>JAVJIX010000113.1:1255000-1440000 GCA_036785185.1 Paratrypauchen microcephalus
TCTTCACTCTCCCTCCTTCTCCCTCGTCCTCCTTTCTCCTCCTTCCCTTTACTCTCCCTCCTCTTCTTCCTCCTCCTTTCTCCTCTTCACTCTCCCTCCTCTTCCTCTCTCCTCCTCCTCTTCACTCTCCCTCCTCTTCCTCCTCTCTCCTCCTCCTCTTCACTCTCCCTCCTCTTCCTCCTCTCTCCTCCTCCTCTTTACTCTCCCTCCTCTTCCTCTCTCCTCCTCCTCTTCACTCTCCCTCCTCCTTTCTCCTCTCTCCTCCTCCTTCTCCTCTTTACTCTCCCTCCTCTTCCTCTCTCCTCCTCCTCTTTACTCTCCCTCCTCTTCCTCTCTCCTCCTCCTCTTCACTCTCCCTCCTCTTCCCTCCTCTTCACTCTCCCTCCTCTTCCTCCTCTCTCCTCCTTCTCCTCTTTACTCTCCCTCCTCTTCCTCTCTCCTCCTCCTCCTCTTTACTCTCCCTCCTCTTCCTCCTCTCCTCCTCCTCCTCTTTACTCTCCCTCCTCTTCCTCTCTCCTCCTCCTCTTCACTCTCCCTCCTCCTCCTTTCTCCTCCTCCTCCTCTTCACTCTCCCTCCTCTTCCTCCTCTCTCCTCCTGCTCCTTTCTCCTCCTTTCTCCTCTTCACTCTCCCTCCTCTTCCTCCTCTCTCCTCCTGCTCCTTTCTCCTCCTTTCTCCTCTTCACTCTCCCTCCTCTTCCTCCGCTCTCCTGCTTCTCCTCCTCCTCACTCTCTCCTCCCCCTCCTCTTCACTATCCCTCCTCTTCCTCCTCTCTCCTCCTTTCTCCTCCTCCTCTTCACTATCCCTCCTCTTGCACCTCCTCCTTTCTCCAACTCTTCACTCTCCCTCCTCCTCTTCACTCTCCCTGCTCCTCCTCTCTCTTCTTCCTCACACTCTCCTCCTCCTCCCTCTCTCCTCCCTGTCGTCTCCTTCACAGCTGATCACCGGTTTCTTCGTTAGGTCAGAGGTTTGGCTTTCGGACACGCCCCCTGACCACGCCCCCCTCCAGCCACGCCCCTGGCCCCGCCCACCGCGGACACAAAGGTCAAACGTTTTACACCGGGCCTTAAAAATAAAACTTGAACCTGGTGGAGCTGACGGTGGAGAAAGGCTCTGGTCATGGAGCTCTTAAAGGGACAGTTGTACGGCGTCCCCTTCAGCAGCGTCGTGCATTAAAGGGATATGCCACCCCCAGGTCAAACTTGGGCATCTCCCCACAGTCCAGAGACTAAAATAAGTGGTGGAAAGCGTTTTCCTGGTGACCCAGCCATTGTCCGAGTCTGTCGCCACTGACCGCCGCGGTATCTGCAGCTCCTCCGCGTTAGACTGGAGTCTAACGGCGCCAGAGAAAGATTTCGGCCAAAAGGAATTAATTTGCTCGATGCTTTTCCCAATTACTTTCTGTGTAGTGCGCATTCATATCGAGTGCAAATAAATGTGCAAATCAACACGGAGAACTTGACTTGGTCATTTTGGGTGGGAACTATTTTTCAGTGTGGAAAAAGACAGACGAAGCACACACCACGCTGCATAACAGGGGAACTCCCTTCCTGGTGCGTAACAGGGATTCCCCTGGCAGCGTGGGGGGTGGGGGGAAATTGAAGATACCCATTCAAAAATACATTGTTTTCCAAGCCTTTTCACTTCCATCATGAAATCAAAGTATTCTTTTGGACTTAGATATAGTCACATAAAAGGGGGATCTTCCCCATGCAGAGGCAGCCATTTTGAATACGAGAGCCGCAGAAGGACATTTGGGCTCCGCCTTCGGCAAGGCTCGTGGTTTTGGGTAAACAACACAAGCATGCTGCCGGATCAGACGTAATGGATCTAACACGTGTTTTGGACTAAATTGTTTTACTGGATTTTATTCGCTGGATCCTTACGGACAAATTGAGAGCAAGTTTATGGTGAAATACAGAGTTTGACCTGTGCAAAGCATTCTAAGGTAAGCTAACCTCGTTTTGTGCTTTTCCGTATAAAAGCCCCATGTGCTCGGGGAGTGATTATTGTGCAGGGAAATGAATTGTATAGTCAAAAAGAGGAGACTGTAAGGTTTCATTTGATGTGTAGAGTGTCATGGTACATGATCGGGAATGTGTGTTTTCATGAGAAAAGAAAAAAAAAATAACAGGGACCGCGTTTTATTTATACAGTAGCGGCGCGCGGCTTGTGCGCGCGCCCGGGTGACCCTCGAGGTCTGCCGTAGCTAAAACAGAAAGTGCAATAGCACCATCCACCTCTGCGCCACGAATCCTACACACTGGGGCTTTAACCAATTGTGCATGTTGCCTAGAGCATCTGTGAGGTCTTCAGCTTTTTTTTTTTTTAAGCACCTTTTAATTTTCACTTTAGGCTAAGCCCATCAATTGTATTTTTACTGACATTTACTGAATTATATGCTACTAAATATATGCTATAGATACTAAATAGTTTTTATGTTTGTGATCATAACACATGTACTAAATTGTCTAATGTCTGCAACTGCAACATATTTATATGCTATATCTTTATGTCTGGGACTGTGGATGGAAATTAACACTGTGCTAAATCCGGCATATTTACGTCGGTTTGTGTGATCTTATACAAATTGTGTGTTCATTAATATGCATTGTCCCTTCCAAATAAACGAATAAATAAATAAATAAATAAAAAGAAACGTAGCCTAAGTTCAGTAAAAATTAGAGCATCACATGAACTTTAATATTATGGCAAAATAAACATTAAAGGGATATGCCACCCCCAGGTCAAATTTGGGCATCTCCCCACAGTCCAGAGACTAAAATAAGTGGTGGAAAGCGTTTTCCTGCTCACCCAGCCATTGTCCGAGTCTGTCGCCACTGACCGCCGCGGTATCTGGTGCTCCTCCGCCTTAGACTGGAGTCTAACGTCTCCAGAGAAAGATTTCGGCCAAAAGGAATTAATTTGCTTGATGCGTTTCCCAATTACTTTCTGTGTAGTGCGCATTCATATCGAGTGCAAATAAATGTGCAAATCAACACGGAGAGCTTGACGTGCTTTGGCTGTGTTTTTCCACACTGAAAAATAGTTCCACCCCAAATGACCAAGTCAAGCTCTCCGTGTTGATTTGTACATTTATTTGCACTCGATATGAATGAACATGTGAATGAAACAAAACACAACTCCAGACAGGGACGTGCACAGGCATTTTGAGGGGCAGTTGCTCTGACCTGAAGAAAGGGCAAAACAACTGCCCCACCCGGGGGGAAAAAATCACTGGCTACATGAAGCACAGGGTCTTTATTAATATATTGATAGAAACAATTGAAACATAAGTAAACACAATATCCTATAGACTATCCTATCGAGTCGCTAAGCTTTCGAAAGAGAAGCCGCCTATTCAGGGCCATTTCAACAAATTTTCCGATCACCAAAGCTGCTCCAGCCTGACGGATCATTTGAACGATAAACACGTCCGGACAAGTTCCATCGTTACCGGTAAAAGAGCGCACTTCACCAAACCATCATACTACCAAACCAACAAACCAACAAAGTGGTGGGTATTGGCAAAGAAGTCACAATTCAATTCGAGTCACGATTCATATGCCACGATGCGATACTATCACGATGCATCACGATACTTGAATTATTGCGATGCATTGCAATATATTCAACATACTTCAGTGAAAATGTACCAAAAAAAAGAGGATAACTTAAATATCAGTGTCTGTGTATCTGGGTAGTGTCTTCAACTGATACAGAACTCTGAGCAACTCAATTCAGAACTGAATTTATTGAATAACAAAAACAAATAAACCAAACCAATAACAAAAAAATGGATAGGATTTTTTGCCATTTTGGAGGTAGCTCCCATCATAACAAACAATACCCTTTCACAAAGAAAAAAGTGCATAGGATTTATAATATATATATATATATATATATATATATATATATATATATATATATATATATATATATATATACACACACTCAACACTTTTGTTTTTGCTCCCATTTTTCCTGAGATGGACCCAAAGATCCAAAATTCAATCACTCCAGATACACAACACTACCATTTCTCTCAAACATTGTTCACAAATCTGTCCAAATGTGTGACAGCGAGCACCTCTGCCCCGCCGAGACAATCCACCCCACCTCACAGGTGCGCCACATCAAGATGCCGATCCGACATCATGACCAGTGCACAGGTGTGCCTTAGACTGCCCACAATAAAAGGCCACCCCGAAATGTGCATTTTTTTTCTTTATTGGGGGTCTGGGGACTGAGAACCAGTCAGTATCTGGTGTGACCACCATTTGCCTCATGCAGTGCAACACATCTTCTTTGCATAGAGTTTATCAGATTGTCAATTGTGGCCTGTGGAATGTTGGTCCACTTCTCTTCAATGGCTGTGCGAAGTTGCTGGATATTAGTGGGAGCTGGTACACGCTGTCGTATACGCCGCTCAAGCACATCCCAAACATGCTCAATGGGTGACATGTCCGGTGAGTATGCTGGCCATGCAAGAACTGGGACATTTTCAGCTTCCAAGAATTGTGTACAGATCCTTGCAACATGGGGCCGTGCATTATCTTGCTGAAACATGAGGTGATGTTCATGGATGTATGGCACAACAATGGGCCTCAGGATCTCATCACGGTATCTCTGTGCATTCAAAATGCCATCAATAAAATGCACCTGTGTTCTTCGTCCATAACAGCCTTTGAAGAGGAGTGGACCAACATTGATGTCGGATCGGCATCTTGATGTGGCGCACCTGTGAGGTGGGGTGGATTGTCTCGGTGGGGCAGAGGTGCTCGCTATCACACATTTGGACAGATTTGTGAACAATGTTTGAGAGAAATGGTTGTGTTGTGTATCTGGAGTGAATTTTGGATCTTTGGGTCCATCTCAGGAAAAATGGGAGCAAAAACAAAAGTGTTGCGTTTATATTTTTGTTGAGTGTATATATGTATATGTATATTAATATTAAATATTAAATTATTAAATATTAAATTATTAATTAATAATAATCGATTTTTGGCATCAAGAATCGATGCAGTATACTGTGAAAGTTAGTATCGCGATGCATTGTCATGACGATTATTTTGCAAACCCCACCAAACCACCAAACCACCAAACCACCAAACCACCAAACCACCAAACCACCAAACCACACTCGCAGTATTTGGGAAACGAATGAGCAAAGCGACCACATGAAAACTGACAAACTCAATCGCAAAGTGGGTTCGTTCCTTCGATCGCTCACTCACAATCTCTCTCTCTCACACTCTTAAAATGCGATTAATTCGATTAATTTATTACAAATCCTGTAATAAATTTGATTAATTTTCTTAATCTCCTGACAGCACTATTATTTATTTATTTATTTTTCGACTCGGAAGGGCGACGTTAGTCCAGGAGGGCGTGTGCGCGTCACTGACTCCAGGTCTGTTTGCGACGAGGAAACGACGTTAGAACAGATCAGAGAATAGAAAATATGGGCCCTTTTCAGTGTCTGATTTCAGCTAACAAAAATAGACAAAAATACACGCCCACACCGTAGTGTAAAAAGTGTAAAAGTGCTAGAACGTATTTATGAAGTACTATGATAAAGTAGTAACAGTTGTGAGTACTTGTGGCGAATAAAAGGGCCACAAATCAGGCGGTCTTGATTGAGGAAATGCTGTGAGCTGAGACAAAGCAGCCTGACTGTGCTTGGAGCCAGGGCTGGTTACATAAGCGCAGATGGATGTTTGTGTACTCTGATCTACAGATTGCGGCTGTCCCAAAGTTTCCTGTCTACGAGTACTTGGACAAACTCGCAGTCAGAAGAGAAATACTGCACTTTTCAGGGTTCAGTAAATCAAAACGAGCGACAGGAGTGAGAAGAAGAGCAGAACCTGACACAGCAGAACGATTTCGATGACGTTTTAGTGTGTAGGGTTGGGCGCTATGACAACAAAATACATGATTTTATTGTAATTATCACAATTTTTATTTCAATTTGTCTTAAAGCGCCCGTGTTACTCTATTTCTGGTCCATGTTCTCAGTTTCCTCGTCACAAACACACCTGGAGTTGTGTTTTTTTTTGTTTCATTCACACACGTTTAACTCACAAACCTGCAGTTTTAGGCTGAGTTCTTCTTCTCTGTTCCACCTTGTGATGTCATGTGGTGATACAGGAAGTGCTCCACTGTGTTTTTAAACTCCACACACCTTCACTCGAATCATTTGGATCATTTCAGCCCTGGAATTTCCAATTTCTACTGAACTAAAGACAAAAACTTGAACCCTGCAGCCAGATATTTGTATTGTTTGTAGGGCTGTCAGTTTAACGCGTTTATTAGATTAATTAATTACACTGCAAATTAACGCAATTAATTATGAGCGGCAGTTCAATGTGCATTTTAAATTTGGCGTGTGGCGAGTGAATCGCTGCCAGGGCCTTTGAACGGCGAGTTTATTTATAAAAAGAACGAAGACGAGACGATCGACAAGAACGCCAGGATTTGGAGCTTTTGTCAAAAAGAATTTTCCGATCACCGAAGCTGCTCCAGCCTGACGGATCATTTGAACGACAAACACGTCCGGACAAGTTCCATCGTTACCGGTGATAGAGCGAGTGTGAGCGCACTTCACCAAACCACCAAACCACCAAACCACCAAACCACCAAACCACCAAACCACGCTCGCAAAATTTGAGAAACAAATGAGCAAAGTGAAAACTGACAAAAATCAATCGCAAAGTGAGTTTGTTCGTTCGATCGCTCACTCACAATCTCTCTCTCTCTCACACTCTTAAAATGCGATTAATTAGATTAATTTATTACAAATCCTGCAATTAATTAGATTAATTTTCTTAATCGCCTGACAGCACTAATTGTTTGTATTTAGTATTTAGTTCCACTGTGTAACTTTTCGGTTGGAGGTCCATCACCTGCTTGTTTCTATGGATACATGTCATTTCTCTGCCTGGAATGTTCCACAGTGTGACTATGAAGGAATGACCAAGGTATGAACTTTTAAATACTTTAGAATTGCTTTTGCGCTCTTTTATGCACATGTGACCTGACTCGCGATATAAGGCTACGTTCAGACTGCAGCCTGAAGTGACCCAAATCTGATTTTTTCACCTCTATGTGAGCTGTATCTGATCTTTTAATGACAGTCTGAACGACACAAATCAGATTTTTTCAAATGCGATCCAGACCACTTGGATATGTGGTCCTAAAACCGATACATATCCGATCTTTTGACATGCGACTTCAGTCTGAACGGCCAGGTCGCATTCACAAATGTACATAAATGTTTTTCCTGTCATACAAAAATTCTGTATGAACTCTGTATCAGTGACGCGGTGAAGCACGTAGCATTCCCACCACTCTTGTCTGCGACTCCGCACCAACACGTTCATTTCTACGGACGTTGTTGCCACTGCCCCACTTCCTACAGATCCAGTGACTCTTGTCTCCGCCGCTCGCGTATCCAGCCAGACTCCCGGAGGCGGAGCGCTTCAGAGTCACACTGCGATCGAACATTTATATAAATCTGGCAAACTGAACACATTCTGTACTGTACAGGAGACACGGAGGAGAATGACTGACAAATCGGCAAAGGTCTACAGTCCCTTAGCTCAGTGTTTCACAAGAACCCCTAGGGGTACGCGAGCACACTGCAGGGGGTACTCGGCAGTGGCACTGGGAGATTTTTTTGAATTTTTAAATTCTAATTTGAGTAAATTTGAGTTAAAGAAAAGAGAAAATGCCTGAGAATTACATTTTCAAATTAAGGAGATGAAATAAAATGATTTTCATTTAATAATCTGTTGTGTCACGTTCTACTTTTGGAGAATTATCAACATGTATGAGTGAGGAGGTACTCGGGGTGTGACAAAAAGGCTCGGGGGTACACAAGACAAAAAAGGTTGGGAAACACTGCCTTAGCCAATCAGAATGCAGAACACAATGCGCGTTGATACACTATAAAAAAAATTGAAATAAAAAAAAAATCTGCAAAACAGCAAGGCTGCAAATAGTGATGAGGGACCACTGTAATACAAACAGGCGCGCAGTGATACAAATCCACAGAAACAACAAATATTGTTTTGAGAAGAAAAACAAGCTTTATTAACTGTCCCCGATAACTTACCGGACCTACTTTGGTCAGCTCCAGAACCGGGGCAGAACTCGGCTCAGAGGACACTGTCAGTAGCCTGGGAATTCCCAGGCCGCTTCCGTTCGTTTCGAACTGGAAGGCGGCCTGGAAACTCGTCCAAGCGAGAGTCCCAGATTTAGGGCCCCAATCAGAGAGCGGGGGAGGTGTGGCAAGACGGTGACGCGTACTACATGACAAACGGAAGCTTGTAGTTTGAACTGACAACTGACATGATTGGCTATGGACTTACGTATACGCTCAATGATAGACATTCATAATGCCCAATAAACGGCCGTTGGCAATCGCTAACCACACCTCCGCTACGGGATTTTTCGAAGCGAGTTTCCAGACCCATATCTCACTTGTGATATGGTCAGGTGTTAACCAGACTACACTGTCAGGGGTAAGTCAGTGTTAATGCACGACACTGCTGAAGGGGACGCCGTACAGATTCACATCAAAAAACCCGAACTATCACTTTAAGCACTTTATTATTGATAATTGATCAGTTTTCATTGATCAGAACATTGAACATGTGTGTTGACGTTCCTTTTCCCTGAACGCTTGGTCCTGGTTTAGACCTGATTTAGTCCTGGTTTAGTCCTCGTTCAGTTCTGGTTTAGACCTGGTTTAGACCTGGTTTAGACCTGGTTTAGTCCTGGTTTAGTCCTGGTTTAGACCTGGTTTAGTCCTGCTTTGGTCCTGCTTTAGTCCTGGTTAGGTCCTCGTTCAGTTCTGGTTTAGACATGGTTTAGTTCTGGTTTAGACCTGGTTTAGTCCTGGTTTAGTCCTGGTTTAGTCCTGGTTTAGACCTGGTTTAGTCCTGGTTTAGACCTGGTTTAGTCCTGGTTTAGACCTGATTTAGTCCTGATTTAGTCCTGGTTTAGTCCTCGTTCAGTTCTGGTTTAGACCTGGTTTAGTCCTGGTTTAGTCCTGGTTTAGACCTGGTTTAGTCCTGCTTTGGTCCTGCTTTAGTCCTGGTTAGGTCCTGGTTTAGTCCTGGTTTAGTCCTGGTTCAGACATGTTTTAGTCCTGGTTTAGATCCCAAAAAAGTGTCTGTAATGAAGTGTTGTGTTCTCCAGACGCTTGTATCTGCTTCAAATGGATTCTCGGACACAGGAACGGGAGAACAATGGGCTGAGTTCTATATTTAAACCCCGCGATCTGCAGGAGGTGCTCCGTTTGCGTCACGGTTTCACACACGGCACAGTAAACCACAAGACAATGGAGCCGATACTGACGGACTTAAAGGTGCACGATCAAAATAAACTCATCATCAAAATAAAGTCGTTACGCAGCCGAAGCTCTAGTGTCATTAAACGGCCCGTCACACGGTTATGATCTGATCTAATGTCGTTTCCTCATCACACACACCTGGAGTTGTGTTTTTTCATTCTGTTCACACGTTTAACACACAAACCTCCAGATTTACCTGATTTAGTTTTTCTCTCAAACAGAAAACACTCTGTTCCACCTTGTGACCTCATACAGGAAGTGCTCCACTATGTTTTTATTTACTTATAATTTAATTTAATGTATTTATTTATTTATTTTAGTGCTGTCAGACGATTAAAAAAATAATCTTATTAGTTACAGGATTCATAATTAATTAATCTAATTAATCGCATTTTAATCTCATGTGAGAGAGAGAACCCAAATTCCCAAAGCAATTATCTTGAAAACTAAGTAACTAACTAAGTTTCGCTCACTGAAACTGAACAGTTTCAGTGTTGACCATCGTAAGTTTATTATGGGACGATTTCATAAGTTTGTGCTCCGCCTGTGACGTCGGTGTAGTTTTTAAAATGTTGCACTGAAGGTAAAGACGCTGCAGAGACTGTGTGCGAGCAAAATGTAAATATGAAATATTAAAAAAAAATAAAACATTAATCTAGGGCTGTCAGTTTAACACGTTAATTAGATTAATTAATTACACTGCAAATTAACACGTTATAAAAATTATCGCAGCAGCGGCAATTCAATGCACATTTTAAAGGGATATGCCACCCCCAGGTCAAACTTGGGCATCTCCCCACAGTCCAGAGACTAAAATAAGTGGTGGAAAGCGTTTTTCTGGTGACCCAGCCATTGTCCAGGTCTGTCAGCACTGACCGCAGCGGTATCTGCAACTACTCCGCGTTAGACTGGAGTCTAACGTCGCCAGAGAAAGATTTCGGCCAAAAGGAATTAATTTGCTCGATGCGTTTCCCAATTACTTTCTGTGTAGTGCGCATTCATATCGAGTGCAAATAAATGTGCAAATCAACACGGAGAGCTTGACTTGGTCATTTTGGGTGGGAACTATTTTTCAGTGCGGAAAAAGACAGCCAAAGCACACACCACGCTGACAGGGGAATCCCAGTTACGCACCAGGAAGGCAGTTCCCCTGTTACGCAGCGTGGTGTGTGCTTCGGCTGTCTTTTTCCACACTGAAAAATAGTTCCCACCCAAAATGACCAAGACGCTAAGGCCGTTTGACCTTTAGTGCGTCTGTCCTCTGTCTCCATATGGACCTGTATGTGCATGGTGGCAGGTGCATGGTGGCAGGTGCGTACATGTACACAGGCAGGTGTGAAAGGGTCATCCAGGAGCTCATTTATCATGAAACACGACACCGGAGGGAACGGAAAGAACGAACAACCAGAGCCTTCACCTGCAGGCAGACACGTCCAGGATCTCCTCATTCTCAGTTCAAGGACAGAACCTCAGAACCTCCAGAACTCCGCCCTGAGCTGCAGAGGTCGCACTAGCACTGGAGGTGGGGTTTAGGCAGTGACCGTTTTAGGTTTAAACCACCTGGACTTCAGCTTTGAACCAGCAACCCAAATGAGAGAGTCATGTGAGGCTCATTCTGCGTTCTGATTTCATTTTATTATTAATATTTCCCTCAAAGATTGTAAAATTAATCATAGAATATTACACCAGGGCTGTGTCCGAATGTCCCCCCCAGCCCCTAACCCCTCATTCACTACACAGTCCCGCACTCTTTAGCGCCCCCTACAGTGACTCATTCACAGAGAGATTCAGACACACAGCTCACTATGTTCAGGTCACGTGACTCTGGCGTCTGGGTGAAAAAAGTCTACGAAATTCTGATAAAACTTGATTTGTGTCATAAATAATGATCAGATCAGACTGACACAAGTGTTTATGGACTAATAATAATCAGACGAGTTTTTGTCAAGCTGGATTTCACGTAAACGGACTGGATTATTTGTTTTTTGTCAGAAATGTGGAAATTATCGCTCTTTTAACATCTGGAGCTAAGGTCAACACCAGAACGGTTTATTTAGTCGTGTTTTATTCAGAATCAGGATCTACAGAGACACAAACCAGAGATTTTATCTGCTTCATTCAGTCGGGTGAGTAATAGTACTATAGTAGTAGTAAAAGTATAATAGTAGTAGTATTTGTAGTACTTTTATCTGCTTCATTCAGTCGGGTGAGTAATAGCACTATAGTAGTAGTAAAAGTATAATAGTAGTAGTATTTGTAGTACTGTAGGACATTTGGACACAGCTCATGTCTATCCCAGCAGTAACATCTGTCCACCAGAAAAGTTCCGCATTGTTCTTTAGCGTGTTGTACCTGCGTGTGCGCACACGGCGGAGGCGAGCAGTTTGCGTGTGCGCAGGAAGCTGATGGTCAGTCTCATGATGGACGCCTTGTCCAGGTGCGAGGAGACGGTGTGGGGGAGGGGCAGGTGGTGCGCCAGCTCGTAGAACACCTCCGTCTCTTTGCTCCGCCTACAGCGAGCGGCATCACGAGACTTCTCCTTACGGCGCTCCGAACTGCTCCTGGAGATACACAACGCACAGAAGTGAGGGGACAATACACACGCGACACAAAACAACACAACAGGACAGGATTCTCTCGACGACACTTGAGGTTCTTATGCACATCGCAATCACATCGCAACGGAATCACATCGAAATCACATCACAATCACAACGCAATCACATCAAAATCAAAACGGAATCACAACACAATCACAACACAATCATTACAATCACAACGCAATCACAACGCAATCACAACGCAATCAACACAATCAAAACACAATCAAAACAGAATCACAACACAATCACAACACAATCAAAACGCAATCAAAACAGAATCACATCACAATCACATCACATCACAATCACAACGCAATCACATCAAAATCAAAACGGAATCACAACACAATCATTACAATCACAACGCAATCAACACAATCAAAACACAATCAAAACAGAATCACAACGCAATCAACACAATCAAAACACAATCAAAACAGAATCACAACGCAATCAACACAATCAAAACAGAATCACATCACAATCACATCACAATCACAACGCAATCACATCAAAATCAAAACGGAATCACAACACAATCACAACACAATCACAACGCAATCACATCACAATCACAACGCAATCACATCACAATCACAACGCAATCACAACGCAATCACAACACATTCACATCACAATCACATCACAATCACAACGCAATCACATCGCAATCACAACGCAATCACAACACATTCACATCACAATCACATCACAATCACAACGCAATCACATCGCAATCACAACGCAATCACATCAAAATCAAAACGGAATCACAACACAATCACAACACAATCACAACGCAATCACATCACAATCACAACACAATCACAACACAATCACATCACAATCACAACGCAATCACAACACAATCACATCACAATCACAACGCAATCACAACGCAATCACATCACAATCACAACGCAATCACATCACAATCACAACACAATCACATCACAATCAAAACGCAATCACAACGCAATCACAACGCAGTCACAACACAAACACAACACAATCACAACGCAATCAAAACACAATCACAACACAATCAAAACACAATCACAACACAATCACAACACAATCACAACACAATCACAACACAATCACATCGCAATCACAACACAATCACAACACAATCACATCACAATCAAAACGCAATCACATCACAATCACATCGCAATCACATCGCAATCACATCGCAGTCACAATACAATCACAACTTATCCTGAAAAGAGGAGCCGTGTCAGTCGTGTGGAAGAACTTCGGCTTTAAAAAATCTGACGCTGTAAATGTCGTCGGGCTAAAGTTGTAGTGACTCAGACGTCACTCAAAGACGCGTTTGCTGAGGGGATATTACCAACACTGTTACTGTCCACTTCACCAAAGACATGGAACCACTTAGTCCTGTTGAGAAAGGAGCTTCAAGGAGATGATTAAAGCTCTGGACCCAGAGATGTTTTACCAAGTCACATTTACTGCAGTAATTATTCTCTAAATTATTAGGAAATGGGGTTAACAACGAGTCATGCATGAAAAAAAAAAAAGTCAAATACCGTGGTACCGATAAAATTTTGAAAAATACCATGCTATCAATTTTTGGTCATACCGCCCAGCTCTACTCCAGAATCTATTTAAGCTGTTCTGGGCGTTAACGGTAACATCAGTCGCTGAGGTAAACAGCCGCCGCGCTCACATCTACAAGTCCTCACTGTGGTATCGGATTGGTGGTTTGGTCTGAGCCCTCGCCGAAACCGAAACCTGAAAAATGTGATGTATCGGAACAACATAACATGGTAGAAATCTCCAAAAAGTTGATTTTAATACCCCGTCTTTAAGGAAATGAAAAGCTGTGCAGTGTGCTGCTGGTGTGAACAGGACCGGCGCAGGAGTCAGGCCCGGCTTCATAATCGAGTTAAAAAGCACATGCTGTTTTTAAACGTGTCAGTGATGGATGGAGGGAGGCCGCGGTCTTCTGAGGACAGCTGCCACCAGAAACGTCCTCTCACGTCCAGGGGAGATGATCAGAAGAGCACAAAGCCCCCTCAGATCCACCACAGACACATGACATCTGAGGCTTCAAGCTCTGCCCCCAGGTCCTGCTCCACCACGGCAGCGCCGATCCGTTCACCTCGCATGAGCTTTGGCAGAAGACTGAGATCCACTCTATTAAATAAAGCTCTTTTTTTTTTTTTAAATAACCAGAGAGAATGAGGAGTTACCAGATACAAGACTGGTCAAATGTTTTCCCATTTATTTTTACTAGTGCTGTCAGGCGATTAAGAAAATTAATCTAATTAATTACAGGATTTGTAATTAATTAATCTAATTACCGTACTTTTCGGACTATAAGCCGCTACTTTGGACCCTATAGTCAGATGTAGGAATGTGCAAAATAATCGTCATCGTGATACTAACTTTCACAATATACTGCATCGATTCTTGATGCCAAAAATCGATTTTTATTAATAAATAAATAAATAAATAAATTATTCGTTTATTTTTTGTATAAATCCTATGCACTTTTTTCTTTGTGAAAGGGTATTGTTTGTTATGATGGTATCTACGTCCAAAATGGCAAATGTTTGAACATCATTTTTTGTTTTAGAAAAAATCCTATGCACTTTTTTTGTTATTGGTTTGGTTTATTTGTTTTTGTTATTCAATAAATTCAGTTCTGAATTGAGTTGCTCAGAGTTCTGTATCAATTGAAGACACTACCCAGATACACAGACACTGATATTTAAGTTATCCTCTTTTTTTTTTGGTACATTTTCACTGAAGTATGTCGAATATATTGCAATGCATCGCAGTAATTCAAGTATCGTGATGCATCGTGATAGTATCGCATCGTGGCATATGAATCGTGATTCGAATTGAATCGTGACTTCTTTGCCAATACCCACCCCTCGTCAGGTGCGGTTTATGTATGGATTAATTCTTTATCACGACAGCGAATGTAGTGCGTAAACCTAGCTCCACAGTTTGAAATAAAACAAATATATCTAGATTTTTTATTTGTTTGCGACAACTGAAGTAAAGCAATGCCTTATGGGAAATTCCCACGGCCAGAGAATTGACCAATCACGGCACTAGTTGTGTTTCACTTTCACTTTCTGCTGTCGGGGGGCGAAAAATGTGTGGAACCTGGACACAGATGACGTTATCGATCGGGTAGCGGACTCGTGGGTTGCGGATCGCACTTCGCATGAAAGTAAGACACTTTTTGTTTTTAATTCTGGCTGGGATGAGCATTGATTTCCATGATTTTAATGCAGTTGTTTAATGCATGGGGCTGACGTCTGCCACTGTTACCTGATGTGCTTTGTGTGTGTAGCCCGCTGTTTTGGTATTTTATTCTGCGCGGTTCTGTGCTGGCCATTTTACAGTTGTTTTACTGCGTGTTTCTGCCGTAGGCGCTGTTCAAACGTACCGGTATTTACGTTAATTAACATTTTTTAAAAGTCCTTTTGTGTACCATTTTTCTGTGTAAATATCTCAAGTAACAATGTGGACACCTGCGGCTTATAGTCAGGTGCGGCTTATATATGTACAAATCTTAATTTAAAAAAAAATTTGGTTGGTGCGGCTTATAATCAGGTGCGCTCTGTAGTACGAAAAGTACGGTAATCGCATTTTAAGAGTGTGTGAGAGAGAGATTGTGAGCGAGCGAACAAACGAACGAACCCACTTTGCGATTGAGTTTGTCAGTTTTTCTGCGGTCGCTTCGCTCATTCGTTTCCCAAATTCTGCAGCGTGGTTTGGTGGTTTGGTGGTTTGTTGGTTTGTTGGTTTGGTGGTTTGGTGAAGTGCGCTCTTTTACCGGTAACGATGGAACTTGTCTGGACGTGTTTGTCGTTCAAATGATCCGTCAGCCTGGAGCAGCTTTAGTGATTGGAAAATTCTTTTTGACAAAAGCTCCAAATCACGGCGTTCTTGTTGATCGTCCCGTCTTCGTTCTTTTTATAAATAAACTCGCCGTTCAAAGGCCCTGGCAGCGATTTGCTCGCCGCACGCCAAATTTAGAATGCACATTGAACTGCTGCTCATAATTAATTGCGTTAATTTTTGTAACGTGTTAATTTGCAGTGTAATTAATTAATGCGTTAAACTGACAGCCCTAATTTTTACTACTTTCTACATTTGTACACACAGCGGACATCAAATATATGAAGTAAGGTATTTGGAATTATGTCACAGATCGATAAAAAGAACTGGATAAGACACTTCACCTCTGTCCCAGTTTGAGACCGACTAGTGGCCGCTCCAGGTACTGCAGCTCGGCCCAGAAAAGACGTCTCCCATAGAGCACGATGCACGATTTTTTGTGAATTCAAGCTCCCCGTGTTCTGACATAACGTCGATAACTTTACCAAAGGTCGGATTTTGTAGGGATTAGGGATCTATTTTCACAACATAAACTTGATGTCATCGCGGTAGTTTAAGTGAACAGCTCCTTTTACGTTTAGTTCAAGACAAAAGGAGAAATTCAATTTGTCAAATGGACAAAAGTTTATTTGGTCGAATATGTTTCGCAGCTCATCCAAGCTGCTTCTTCAGTTCTGGCTACAGTTCAAAAGTTCAAGAGATCGTCAATTCCAGGGCTGAAATTAGCCAAATGATTCTAATGAGGGTGTATGGAGTTTAAAAACACAGTGGAGCATGTGGCAGAACCATACAAGTGTTGTCATAGCATTCTATCCAATAAAGTGTCTGTGTGTTCACAAATCCTCAGAAAAAGCACAACAAATGTAATTATCATTATCATAGAAAATGATCATTTTAACAAAGGGGGAGAAAAGTTGTAAAATTTTACAACAACTAAATTTGAGATAATGGGTCTTGTCATGGATGTCTATTTATATTGATAAATGATTTATTGACAACACCATCTACACCTCGGACTTCACCTACAACACGGACAGCTGCCGTCTCCAGAAGTTCTCTGACGACTCGGCCTTTGTGGGCTGAGTGTCTGAGGGGAACGAGCTGGAGTACCGCTCGCTCATCAGAGACTTTGTGGACTGGTGTGGGCGAAACCACCTGAGCCTGAACACCAGTAAGACAAAGGAGCTGGTGATGGACTTCAGGAGGAGACCACTACCTCACTCACCGGTGAACATCCAGGGGCAGGACATAGAGACTGTGGACAGTTTCAAGTACCTGGGTGTTCACCTCAACAATAAACTGGACTGGGCCCACAACACCAACGCCCTGTACAAGAAGGGCCAAAGTCGCCTCCACCTCCTGAGGAGACTGAGGTCCTTTGGAGTGTGCAGACCTCTGCTCAAGACTTTTTATGACTGTGGTGGCCTCTGCTCTCCTCTACGCTGTCGTCTGCTGGGCCCCGAGCAGCACAGAACGGGACAGAAAGAGACTTAATAAGCTGGTCAGGAGGGCCAGCTCTGTCCTGGGCTGTCCTCTGGACTCTGTAGAGGAGGTGGCTGAGAGGAGGGTGCTGGACAAACTTACGTCCATCATGGACGACACCTCTCACCCTCTGCACCGGACTGTAGAGGAGCTGAGCAGCTCCTTCAGCACCGACTGAGGCAGCCCCAGTGCAAGAAGGAGCGCTACCGCAGATCCTTCATCCCCACCACCATCAGACTGTACAACTCCACTGTATAGTCCAAATGTGCAATATTTTCTATAATCTCTTTTTACTTATTTTATTATTATTACTATTTGTCTGCTGCACTTTCTGTTCAAACCTTCTTTTGCACTAAACTGCCTGGAGCTCATGTGACAAGTGAATTTCTCCTGTGAGAGATCAATAACGTCTTATCTTATCTTATCTTAACAGCAAATCAAAGATCAGAGGGAAAAAATATTTCAGACCATCCCTAAAAAAATCGAATTATCGGCAGCGTGCCAATAATTCCTGTCTCCTCCCTACATCACATTTGTTTAAATGATGTAAAAAGGAGCTGTTAACACATAGAACCAGGTCTGTCTGTGGCCCTCAGAGCAGGGGCCTCACAGCAGGGGCCTCACAGCAGGGGCCTCACAGCAGGGGCCTCACAGCGGGGCCCTCACACCAGGGCCCTCGAGCAGGGTCCGCGAGCAGGGGCTCAGAAGCAGGATTAACACTAGTTTGACACTCATGAGATCCTGAAGCTTGGAGAAGACCACAGACCTGCTGCCCACAGGAGCTCCAGCCCTGGTCATTTAAAAAGTCTCTTGAAGATCATTTCAGTGTCACTACTAAACCTCTGGGTGTTTGAATCACGTCGACAATCGCTCTGCGGATATGAGAATGTTCCACTTATACCCACTGACCAGCAGGGGGCGATAAACACGGGAACTTCCTGCATTCAAAACCCCATCGACACATGGAAGAGCTCACAATGAGATGTTTACGGCCATCTCCAGCTTGACTCTGCGCCAACACTTTTGATTAACGCTAACCCATTATTTTCAAAGTGCCAAACGTGCCGCTCTGTGCCCGCCGTGCCAAACGTGCCGCTCTCAGATGAAGTGCAGAGGAAGTTTCTGGAGCAAATATCCTTCTGGATACAATGAACATGTACTTCCCCAAAGATCCTGAGGTCTGGACCGGGACTTCAGCTGCTCTAAAGGCTCAGAACAGAACGACTGCATCAGCGTCTTTGTTAAACCAGGACCTGCCAAAGTGGAAACGAATCACCCATTTTATTGATCGAAACAGTGAATGTGTCAAACATGTTTCCTTCCTCTAAACACACAAACACTCTTGGCGATAGAGAAAGTGAGACTCCAGCTCACAACAGGAACAAATGAGCTAAAGATCAGCTGTGAACAAGGCTGAGAACAGCTGTGGAAGAAACGTATCTAAGGTTCCTCCAGGGAAAGTGACAAAATTATTCATTAACCATTGAATTTTATTTTTATTTCCTACGTTTTGTTTATAGAACAGTTGTCACAGAAGGACCTGAGATGGAAACAGCCCAGTCCACAGATGTGACCACCTCATCCCGACCTGCTCAAACCTCCATCAGCACCACTTAAGGAAAAGTACGTCCAAAGGGAAGCCAAAGAAAACCAGCCTGACCGCCAGTGTTTGAGCGCGGTCAGTCCATGAGTCCAGCCACAGCCAGGATCAACACTTCCAGAGCAGCTCCACAGTCTGAGGGACCGCAGAGGGACTTTGAAGACTTTGTATTTGAGACTGCTCCCTACACTGACGAGCATCAAAAGGACAATTTTGCACAATCTCTACACTCCTGCCCACTAAAGTTTTACACAACTCCAGGTGTTTGTGACGAGGAAACGACATTAGAACAGATCAGCACACAGAGTAACGAGCCCTTTAAACTATTCTATTTAGATTTGAGAACATCAGTGTAACCCAAGAAGCCAATATAAATATCTGGGGTTAATAATAGATTCACCATTTTCCTTTAAAGCTCATGTTGACAAACTGTAAAATAATCAAGTTAAATCTTACAAATTTCCGTGCAATTCAAAATGAAATGTGACCTGAAGCCGCACAAATGTACTTCTACTGCGTTCGGTGATTCTCAGTCACTTTAACCATCGCCTCACCAGCTGGTCCCAGGTCAGAGCAAAACAACCACTGGAAGTCTTTTACAAACAAACAAAGTTATGGATAAAAAAACCTCAGCACGATCATCACCGCGCAATGAAAGAAAATACCGGCCTGGTCAGTGAGGAGCACTTTTAGTAAGTCGGCCTGGTGTGAGGAGCACTTTTAGTAAGTCGGCCTGGTGTGAGGAGCACTTTTAGTAAGTCCTTCTGGTGTGAGGAGCACTTTTAGTAAGTCCTTCTGGTGTGAGGAGCACTTTTAGTGAGTCCTTCTGGTGTGAGGAGCACTTTTAGTGAGTCAGCCTGCTGTAAGGAGCACTTTTAGTAAGTCGTTCTGGTGTGAGGAGCACTTTTAGTGAGTCCTTCTGGTGTGAGAAGCACTTTTAGTGAGTCGGCCTGGTGTGAGGAGCACTTTTAGTAAGTCCTTCTGGTGTGAGGAGCACTTTTAGTAAGTCCTTCTGGTGTGAGGAGCACTTTTAGTGAGTCCTTCTGGTGTGAGGAGCACTTTTAGTGAGTCAGCCTGCTGTAAGGAGCACTTTTAGTAAGTCGTTCTGGTGTGAGGAGCACTTTTAGTGAGTCCTTCTGGTGTGAGGAGCACTTTTAGTGAGTCAGCCTGCTGTAAGGAGCACTTTTAGTAAGTCCTTCTGGTGTGAGGAGCACTTTTAGTAAGTCCTTCTGGTGTGAGGAGCACTTTTAGTAAGTCGTTCTGGTGTGAGGAGCACTTTTAGTGAGTTCTGGTTTGAGGAGCACTTATAGTAAGTCGTTCTGGTGTGAGGAGCACTTTTAATGAGTCAGCCTGGTGTGAGGAGCACTTTTAGTGAGTTGTTCTGGTGTGAGGAGCACTTTTAGTGAGTCGGCCTGCTGTAAGGAGCACTTTTAGTGAGTTGTTCTGGTGTGAGGAGCACTTTTAGTAAGTCGTTCTGGTGTGAGGAGCACTTTTAGTAAGTCGTTCTGGTGTGAGGAGCACTTTTAGTGAGTCGTTCTGGTGTGAGGAGCACTTTTAGTAAGTCGTTCTGGTGTGAGGAGCACTTTTAGTGAGTTGTTCTGGTTTGAGGAGCACTTTTAGTAAGTCGTTCTGGTGTGAGGAGCACTTTTAGTGAGTTGTTTGGTGTGAGGAGCACTTTTAGTGAGTCGGCCTGCTGTGAGGAGCACTTTTAGTGAGTCGTTCTGGTGTGAGGAGCACTTTTAGTGAGTTGTTCTGGTGTGAGGAGCACTTTTAGTAAGTTGAGGTTTTAGAGTGATCCATGCATGTTTGAGTGATCTAGTGATCTCTCATGCGCCCTATTCAAACCCTCCTTATAGTCAGTGGTACGATTCTGTACAAGACTCCGCCCACACTCCCACACGACAAATACATGATACAAAACAAAGCACTACAGCTTCACAAACCTGACGCGATGTGCGCTCGTTTCATTAGCAGAACGTTGATTTAACCATCTGATATTTTACTGTGAAACACAAAGTGATGTGATTCTCGTTTCTGTTTTTTAAAAACGCTGCGGTGCGACTCCAGAGGCCCAGGCTGCGCTCACGTTTGCTGGAGCTCCCGCCCTTATTTCAAAGTGGAGTTTGGGTTCAGCGGCTGTTTGTTGTGAATGACCTGCGCTTTGATAATCTGGCCCATTGTTGCTGTCCCAGACTATTTCAGGGAAAACAACAGGAGTGGCAGTGTTTTGGTGCAGTCTAAAGTTTGATGAACTCACTCACCCTGTGGACAGGTCCGGCTGTAGGACAGCACTTCAGGAAAAAATATTTGAGAGGTTTTTTGCAAACTTAAAGGAAAAGTAACGTTTTTTACAATTTGAGCCTTATTTCGGTAATAAAACAAGTTGTTTTACTCACCCATAGCACTTTGGTGTCATATGGAGCACTTCCAGAGATGTTTTAGATTTGTGTTAGCCTAGCGCGACTTCTAGCCATAGCTCGGGGCATATAATATACTCAACAAAAATATAAACACAACACTTTTGTTTTTGCTCCCATTTTTCCTGAGATGGACCCAAAGATCCAAAATTCACTCCTCACAGGTGCGCCACATCAAGATGCTGATCCGACATCATGACCAGTGCACAGGTGCGCCCCAGACTGCCCACAATAAAAGGCCACCCCGAAATGTGCATTTTTTTTTGTTGCTTTATTGGGGGTCTGGGGACTCAGAACCAGTCAGTATCTGGTGTGACCACCATTTGCCTCATGCAGTGCAACACATCTTCTTCACATAGAGTTTATCAGATTGTCAGTTGTGGTCTGTGGAATGTTGGTCCACTCCTCTTCAATGGCTGTGCGAAGTTGCTGGATATTAGTGGGAGCTGGTACACGCTGTCGTATACGCCGGTCAAGCACATCCCAAACATGCTCAATGGGTGACATGTCCGGTGAGTATGCTGGCCATGCAAGAACTGGGACATTTTCAGCTTCCAAGAATTGTGTACAGATCCTTGCAACATGGGGCCGTGCATTATCTTGCTGAAACATGAGGTGATGTTCATGGATGTATGGCACAACAATGGGCCTCAGGATCTCATCTCGGTATCTCTGTGCATTCAAAATGCCATCAATAAAATGCACCTGTGTTCTTCGTCCATAACAGCCTTTGAAGAGGAGTGGACCAACATTCCACAGGCCACAACTGACAATCTGATAAACTCTATGCGAAGAAGATGTGTTGCACTGCATGAGGCAAATGGTGGTCACACCAGATACTGACTGGTTCTGAGTCCCCAGACCCCCAATAAAGCAAAAAAAAGCACATTTCGGGGTGTTCTTTTATTGTGGGCAGTCTGGGGCGCACCTGTGCACTGGTCATGATGTCGGATCGGCATCTTGATGTGGCGCACCTGTGAGGTGGGGTGGATTGTCTCGGCGGGGCAGAGGTGCTCGCTGTCACACATTTGGACAGATTTGTGAACAATGTTTGAGAGAAATGGTAGAGTTGTGTATCTGGAGTGAATTTTGGATCTTTGGGTCCATCTCAGGAAAAATGGGAGCAAAAACAAAAGTGTTGCGTTTATATTTTTGTTGAGTGTAATAAAGATTAAGATTAAGCCTTTATTTGGTCTCACACACAATGCCCCAGACATTCATGGATCCAGGGGGCACTCCCAGCACCCATGCCCGGGGACAAGTAGCCATTCCTGGGATGAAATACTCGGATATGTGCCCCCCATAGATGGATCCCATAGACATCCAGGGATCCAGGGGGCACTCCCAGCACCCATGCCCGGGGACAAGTAGCCATTCCTGGGATGAAATACTCGGATATGTGCCCCCCATAGATGGATCCCATAGACATCCAGGGATCCAGGGGGGCACTCCCAGCACCCATGCCCGGAGAAAGAGCACACTTCATGGGTTCATACCGCCGAACATACAGGGCTCCACCCGGAGGTAAAGGCCCGACGGTAAGAGCGCAAAAATGTAAATGTCCAAACTTCAGTTTTAATGAGCACAATGAACAAATCACAAAGGCTGTGATTTTTAAAGTCCCATAATGTGAATATTCCACCACAAGAACCTTGCACCTAAAGTTGAAATGGGAAGATGAATTTTGCTTGGAGATTACAGACGAGGAATGGGATGAGGAGTGGGGAAAACGTGAGGAGCACTTTTAGTACGTCGGCCTGGTGTGAGAAGCACTTTTAGTAAGTCGTTCTGGTGTGAGGAGCACTTTTAGTACGTCGGCCTGGTGTGAGAAGCACTTTTAGTAAGTCGTTCTGGTGTGAGGAGCACTTTTAGTAAGTCGTTCTGGTGTGAGGAGCACTTTTAGTAAGTCGTTCTGGTCAGTGAGGAGCACTTTTAGTAAGTCGTTCTGGTCAGTGAGGAGCACTTTTAGTACGTCGTTCTGGTGTGAGGAGCACTTTTAGTACGTCGTTCTGGTGTGAGGAGCACTTTTAGTGAGTCGTTCTGGTGTGAGGAGCACTTTTAGTGAGTCGTTCTGGTGTGAGGAGCACTTTTAGTAAGTCGTTCTGGTGTGAGGAGCACTTTTAGTGAGTCGTTCTGGTCAGTGAGGAGCACTTTTAGTAAGTCGGCCTGGTGTGAGGAGCACTTTTAGTGAGTCGGCCTGGTGTGAGGAGCACTTTTAGTGAGTCGGCCTGGTGTGAGGAGCACTTTTAGTGAGTCGGCCTGGTGTGAGGAGCACTTTTAGTACGTCGGCCTGGTGTGAGGAGCACTTTTAGTGACTCGGCCTGGTGTGAGGAGCACTTTTAGTGACTCGGCCTGGTGTGAGGAGCACTTTTAGTAAGTCGGCCTGGTGTGAGGAGCACTTTTAGTACGTCGGCCTGGTGTGAGGAGCACTTTTAGTGAGTCGGCCTGGTGTGAGGAGCACTTTTAGTACGTCGGCCTGGTGTGAGGAGCACTTTTAGTGACTCGGCCTGGTGTGAGGAGCACTTTTAGTACGTCGGCCTGGTGTGAGGAGCACTTTTAGTGACTCGGCCTGGTGTGAGGAGCACTTTTAGTGAGTCTGCCTGGTGTGAGGAGCACTTTTAGTATGTCGGCCTGGTGTGAGGAGCACTTTTAGTGAGTCGTTCTGGTCAGTGAGGAGCACTTTTAGTGGGTCGTTCTGGTGTGAGGAGCATTTTTAGTAAGTCGTTCTGGTGTGAGGAGCACTTTTAGTAAGTCGTTCTGGTGTGAGGAGCACTTTTAGTAAGTCGTTCTGGTCAGTGAGGAGCACTTTTAGTACGTCAGCCTGGTGTTAGGAGCACTTTTAGTACGTCAGCCTGGTGTTAGGAGCACTTTTAGTGACTCGGCCTGGTGTGAGGAGCACTTTTAGTACGTCAGCCTGGTGTGAGGAGCACTTTTAGTACGTCGGCCTGGTGTGAGGAGCACTGGGGGAAACAGAGCTCACATCTCCCCCTCCCAGCGTCATAAATCCAACAGGAGCCTCTCTCCTCAGTGTGAAACAGGAAGTCTCACTCTGCTTGTGGACATGCAGAAGATTAAACACTTCTGGAGCTTTGTGGGACGAGATGTAAATATGATTTTAGGAACATCACTGGATTTTGACCCACTTTGTACGTTACTTGGAATTTCACACTGCTTTATAAATGATAAATATAAAGGGAAACTACACAGATCATTAACTTTCTGTGCTAGAAAATGTATTTTGTTGAACTGGATATCTGATGACCTGTTTTATTTCATTTATAATTCCATTCACTGATCTCGAGCCCTTTTTTATTTTCAGTGTCATCTTTTTTTATTCTTTTTATATATCATCGAATATCTAATGAGCAAACTGTCTGTAAATTTAAAGGTCCCATGGCATGAAATTTTCACTTTCTGAGGTTTTTGAACCCCCCGTTCAAAAACCTCAGAAAGTGAAAATTTCATGCCATGGGACCTTTAAATTTACAGTTAAAAGTTGTGAAATGTCTAAACTGAGCATTTGTGATCCTTTTCTGCGTTAGAAAAAAACACAGCTCAAACGGGCGATTTTGAACAAGGCACCTTATTGACGTCAGCTCGAAAAATTCCACCCCCCGTCTGGATGTCCACCCCCTGTCTCTGTAAATCACGCCCAGAGAGTTTGGACTGCAGAGGAGCTACGCAATGCGAAATGCGTTTTGCATTGGAGCGGGTGGCCCCCCCCCCCTGCCACCCGCTCCTCTGCGCCGCTGGAGCGCTGCTGCTGTGCGCTGCCTCCCACTTCCGCGTTTTAAGCGAGAAGTTAGAAAGGAGAGGCATTTCAATGAAAAAAAAAAACACATTTTCATAGAAAATAAAATTAAACCACTGCTGTTTCAGATATCCAGAGGCTCAGATAAAGGACTTCCGAGCCTAGAAACACTCGCACGTGCCTCCAGGCAAATAAAAAACGCATTTCGCATTGCGTAGCTCATTCGCGGTCCAAACTCTCTGGGCGTGATTTACAGACACAGGGGGTAGACATCCAGACGGGGGTGGAACTGCATTTGCATTTCTTTTTTCGATGTGACGTCACATAGTTGCCTTGTTCAGAATCGCCCGTTTGAGCTGTGTTTTTTCTAACGCAGAAAAGGACCACAAATGCTCAGTTTAGACATTTCGCAACTTTTAGCCATGGGGGGGGGGGCTAAACAGGGTAGGGGAGCTCACATTAACGTTCAAAAACCTCAGAAAGTGAAAATTTCATGCCATGGGACCTTTAAAGTCTAAATTGCATTTTTAAGTTTGAGTCCTGTTAAAGGGATATTTCGGGTTTTTTGATGTGAATCTGTACGGCGTCCCCTTCAGCAGTGTCGTGCATTAACACCGGTTTACCTCTGACAGTCTCAGCTGATCCCGGTTCGGCTCACTTTCTGGAGCCCACATAAGTAGATCCGGTAACTTCCCTGGAACATGAAATAAAACTTGTTTTTCTTCTCAAAACAAAACATTTGTCAGAAAGGTGATATATTTGCGTCTGAAACAGAAAAACAAGCTTTATTTCATGTTCCAGGGAAGTTACCGGACCTACTTACGTGGGCTCCAGAAAGCGAGCTGAACCGGGATCAGCTGAGACTGTCAGAGGTAAACCGGTGTCAACACACGGAACTTTTAGAAGGAAACTCATACAGATTAACATCAAAAAACGCACTATCCCTTTAATGTCCTGCCTAACTTGTCGGACCTACTTTGGTCAGCTCCAGAACTGGGGCAGAACTCGGCTCAGAGGACACTGTCAGGGGTAAGTCAGTGTTGATGCACGACACTGCTGAAGGGGACGCCGTACAGATTCACATCAAAAAACCCAGAGGGTTTTAGGGTGCTTTCACATATAGTCCCCTTTAAGCGAACCAAACTCAGTCCCCTAAAAGAAGAAGAAGCACCTTTATTGATCTCACACTGGAGAAATACTTCTCTGCATTTTAACCCATCCTGTTATCAGGAGCAGTGGGCAGCACATTACTGCGCCCGGGGACCATCTCCATGATCTTCTTGCTTCGGTTTGGTCAGGACCTCAGCTGGAGGATTTTACCTATGGTGCATGTTTTGGGTTGATGGGGGAAACCGGAGTGCCCGGAGGAAACCCACCCAGACACGGGGAGAACATGCAAACTCCACACGCTCCACCGCTCGGGCGACCCGGGGGATTGAACCCAGACCATGCATGCAAACTCCACACAGAACACACACAGAAAGGCCCGGGCGACCTGGGGATCGAACCCGGAACCTTCTTGCTGTGAAGCAAGAGCGCTACCCACTCAGCTACCGCGCCGCGGTGGACCAACAAGGGGACTGCAGCAACTTTAATATACGCTATTGGAGCTGGAATTACCGCAGCTGCTGGCACCAGACTTGCCCTCCAATGGATCCTCGTTAAAGGATTTAAAGTGTATTCATTCCAATTACAGGGCCTCGAAAGAGTCCTGTATTGTTATTTTTCGTCACTACATCTTAGAAGGTAATAAAACTGCACAAAAGGCGAAGTGAACCCGGAGCGTTATGTGTACACACTGCGCAGGTTAGGCGAACCGTACCGCGGACCTTTTAGCGAACCGTACTGAGACCACCTCCCGAGATGGTCTCAGTTCGGTTCGTTTTAAAGGGGTCTGAGTGCGCTTAGAGTGTTCACATATAAACCTATAATGCTCAGTTAGCGATCTGAGTTCACTTTAAACGCTGAAAGGGACCAAGTGTGAAAACACCCTTATTCCACATTATAACATTCACCCTCATCAAAAACATGCCTGAAGAGCATGAGTCCTCCAGGCGTGTTTGAGGAATCATGTGAAACGGAAGGACGTGGAAAAAAAATGCGCAAAATGTGGACAGACACAAAAATGAGGCAAACTAAATCAGATCTGAAGGAGCGTTTAAGAAGCACAAACGTTCAAATCGTTTTCTTTTATCTTTTGTCACTTCCTCACAGTCGGAAGGGGAAGCACAACTTTTACTCAAAAAAAAGTAAAAGTATGTCGCTAGAAAAGTTCTCTGAAAAGTACAATTTCATAAAAAAAAGTATCTCGTACCTCCCGCCTCTGCAGTGCCTTTTTACTTTTATTCGCGTTAATGGAAATGAAACGGCTTCCTTCGGCCCTCGTATTGTAGTTTTTGTGCAGTGTTTGTGCGTACTTGATGGTCCGTTTGATTTGGCGAGCGGCTCATTGGTCTGAAATGGGGCTCAGATTCTTTCACATGATTGGACGGAGTGAACTCAGTGCCCTGTGCCGAGGCTGTTGTGTCTGTGGATGATGTAGGGCAGCGGTATTTATCTTCCACCTTATATCAGATCATACAAACTCATCCATTAGAACAGAATCTCCCAGACTCACGTGAGACGGATCCAAACCTGAGTCAGCCTCATGTACAGATAAAACAAATATAACAAGTCGTACAACAAGTATAAAAAATATAACAAATATAACACGTATAATAACAAGTATAAGACATAACAAATACAACAGGAAGACTTGTCTGTACATTCCACCAAAACACAAACTACATTTTCTTATCCTGTGGGGAATCTAACACACACACACACACAGACACACACACACACACACACACAGACACACACACACAGACACACGCACACACAGACACACACACACACTTCACTGTAAAATAATCGTGTTTTATCTGCATTGTCAATTCTAATAAAATGATTCTGAATCTCTGCAGACCAATAATCTGAACTTTAAGTGTAAATGTTTATTTCCCTGTGGAGACAGTTTCATGTTACACACGCAAACTGTTCTAAACTCACTCCACACTGTGTCCTACAGAGGACAGTGGTGTGTCCTACAGAGGACAGTGGTGTACCCTACAGAGGACAGAGGTGTGTCCTACAGAGGACAGAGGTGTGTCCTACAGAGGACAGAGGTGTACCCTACAGAGGACAGAGGTGTGTCCTACAGAGGACAGAGGTGTGTCCTACAGAGGACAGAGGTGTACCCTACAGAGGACAGAGGTGTGTCCTACAGAAGTGTGTCCTACAGTGGACAGTGGTGTGTCCTACAGAGGACAGAGGTGTACCCTACAGAGGACAGAGGTGTGTCCTACAGAAGTGTGTCCTACAGTGGACAGTGGTGTGTCCTACAGAGGACAGAGGTGTGTCCTACAGAGGACAGAACTGTGGCCTACAGAAGTGTGTCCTACAGTGGACAGAAGTGTGACCTACAGAGGACAGAAGTGTGGCCTACAGAGGACAGAAGTGTTGCCTACAGAGGACAGAGGTGTGTCCTACAGAGGACAGAAGTGTGGCCTACAGAAGTGTGTCCTACAGTGGACAGAAGTGTGGCCTACAGAGGACAGAAGTGTGGCCTACAGAGGACAGAAGTGTGGCCTACAGAGGACAGAGGTGTGTCCTACAGATGTGTGTCATACACCTACAGTGGACAGAGGTGTGTCCTACAGAGGGCAGAGATGTGTCCTGTCCTACAGAGGTATGTCCTACAAAGGACAGAGGTGTGTTCTACAGAGGACAGAGGTGGTACCCTACAGAGGACAGAGGTGTGTTCTACAGAGGACAGAGGTGTACCCTACAGAGGACAGAGGTGTGTTCTACAGAGGACAGAGGTGGTACCCTACAGAGGACAGAGGTGTGTTCTACAGAGGACAGAGGTGGTACTCTACAGAGGACAGAGGTGTGTCCTACAGACGTGTGATCTACAGAGGACAGAAGTCTGGCCTACAGAGGACAGAGGTGTGTCCTACAGAGGACAGAAGTGTGGCCTACAGATGACAGAAGTGTGGTCTACAGAGCACAGAGGTGTGTCCTACAGAGGTGTGTCCTACAGAGGGCAGAGATGTGCCCTGTCCTACAGAGCTATGTCCTACAGAAGAGAGAGGTGTGTTCTACATAGGTGTGTCCTACAGAGGACAGAGGTGTGTCCTACAGAGGACAGAGGTGTGTCCTACAGTGGACAGAGGTGTGTCCTACAGATGTGTGTCCTACAGGGGACAGAGGTGTGTGCTACAGAGATGCGTCCTACAGAGGTGTGTCCTACAGAGGACAGACATGTGCCCTACAGAGGAGCGTCATACAGAGGTGTGTGCTACAGAGGACAGAGGTATGTCCTACAGGTGTGTGGGCTGTATTTTCTCTCATAAAAGTCTGGAGACGTTAGAGACGGCACATGTACTTCTGTGGTGGACATGCTGTTATTACACCCACTTTATCTCCCAGCTGCAGCTGAACTAACCCCGTCACAGAACACGACGCATTCTCCATTTAAGTAAAGTATTTGTGTTAAATAAATGTTGCTCTGGACATTTAAAAGTATTTCATCTGAAGTAAAATCCAGAAACACATAAAGATGCAGAAATAATTGTTCCCACATCCTCCAGTGAGCCTCAGAATCATGAGTCCCACCTCAGAGCAGACCGAGACCCTGTCCACGGACAACAGTCTCCTGATACACCAGAGCTCCTGACCTCTGTCCACACAGACC
Source organism: Paratrypauchen microcephalus (assembly GCA_036785185.1). Lineage (NCBI taxonomy): Eukaryota > Metazoa > Chordata > Actinopteri > Gobiiformes > Gobiidae > Paratrypauchen > Paratrypauchen microcephalus. The sequence continues at coordinate 1,284,831 of JAVJIX010000113.1, forward strand.
TCTGTCCACACCGTCTTCTCATATCTACAGCTGCTGGACTTTGCTTTTGAACGTCCTGTGATTAAAACTGTCAATACGTCTCCTCAGACGGGCTTGATCTGAACACGTTCACTTTGTATCTCCTTCATCTGTTTAGGAGTTAGTCACCCTTTTTACAAAAGTCGTCAAAGTGAAAGTGAAAGAGGTCTCACTCTGCATGTACTACAGCAAACTGTAAATATCCACAAAAGCCAAGATTTATTTAATGGCTTTTTATTAATTTAAGAGTTCATATTATTTATTATCATTATTTTCTGATCTGTTCTAATGTCGTTTCCTCGTCACAAACACACCCGGAGTTGTGTTTTGTTTCATTCACACATGTTTAACGCACAAACCTGCAGATTTTGGCTGAGTTCTTCTCTCAAACAGTTTCTGATGTCATGTGGTGATACAGGAAGTGCTCCACTGTGTTTTTAAACTCCAAACCTTTACTGAAATCATTTGGATCATTTCAGCCCTGGAGTTGCCGATCTGGACTGAACTAAAGGTAAAAAGGAGCTGTTCACTTGTACATTACCACTTCATGACATCACAAGGTGGAACAGAGCGTTTGGAGCTTTGGAGATGGAGACAGACGAATAATAAAATGTTACTCAAACATGTGAATGAAACAAAACACAACTCCAGGTCTGTTTTGGAGAAGGGAACAGCGTTAGAACATGACTTAAAGGTAAATTAACGTTTTTTTTACAATCTGAGCCTTCTTTCGGCAATAAAACAAGTAGTTTTACTCACCCATAGCAGTTTGGTGTCAATTGGAGCAGTATCGCAGAACTTATGTTGAGCCGTTCTGTTCTACTAATGATCCCGTATCCGTTAGCGTGAGTGCTCGGGGCATTACTTTGCGGTGTCCAAATAACACAAACTTTAGCACATTTCAAATCACAGAAGATCGCTGTGTCAGGGTAGACTTTTAGTGGATTCCAAAACGGCCTGAAACCCGATATCCAGCCATAGTTTCATTTGATGACGTCATCAGAGAGGACAGTGTGCATGCGTGAACTCAGCTGTTTTGTAAACACCGCTAGTCCGAAAGAAGCTAACACCGCTCTGAACTTTACTTTTCTGTTGCGATATCGTGTTTCAGGCCGTTTTGGAATCTACTAAAAGTCTACCCTGACACAGCGATCTTCTGTGATTTGAAAAGTGCTAAAGTTTGTGTTATTTGGACACCGCAAATCAGTGCCCCGAGCACTCACGCTAACGGATACGGGATCATAGAAGAACAGAACGGCTCCAACATAAGTTCTGCGATACTGCTCCAATTGACACCAAAGTGCTATGGGTGAGTAAAACTACTTGTTTTATTGCCGAAAGAAGGCTCAGATTGTAAAAAAAACGTTAATTTTCCTTTAAAATTCATGAGAGTCCATTTTGCGTGATATAGGAACTTTAATCCATTGTTTTTTGGCACATTTAGCATTTTAAAAACAATAAAAGCTAATAAAAGCAGTGATATGTTACGTAAAATACCCCCCGATTACCTTTTTTTTTTTTTGTCCAAGGCAAATAAATGTAAACATCTTATGGCAAATTTATCTCGCAAGATCTCAGGCCTTAAAATTCCATTCTATAAAATAACATTTAGAATCAGATCAGGGGTACTACACAGGCGAGAACATCCAACCTTCACCCTCTCACCCCCTCATTCCCTCAAGGATGAAGGTAAAGAGGCTTCAAAATAATCCCATAGACCAGGGGTGTCAAACATGCGGTCCGGGAGCCAGATCCGGCCCTCCAAGACCTTTAATCAGGCCCTCATCTGATTTTCTATTAAAATATTTTAATTATATTTAAATTTTCTATTAAAATATTGGTAATTTTCTGCGTTGCTTTTCTACGCAGCTTAGCATATTAGCATCTCCAGTGCCTCTGTGCGTGGCCGCCTCCCAGGACCATCGTTTTGACTGTTGACCGTGACACCCTCATCAGCAAAATGTCAAAAATGAGAAAAGTGGACGCCGAGTGCAGGACTTTCCAAGAAAAATTGACTAATTCCTATTTGTTCACGGAGGTGAATGTTAAACCTGTACACTCGGTGTGTTTGCAACAAGTGGCGGTGCTAAAGGAAAATAAAATTAAACGCCACTACGAGACACGGCATTTCGAACAATATAAGAACTTGAACGGAGAATTGAGAAGACAGAAGATAAACGAATTATTGCTGGGACTGAAGAAACAGCAGTCTGTAATAGATTTGTGTTTCTCTGCACAAATATTTGGACTTATTGCTGTTTTTGGGGTATATTTGCCGTGAGTTTTTCTGATCCGGCCCCTTTGGGATCAAAGTAGGTTGGATACGGCCCCCGGACCAGAATGAGTTTTAGAAGAATGCATTTACGTGAGCATTCTGTTGTTGTCATAGCTTTTCTTCACTTAGCGATTAAAGATGACTCAAACATCCACAAATCACTCATCAAGAATGCAACTTCAGGGGGTCAATGAGGAGAAACTGCTGTGGAGAAAAAAGCTCAGAACAGCTCTGATTTAAGTGTAAAAGTGTAGAAAACCACAGAGGCAGCAGTGACCTTGAGCACATCTCTCCTAAACAAACCTGTGCCTTGTTCTAGCGCTGAAGGGATGGGCTCCACTCACCGAATACCTGTCCGATACCTGATAGTACACAAGGAAACACACACACACAAAGGACCATATCAGGCTCCCGTATCAGTATCGGTGCCAATATTTGGACTTTTTAGCGTATTGGATATCAGCTTTAAATCTCCAACACAGGCCGATATTTTATTTTGGTTGATCAGCTGCTTAAAAACACAAAGTTTTATTTTAACAGTTTAAAATTGCACAAATTGTGACTGCACAGTTTCCTTATGGGTTTGTGATACAAAAGGGCTGTGGGGGAGTTAATTTAAAGTTAATTTAAAGGAAAAGTAACGTTTTTTACAATCTGAGCCTTATTTCGGTAATAAAACAAGTTGTTTTACTCACCCATAGCACTTTGGTGTCATATGGAGCATTTCCGGAGATGTTTTAGATTAGCATTAGGCTAACGCCGTTAGCCTAGCGCGACTTATAGCCATAGCTCGGGGCATTCCCCAAGCATGTAATATGCCCCGTGCGGGCTCCAAATAACACAAACTTTAGCACTTTTCAAATCATAGAAGCTCGATGTCTTTAGTCTACGATTTCGTTTTGAATCAAAAGTGGCCTGTAATCCGAGATTTATCCATAGTTTACAGCTTTGCGTTCCATGTTTGGGTCCCGGGAGCTGAGAGCACAGTCCGCACATGCACACTGGCGTCCTCATCTTCTCGAAACTATGGCTAAATCTCGGATTACAGGCCACTTTTGACCAAACAAAATCGTAGACTAAAGACATCGAGCTTCTATGATTTGAAAAGTGCTAAAGTTTGTGTTATTTGGAGCCCGCACGGGGCATATTACATGCTCGGGGAATGCCCCGAGCTATGGCTATAAGTCGCGCTAGGCTAACGGCGTTAGCCTAACGCTAATCTAAAACATCTCCGGAAATGCTCCATATGACACCAAAGTGCTATGGGTGAGTAAAACAACTTGTTTTATTACAGAAATAAGGCTCAAATTGTAAAAAACGTTACTTTTCCTTTAAACAACATAATTTGAGAAAAATAATCAAAATCTGACCCACATATCAGTTCAGAAATAACTGAAGAGTTTATCGGCTGCTCTGGATTTTAAACAATCACATCGGTTATGAAAAACCCACACTGGCCGATCTCCAGCGGCTTTTCTGCAGAGTAAGGCTACGTTCACATTGCAGACTGAAGTGACCCAAATACGATTTTTTTCGCCCCTGTATGTGATTTTCTAATGACAGTCTGAACAACACAGATCCGATTTTTTCAAATGTGACCCAGGCCACTTGGATATGTGGTCCTAAAACCGATACATATCCGATCTTTTGACATGCGACTTCAGTCTGAACGGCCAGGTCGCGTTCATCCGACCTACACGTCATCAACAAGCGAGAGTGGTACAAGTCAGCGCTCGCAAATGTACACAAACGTTCTTCTTGTCATAAGAAAATTTTGTATGAACTCTGTGTCAGTGAAGCGGCAAAGCACGTAGTAATCCCACCACTCTTGGCTGCGACTCCACACCCACACGTTCCTCTGTGTGGAGGTCGCTGCCACTGCCCCACAAAACGCCGTGGCCAAAAACCTCACTCTTCTCCTTCTTAATCTCCTCTTTAAAACAAATGTATTGACCATGTGCTGCTCCGGTAGGACAGCAACTTTACAAAAGCCAAGTTTACTTCCATAAACACTGAGCACGCTCGCTGCGCGTGATGTCATCGTGTCCTCCAAGGCACATGCGGGACACTTTTGGGGCGTTTAAAGTTCACACTGGAGATCACATACAAGCCGCATTTAATTGGAAATGTGAACGACCTCGCAAAAAAATCGGATTGAACTGAGCATTAAGCCCTGCAGTGTGAACGTAGCCTAAGACAGACTGTGGTCATTGTGTCCATTCACGTCACAAGACTTTGGACTAGTCCTTTATAGACAAATAAAACAGCACCGAGTCACTGTTTCTCACAATGACTGCACCATGTCAGAACTACTATACTACAGTCAAACTACAGTCATACTAGAGTCAAACTACAGTCATACTACAGTCAAACTACAGTCATACTACAGTCATACTACAGTCAAACTACAGTCAAACTACAGTCAAATTACAGTCAAACTACAGTCATACTACAGTCATGCTACAGTCAAACTACAGTCATACTACAGTCATACTACAGTCATACTACAGTCATACTACAGTCAAACTACAGTCAAACTACAGTCATACTACAGTCATACTACAGTCAAACTACAGTCATACTACAGTCAAACTACAGTCAAACTACAGTCATACTACAGTCATATTACAGTCAAACTACAGTCAAACTACAGTCATACTACAGTCATACTACAGTCATACTACAGTCAAACTACAGTCAAACTACAGTCATACTACAGTCAAACTACAGTCATATTACAGTCAAACTACAGTCATACTACAGTCATACTACAGTCAAACTACAGTCATACTACAGTCATACTACAGTCATACTACAGTCATACTACAGTCAAACTACAGTCATACTACATTCATACTACAGTCAAACTACAGTCAAACTACAGTCAAACTACAGTCAAACTACAGTCATACTACAGTCATACTACAGTCAAACTACAGTCATTCTACAGTCATACTACAGTCATATTACAGTCAAACTACAGTCATACTACAGTCATACTACAGTCAAACTACAGTCAAACTACAGTCATACTACAGTCATATTACAGTCAAAAGGACATTTACCACAGCAGGGGTCTGCGTAAGGCACGCAGCATCACTAAGGACCATACTCATCCGGCACAAGGACTCTTCCGTCTGCTACCCTCTGGTAGACGATACAGGAGCCTGCAGCACGCACAAAAACACTCAAAGACAGATATTACCCCCAAGCTGTCAGACTACTGAACTCTGGGTAATACTCTAAATAATACTGAACTCTCAATAATACTGCACTGAAGTACTTTTCATTATGCATAATTATGTTTACTGCTGCTGCTCTGTATGAATGTATCATGTTTGTCACTACCTCACTGTAAACTACTTTTACCTGTGCAATAATCTGTGCAATACTTATACTATATTATGTATAATCTGTGAAATACTTACACCTTATTTAATCCTACCTGCACCTTGTATTTTATTATATTTTATTACATTTTTTTAATTATATTGTTTACTTCTTCCCCTGCACTTTTTGCAACACTTTTTTACCATGTACCTTTATTGCTGTTATTAGTACTTCTGACTATCTGAGCGAGTCAACGGTTCTTCTGATCCTAAACATTTCATTGCTTTGTTGACCTTGTGTTGATCCTGCATATGACAAATAAACAATCCTGAATCTTGAGTCATACTACAGTCATACTGCTGCTATACTACTGCTCTACTACTGTTCTACTACTGTTCTACTACTGTTTTACTACTGTTTTACTACTGTTTTACTACTGTTTTACTACTGTACTAATACTGTTCTTCTAGTTTGATTCTCACATGAGGAGCTGTCCCCACATCTGTGCTCGGTCCAACTCATCACTACAAAACAGAAATACTCTTCAATGGTGCTTAAGGAAATAGAAACTAGTGTAATATGGCCCTTTAATCTTACAACACTCCAAAGTCACACACACACACACACACACTCTGGTGTTGTGATAACAAGCCAAAGGTGATTACAGGAAACACAAGCACAGTTCAGTCAGATTTTCTCCAGCTCTACATGCAGGGCCGTCGCTGGACTTTTGGCTGCCCTACGCACAAATACTTTGTGGTGCAATAGAAATCGATGACATCACAAGGTGGAACAGAGCATTTTGAGCTTTGGGGATGTAGACAGACAATAATAAAGGATTACTCAAACATGTGTGAATGAAACAAAATACAACTCCAGGTCTGTTTTTGAGGAGGAAACAGGATTAGAACACGGTTTAAAGCTCAGAGTCAGATTTGTGCAGCACTGGACCTTTAACCTCAAGTCATAAATCTGTTGTTACATCCACTTTTCTCTTAGTTAAATAGTTTCCTCAAATACTTTTCACACTTCGTTAAGACCTCTATTTTGTACTTTTGTAATAATATTCTGCAGTAACAGTTCTGTGTGGTGACTGTTCCCTCCTGAGACTCTGGGGGTTTGGCGTTGGGTTTGTCTGGGCATTGGTTTTTCTGTGGCTGTGTTTCGCTTGTGTTTCGGTTGTTTCGGTTGTGTTTTGGTTGTTTTGGTTGTTTTGGTTGTGTTTTGGTTGTTTTAGTTGTGTTTTGGTCGTTTTGGTTGGTGTTTTGGTCGTTTTGGTTGGTGTTTTGGTCGTTTTGGTTGGTGTTTTGGTCGTTTTGGTTGTGTTTTGGTCGTTTTGGTTGTGTTTTGGTCGTTTTGGTTGTGTTTTGGTTGTTTCGAAAATGCTGCATTTGTCAAAAATAGGGATGCAAATTATCGATTAATTCATTAATCTATAGTGGATTGACTTTATCGATCGACTTACGATGAATTGATAAGCAGCGTTTTTCACCTGAATTTTAGTGTTTCAATAGGGTCTTTAAGAATATAAGCTATAGTAACATAACACTGAGTCATAAATATATCATAGTATTATTATATTGTATATTCCTCAATTAATTATTCCTTAGTAAAAAGCAGACAAATGTATTGATGCTGAATAACAAAATACAGTAATCCCTCGCTCTATCGCGGTTCTAAACCAGGTCTAAACCAGGTCTAAACCTGGACTAAACCAGGATTAAACCACCACATGCCACTGCTGGTTTCGTGCGGCTGGTTTGTGGCTCGGGCTGAGACTACGCATTCCGGGTGCCGCTGTTCAATCTCGTGCTCAGCAGCCCCGGTGTACGCGCGAGGCCCGTGCGTACACCAGGGCTGCTGAGCAGTGCCGTTGGCGCCTGCGGCCGACTGTGAGTCGAGCTTGGCGCAGCGCAGTGCGCGGTTGCCTTGTTTCGTGACCACGCGGATGCGCGTGTCCACGATTAGCGATTAATTGCAATTAATGCATTTTGTTCGACCAACGTCTTGATCGACAATTAATCGTAAGTCGATTAATTGTTGACATCCCTAGTCAAAAACCACGTAGTAACATCGTTTTGAAGCTTTATGTCTCCCCTCACCCTGCTCTCTGTGCTAAGTCACTCCCCCTTCAGAGCGCCATCACAACACAACCCACTGATGACACTACCGCACATCGCATCAGGTTTGTCAAGTTGTATATTTATGGAGAACTGTGATCGTGTGGGAGCGTGGGTGATGTACACCTGTGGGCGGAGTCTTGTACACAATTGTACTGCTCACCGCAAGGAGGGTTTGAATAGGGCCCAGGAGAGATCGCTAGATTACTCAAAGGCAGGTTGGTGATGAGGAAACAACATTAGAACGTGAGAGAAAACTCCAAAAAGGCCATTGTAGATAATACCCTTCAGTCTGCTGCCATCAGGAAGGAGACTGAGGAGCCTCAGGGCCAAGACCAGCAGACTGAAAGACAGCTTCATCCACCAAGCTCTCTCTGCCCTCCCTCCCCCAATCACACTGCTGCTTAAAGGGATAGTTCAGGTTTTTTGATGTGAATCTGTACGGCGTCCCCTTCAGCAGTGTCGTGCATTAACACTGACTTACCCCTGACAGTGTCCTCTGAGCCGAGATCTGCCCCGGTTCTGGAGCTGATCAAAGTAGCTCTGGCAAGTTCGCGGGGACAGTTAATAAAGCTTGTTTTTCTTCTCAAAACAATATTTGTCCAAAAAGTGATATATTTGCGTCACAAAACAGTTGTCCACGAAAAAGTCAGAAGTCTAAATCGCTTGGTGCTATTTTCTGTCGAGTCATATCACTGCGCGCCTATTATTATTATTAACCTGTTCACTTGTGGCGATGTTTACGCCATACAGATTCACATCAAAAAACCCAAACTATCCCTTTAAATGATCCTGACACTGCTGCTTAAAGGGATATGCCACCCCCAGGTCAAATTTGGGCATCTCCCCACAGTCCAGAGACTAAAATAAGTGGTGGAAAGCGTTTTCCTGCTCACCCAGCCATTGTCCGAGTCTGTCGCCACTGACCGCCGCGGTATCTGCAGCTACTCCGCCTTAGACTGGAGTCTAACGTCGCCAGAGAAAGATTTCGGCCAAAAGGAATTAATTTGCTCGATGCGTTTCCCAATTACTTTCTGTGTAGTGCGCATTCATATCGAGTGCAAATAAATGTGCAAATCAACACGGAGAGCTTGCCTTGGTCATTTTGGGTGGGAACTATTTTCCAGTGCGGAAGAATACAGTCGAATCACGCACCACGTTGTGCAACAGGGGAACTCCCTTCCTGGTGCGTAACTGGGATTCCCCTGGCAGCGTGCTGCGTGATTCTGTTTATCACATGTTTTATGTTCACTGTGGGCCTAGGGGGCGCTGCAATTTCAAATCCTGTGTGTGCGACCTGTACATATGGTTTTTGAAAATAAAGCTGACTTTGAACTTTAAGGTCAGTGAAGTAGTGATAATCAAGTTTGGAACAGTCTCCAGGAAATGCACGGACGTCAGAGTGTCCCCAAGAAGAATGCAACATGTGCGAGTGTGTGTGTGTGTGTGAGTGTGTGTGTGTGTGTGAGTGTGTGTGTGCGAGTGTGTGTGAGTGTGTGCGAGTGTGTGTGTGTGTGTGTGTGTGCGAGTGTGTGTGTGTGTGAGTGTGTGTGTGTGTGTGAGTGTGTGTGAGTGTGTGAGTGTGTGTGTGCGAGTGTGTGTGTGAGTTTGTGTGTGTGTGCAGGGAGTAATCAGCCAAACACATAAACACAAACTGTTCTCAATCAGGGAGCAGCAGAAGGAGATATCACACACACACACATGCGCGCAGTTGTGTTTTGTTTCATTCGCCAAACACTCTGTTCCACCTTGTGATGTCATCACGTGGGAATACAGGAAGTGCTCCACTGTGTTTTTAAACTCCACACACCTTCACTAGATTCGTTTGGATGGTTTCAGCCCCTGGATTTGCCGATCTCCAATGAAGTAAAGGTGAAAGGAGCTGCTGAAAACTACCACTTCATGACATCACGAGGTGGAACAGAGCGTTTGGAGCTTTGGAGATGCAGACATGACCAGCGCGAGACCGCGCGTCCCACCTGGGGCTGCGAGCACGAGACCCGTGCCCAAACCGTGCCTCCTCCTCAGGGCCGCGTCCACGGTCCTGAGGAGGAGGAGCAGTCCGAGCACATCAAACCTCGACATGAACGAACGCAAGAGCCGCACGAAACCAGCAAAGAGCCGCACGCGCTGGTTTAATCCTGGTTTAGACCTGGTCTAGACCTGGTTTAGTCCAGATCTAGACCTGGTCCAGTCCTGGTTTAGTCCAGGTTTAGACCTGGTCTAGACCTGGTTTAGTCCAGGTCTAAACCTGGTCCAGTCCTGGTTTAGTCCAGGTTTAGACATGGTCTAGACCTGGGTTAGTCCGCGTTTAGTCCTGGTCTAGTCCTGGTCTGGCCCTGGTCTGGTCCCCCATCTATAACATCAATCGGCAAAGGTCCCCTTAGCCAATCAGGACGCAGAACACAATGTTACACTATAAAAAATAAAATTTAAAAAAATTTAAAAATCAGGAGTCAAAACACGTTTTGAAAATAAAAGACATTCAAAAATTCATTTTGCATGATTTTTAGGGCCTGTTTACACGAGAACGCTTACGGGTAAAAACGACAAAATATTTTATGGGAAGTGCCTTTCGTTTACACGGTGACGACGTTTTTGGGGCCTAAAAATGCAAAAATCTGAAACCACCCTCCAGAGTGGAAAAGTTAAATACGCTCCGCTGTAGCGTCTCCGTGTAAACTGCCCAAGACACAAAACTGGTCAGATCTGCTCACGTCGCGTACGCGTTTACGTCACATAGATGCGACATACCTTGATACCACGGATGTTCTAGCAGCTCTAGTCAACATACAAGAGTCATTTCAACAATTGTATAAATCGCACCCACACACGTCTACGGTCTTTTCTCTTCTTCCCGTACAAGTCTTTCTCACACTCTCACAGCCACAGACGCCAAGACAAGCGACTTCCGCATGAGGCACTTCAAATGTAAAACCCCATGTGATTTTATATTTTCTAATTCACTGTAATCCTCCTGTAATGTCACTATTTTCAGTACAATATTCAAAAACATGTCAACAAAAATACAAGTCACTGAAATGTTTGGAGCGGAACTTAACAACTCATTTAAAACGCAACTAGAACATTTTATTTTGAAGTTTTACCTTTCTCTTTTCCGGTACAGTCGTGGTTAGAAATGTAACTTGACGCTGTTGTGTTTTTTTTTTGTTTTTTTTTTCAGTCCAGTTATTTACTGCACCTCCCTTCGTTGGCTTTTGCGTCCACTTTTGCGCCTTCGTATAAACAAACATTTCCTGTTGAGAACGCTCGTCTAAACGCGGATAAAAAATTGAAGACGAGACGCCGGTCAAGACATCGGTGCATCCCTAGGAAGAACTTTGGAGTTTATGTTTTAAAGAAAAATCAGGTAGAGCTCCTTGAAGCCGTGTTTCCCATAAACACAGGAGACTGTTTGACCCGCACTTCACCGTCTCTGGGTTACACCTGCATTTGACCCGTCCTTCAGTGTTACACTTAATCGTACAAGTCTTAAAGATCCCATGACATGGTACTTCTTGATGCTTTTATATGGCTCCTTAATGGTTCCCTAATACTGTAAATGAATCCTTCTTCAAAATCAACACTCAGTGCATGAGAAACAGAGATAAGATGAGAAAGAGTCATTTTTCTCTCTCTGAACAGGCCATTCTGGGCGTTGTTGCTTGAATGCAAATGAGGAGAAAAGAGATGGCCTATAGTAGAGGGTGGGGGCGTGGCCAAACTCTCCGCTCTAGCTCTCAGCTGTGCCCTCTGATCCATTTCCGTGTTTTAAGAGCGGAGAAGAGATGAGAAGCGTTCCATTGAAAAATAAACACATTTCCACAGAAAATAAAATTTACAAATAAAAATAAACTTACGAAAAATTCACGTTACGAAACCACTTCTGGAACAAATTAATTTCGTAAGGTGAGGTACCACTGTACTATATCTTGGAAACTACAGCCAATCAGCACTTCTGACTTACTTTTTCTTTATTTGTGACCTAAACCAAGAAACATTTCGCTATTTATGTTCCGGAAGCCCTATTTATACGGCTTATCCCGACAACACCGTCCGTCAGCATTTATATATTTTATGTTATATATGTTATTATATATAATATTTAGTGCAATCTCTATCTGTTTGCATTGGCTAAACAACCAAACACTGCCAAAAGTTGACAAAATTGTTGGTGAAGTTCACAGAATGTCAGTGTTACTTCAGGGAACAATAAATATTTAGCATTTTTTGACATTTTTGACATTGTGACACCATGTTTTAGCTGCATGGTGGCAACATATGTGACACCCCTAAAACCCCCATCTTAGGAACTTTGAAAAAGCAGTATGAGGTATGTCTAATAATGTAAAAATACATGTCTGATTGGAATTTGGCAGCTCTGGTACAAAAAACGTTCCTGTTGATGGAATTTAAAATCTAAATCTTTCATGCACTCCCTTTTTAAGTTCCTCGTGTTCTCGTGTGTTTTCTTTGCCCGGAGTTTCTCAAACCTGGAGCTGGAAACCACAACAGTGTCCGCTTACACGACGTCCACACCGAGGGTTCAAATGTGACCTACATGGAGTATCACGGCAGAACATCAGGCTGCATCTGTTCCCGGTTACCACGGGAGCGCTCACATCTCTTCGGCCTCGCCGGTGTTTCGCGGCGCGTTCTCGATATCTTCAGATTCTTACATTTTACACGGACGGTTTGGAACTTGCCTTCACATGTTCGGGCCGAAGCAGCAGACAAAGATGCACAGAAATAACATCTGATAGGACGGTCCAAACTACCTGCTGCCATGGCAACAACGTGTGCAACATTTGTTTTTTTTTGTGCAGGAGCAGAGGGTTTTTACTCATAGAAAAAAAAAGTATGAGAGAGGGAGAGAAAGAGGGGAGAGGGAGGAGAGGAAAGAGAGAAGAGAGGGAAAGAGGAGAGGGAGGAGAGAGAGAGGAAAGAGAGAGGGGAGAGAGAGAAGAGAGAGAGAGGGGAAATAGAGAGAGGAGAGGAAAGAGAGAGAAGAGAGGGAAAGGAGAGGGAGAGAGGAGAGAGGGAGGAGAGAGAGAGAAGAGAGAGAGAGAGAGGGGAAATAGAGAGGAGAGAGGGAATAGAGAGAGGAGAGGAAAGAGTGAGAGAAGAGAGGGAGGAGAGAGAGAGGAAGGAGAGAGAGGGAAAGAGAGGGAGAGAGGGAGGAGAGAGAGGGAGAGAGAGAGGAGAGAGGAGAGAGAGAGGGAGAGAGGGAGGAGAGAGGGAGGAGAGAGGAGAGACAGGGAGAGAGAGAGGAGAGAGGGAGGAGAGAGGGAGAGACAGGGAGAGAGGGGGGAAAGAGAGGAGAGAGGAGAGAGAGAGGGAGAGAGGGAGGAGAGAGGGAGGAGAGAGGAGAGACAGGGAGAGAGAGAGGAGAGAGGGAGGAGAGAGGAGAGACAGGGAGAGAGTGGGAAAGAGAGGAGAGAGAGGGAAAGAGAGGGAGAGAGGGAGGAGAGACAGGGAGAGAGGGAGGAGAGACAGGGAGAGAGAGAGGAGAGAGGGAGGAGAGACAGGGAGAGAGGGGGAAAGAGAGGGAGAGAGAGGGAGGAGAGAGGGAGGAGAGAGGGAGGAGAGAGGGAGGGAGAGAGGAGAAACAGAGAGAGAGAGAGAGAGAGAGAGGGAGCGAGAGAGGAGAGAGAGGGAGAGAGAGAGGAGAGAGGGAGGACAGAGAGGAGAGAGGGAGGAAAGAGGGGAGAGAGGAGAGAGGGAGGAGAGAGAGGAGAGAGGGAGAGAGAGAGAGGGAGAGAGAGGGAGAGAGAGAGAGAGAGAGGGAGAGAGAGAGAGAGAGAGAGAGGAAAGAGGAGAGAGAGAGGAGAGAGAGAGAGAGAGAGAGAGAGAGAGAGAGAGAGAGAGAGAGAGAGGAGAGAGAGACAGGAGAGACAGAGAGAGAGAGAGAGAGAGAGAGAGAGAGAGAGAGAGAGAGAGAGAGAGAGAGAGAGAGAGAGAGAGAGAGGAGAGAGAGGAAAGAGGAGAGAGAGGAAAGAGGAGAGAGAGGAGAGAGAGGAGAGAGAGGAGAGAGAGAGGAGAGAGGGAGAGAGGGAGGAGAGACAGGGAGAGAGAGAGAGAGAGAGAGGAGAGACAGGGAGAGAGGGAGAGAAATAATTTCTTCAACCCTCTGCTGCCCTGATTCTTCCACACAAACTCCAGACTCGACCTTTATTGATCTTTACTCTTAAAGACGATCACTGTGATCAGGAACGACATCAACAAAGAGAAAAAAAGAACGTAATTCTCTTTAAAAGGGCCTGTACCGCTGTTCTCTCGTCTGTTCTAACGTCGTTCATCACACACACCTGGAGTTCTCTCACACACAAAACTGTCCATTCCACCTTGTGATGTCATGTGGTGATACAGGAAAAGCTCCACTGCGTTTTTAAACCTAGAATCATTCGAGATGAAGACGCTGTGCAAAGACTGAATCTGCGCTTCAGGAAAACACTGCCCCCTTTAATCTGAGGGGGGGGGGGGGCGGAGAAAGAGAGAGAGACGGAGAGAGAGACGGAGAGACAGAGAGGGGGGAGAGAGAGAGGAAGGGAGAGACGGAGAGAGAGAGAGATGAGAGCAGAGAGAGAGAAAGCAAAGAGAGAGAGAGAGAGGGGGGAGAGAGAGAGAGAGGAGAGAGGGGAGAAAGAGAGGAGAGGGAGAGAGAAAGAGAGAGAGGGAAAGTGAAAGAAGAGAGATACGAGGAGAAAGGATAGAGAGAGTGATGATAGAGAGGGGGAGTGAGACGGAGGGGTTGCAGACGGACGTTTGGTTCATCAGTATTCATCAGGCCTGTGCTCGGAGTGACAGAGCTCACACTTTCTTCACTTTCTTCACGTTTTAGACGATGCAGATTCAAAAACGGAAAACTTAAATAAAACTCCATTTCCCTCCACTCGTCCCCGTTAAGACGATAAAACCAGCCAAACCAAATAAGAGAACAAACGAACAAATATAAACAGGTAAAATGTGGGAGCTGAGGACGTGTCACAGAGACGTCCCCGTCCCCGTCCCCCGGCTCGGTCTGAGGACTCTCCCTGAACCAGAGGAAGAAGAAGAAGAACGAGACGCACCTGGAGCAGCGCCAGGACAAACTGAAGGAGTTTATTTTAGTAGCTGACAAGTGTTTGTCATTAGTCCACATGTCAAACCATTACTTTCAGGGCCGGCCCAAGCCTTTATGGGGCCATAAGCAGAATTTGAATTGGGGGCCCCCCACACCACCAAAACTGCACTAAGAGCTGCTTTATCATTTCATAGACTACACAGTTAGTCTAAGACCCCCACTGTCATCTGCGTTTTGAGTTGGTTTACATTATACTGTAACTTGTGTCATTATGACTAATGCAAATCAAATATTCAGAGCGATATGAACTTTGTTTTTGAGACAGCTTCACAGCCGACTAGTCCACCTAGCTTATCCGATATTAAAATCCCTCCTGTCGTGTTTGTTTGGTTGCGCAGCAGTGCAGTGGCAACAACCAGCAGCAAGAATTGGTTAACCTACATTGTACCAACTATGAAAATGATACAAAAAATGTTGTTTTTGTTTCTGCAATATCATATATTGATATTATCGTACTTTTCGTACTACAGAGCGCACCTGATTATAAGCCGCACCAACCAAATTTTTTAAAAAAATTAAGATTTGTACATATATAAGCCGCACCTGACTATAAGCCGCAGGTGTCCACATTGTTACTTGAGATATTTACACAGAAAGATGGTACACAAAAGAGTTTTTTTATTCTAATTAACGTAAATACCGGTACATTCGAACAGCACCTACGGCAGAAACACAACGACAGAAACACGGCAGAAACACGCAGTAAAACAACTGTAAAATGTCCAGCCTGTAGCCTCATGCCAGCACAGAACCGCACAGAATAAAATACCAAAACAGCGGCTACACAAACAAAGCACATCAGGTAACAGCGGCAGACGTCAGCCCCATGCATTAAACAACTGCATTAAAATCATGGAAATCAATGCTCATCCCAGCCAGAATTAAAAACAAAAAGTGTCTTACTTTCATGCGAAGTGCGAGCCGCAACCCACGAGTCCGTAACCCGATCGATAACGTCATCTGTGTCCAGGTTCCACACATTTTTCGCCCCCCGACAGCAGTGCTCTCTTCAATTTTTCACTCTTTTTCTCCGCTCCTCCCTTGTGTTATTTAGTGCCTCCTCCTCGATTCATTTTACTAAACTATAATGCTAATCCAACCGTCTCCTCTTCTACTTTCACTAACTTGACCAAACTACCACAATCTTCACCGTTCTATTAACTTTCATGAGAAACGCAACTAGTGCCGTGATTGGTCAATTCTCCGGCCGTGGGAATTTCCCATAAGGCAGTGCTTTACTTAAGTTGTCACAAACAAATACAAAATACAGATATATTTGTTTTATTTCAAACTGTGCACATTTTTAACATAGGAATATACATAGGAATAAATATCCCGACAAAATAAAATAATGTAAAACCTTAAACACATCATCACGGTGCCACCATGACTGTCATATATATGTAGTTTTAAGTGGTATAAATACCAAGCGGGTCCTTTCAGTTATAGCAATAGGGTGGAAAACGCTGACAAGTGCAGTGGAGCCAGGTTTACGCGCTACATTCGCTGTTTTGATAAAGAATTAATCCATACAGAAGAAAAATATTTTAGCAGGTGGCTATTCAAACTGGTCTTGGGCCCTAAGCGGCCGCTTAGTTCGCTTATGCCTTGGGCCGGCCCTGATTACTTTCATTTTGTTTTGAACATCTTTAAAGTCGTTTTCACACCAGGAAAGTCCGATAGTTCACTTGCTTTGTCCTGCGCGATTAATCGATTAAATCAATTAATTCGACTTTACAGTTCAGGACGATGTGTTTTTATGAAAAACGATTTTTAAATTATTTTTTACACGCGAGCGTAACTAATGCACGGCCACGTTTTACACGGGTAAGTTAGCGGGACGTACCCAAACATTGTACGGGCTAGCGCGGCTAGCGAGTGAGCTAAAGCCGGAGCTTGTACCAAACAAAGGTGTTTACATCTGTTATATGGAACTGGTTCGGTTTTGTTGTGTTGGACTTAGAACAAACGAGTGCTCGCTGTAAAGTTCAAAAGCTGCAGCACGACAAATGTATCCTAGCGCCTAAAGCAGAGGCAGCGGAATGGGACAAGTGCAGGTCCGAACGAAATGAAAATAACCACCGTCCAGTCCCTAAAACATTTTCAAACTGTTTGCACTATGATAAGCATGACCCACGACGGAAGGCAATCACACACGCTGTAGTGTGTTTTACCAAAAACATGATGTACATTGTAAAAGACATGGTGCTAATACAAGCTAGCACACGCTAACATACATGAACACAGACAGACACACAACACTACCCAAAAGCACGTGTGCTGAGGTCGTTCAGCCATTGGACAGAAATGAGCCGTGTCCAAACACAGAAGGAGGAGAATAATGGTGTTACGTGCTGTTTTCAATCTAGCCTTAGCGATATGGTTTGCTCAGTTTTTACAGTTTGCGCAAATGTTTGAGCAGCATCGTGAGGTTTACACTATTTTACAATCAATTTACAAACGACGAAGACACAGGGCAAGACGACTACAGAGGACAGCGCTCATGTGTGCATCATGTTCTGACTCTTGCTCTTCACGCAAAACATAAGTAAGCCTCGTAAGTTTCGTTTCGTTTCGTCAGCCTCGGTTTCCCATAATGCTCGACATACGACGGGAGCTCGTTAAGTACAAAAAGCCAACTTGTGTCGGATCGAGTCCGGTCTGCATTCCCACCTCAAACGAACCGCACCAGAGTTCGAATGGAAATGTGCCGAGACCGACCTTTTTAGGTGGTCTCGGTTCGCTTGTTTGCTCCGGATCGAGATTTTTGGTTTTTATTCACACCAGAACAAAAGGTCCGAATCAAAGGTGCAAACGAACTCTGGTTCGTTTAAACGAACCAAACAAGGCAGGTGTGAAAACGACCTAAAGGTCATGTATCACACAAAACCGACTCTCGTGAGATTTAAGTCGTGTTCTAATGTTGTTCCTCCTCAAAAACACACCTGGAGTTGTGTTTCGTTTCATTCACATGTTTGAGGAACTCTTTATTATTCGTCTGTTTACATCTCCAAAGCTCAAAACGCTCTGCTCCACCAAGTTTTCAGGTGAACATCTCATTTTTACCTTTAGATCAGTAGAAATCGGCAACTCCAGGGCTGAACTCCAAATCCAAATGATTCTAGTGAAGGTGTGTGGAATTTAAAAACACAACGGAGCACTTCCTGTATTACAACATGACATCATGAGGTGGAACAGAGCGTTTTCAGTTTGAAAGAAGATCTCAGGCTAAATCTGCAGGTCTGTTTATGATGAGGAAACGACATTAAAACAGATCAGAAAATAGCGTAAAATGGGCCCTTTAAATAAGTCCCATGTTCTCCTCGAGTTGGTCTTCACCCTCATGTGCTCCTGTGATGATAAAAATATGACAAAATCTGGTAAAAAGGTTACACAGTTGGCGCAATTGACAAAATTCCTCTGTAAAATGAGCTTTTTTTTGTTTTAAGGACGTATATATTGTGAAAAATTTGACTTTTGTGAGCTTTAAAAGTGTAACTCCGTCAAATGCTCTTCTCCATGAAGATGTTATTTATTAGTTTGTCTAGAATGTTTCGCAGTATGGCATTAAACCTTTCTATCTCCGTGGAGACCAAACAGAAGTCAGAACGCCTGTTTTTGTTGGTCATTTTGAGCTCTGGTAGAGCAGTTTAACCTGAGACCGGCCCATTCATTTGTGTCCTTTATAGAGGACATCGAGTTAAACAGTCGATCTTTTCATTGTTTTGAGACTCGAGTTTGTGGCTGCGCTATGATTTAAAAAAAAATAAAAATAAAAATAAAAATCTAAAAATGGAAAAAAAAAAAAAAAAAAAAAATAAATAAATTATACATAAAAAATAAATATGTAAATAAATAAATAATACATAATATATTAAAAAATAAATAAATACATAAATAAGAAATTAAAAGAGAATCTAAGAACTTTTTGAGGCGACTGTAGAAGTTTGTCAGAGATGTTGGTCATCCAAAAAAAAAAAAAAGTTTTTGTTAGGTTGTTAACTTCACGTGGATTTAACACCAAAATGTCCCCGACGTCCATTACAGCGGACATGTTACGACATTACGAATAAAAATAAAATTAACAAAATGTAAATGCTGAGGTGTTAATTTACCTCCAAATAGAACATTTAAATAATAATAATAATAATAATAATTTCGATACACTTTTTTTCTTCGGGTCCCAGGAGGTTAATGTCACACTGTGGAACATTCCAGCAGGGTGATGGCGTATCCATAGAAACAAGAAGGTGATGGACCCCCCAAGTGAAAAGTTGCACCTTTAAAGGAAAAGTAACGTTTTTTACAATCTGAGCCTTATTTCGGTAATAAAACAAGTTGTTTTACTCACCCATAGCACTTTGGTGTCATATGGAGCACTTCCAGAGATGTTTTAGCTTAGCGTTAGCCTAGCGCGACTTCTAGCCATAGCTCGGGGCATATAATATATTCCCCGATCATGTAATATGCATATATACAAACTTTAGCACTTTTCAAATCATAGAAGCTCGATGTATTAATCTACGATTTTGTGTGGTCAAAAGTGGCCTGTAATCCGAGATTTAGCCATAGTTTACAGCTTTGCGTTCCATGTTTGGGTCCCGGGAGCTGAGAGCACACTCCGCACATGCGCACTGGCCTCCTCATCTACTCAAAACTATGGCTAAATCTCGGATTACAGGCCACTTTTGACCACACGAAATCGTAGATTAATACATCGAGCTTCTATGATTTGAAAAGTGCTAAGTTTGTGTTATTTGGAGACCGCAAACATTTGCCCCGAGAACTCACATGATGGAGATCGCAAATCTAAAACATCTCTGGAAATGCTCCATATGACACCAAAGTGCTATGGGTGAGTAAAACAACTTGTTTTATTACCGAAATAAGGCTCAGATTGTAAAAAACGTTACTTTTCCTTTAAGCTTTGTTTTGGATAATGTTATAACACAGCAGAAAGCGTCAAAAAGTCGATTTTTAACGACCTTTTTTGTGGCTAAAATGATTCGCCGAGGTGTCCAACTCCCAAAAAGCACCTCACTGGGCCCAAGGCCACGGCCGTGATCCGTTCCACATTTGGAAATGTAATATTGACAAAAAACAAACAAAGTAAAAAAAATAAAACACACTGGTGTTTGTAGAACGTCAGGACGAGCCGAGCACAGATCCAGCTGGAGCCGTGCCCGCGGATACGAAGGTCCCTGGAGCGCCGCCACGACGGTAGCACAGGAACGGGAAGCCGAGGGGGCGGGCCCGCAGGAAACAGGAAATGGCAGGAGACAGAGTTCTGAAGGAGGCACGCTCGCTGACCTCACGTGTGGACGGACGGCGCGAGCAGCAGCGTACAATGAGACGGGACAGCGGGGGGCGCCGTGGAGCTCAAACACTCCCCGCCTGCGTCCAAGGCATTTCCCATCGAGACGCAAACAGAAAAAGCTCAGGGCCAGGGCTGATGTGGGACAGTATCTGCAGCTCTGATAGTGGATTACCCGTCAAAACCACTTTATTTGTCCCATAACGTAGCAACAGAACGTTTCGAATCCCTCGGTCGTCCATGTGGAATCCACAGCAATTTTTTTTATTATTATTATAAAACTTTGAACATACAAGATAATATACAAAAATATAAACAATGATATAAACCAGTGTTTCCCAACCAGGGGTACGTATGTCCAAACTATGGCCCATGGGCCAAATGCGGCTTTCCGACAATTTTTTCTTGGCCCCCAGGCTTCCAGGTGAATTGGCCCAAATTACCTTGAGCAGAACTTCTGACTGCAAGTTTGTTTTTTTTTATCTACCTTGATAAGACAATATTCAATATTTCTTGTGTGGCTTTGAGGATCTTAGCATGAATAAAGGACTGAAGCGCTTTCTAATGTGTTAAAGGAAAAGTAACGTTTTTTTTTTACAATTTGAGCCTTATTTCGGTAATAAAACAAGTTGTTTTACTCACCCATAGCACTTTGGTGTCATTTGGAGCACTTCCAGAGATGTTTTAGATTAGCGTTAGGCTAACGCCGTTAGCCTAGCGCGACTTATAGCCATAGATCGGGGCATATAATATATTCCCCGAGCATGTAATATGCCCCGTGTGGGCTCCAAATAACACAAACTTTAGCACTTTTCAAATCATAGAAGCTCGATGTCTTTAGTCTACGATTTCGTTTGAATCAAAAGTGGCCTGTAATCCGAGATTTAGCCATAGTTTACAGGTTTGCGTTTCATGTTTGGGTCCCGTGAGCTGGGAGCACAGTCCGCACATGCGCACTGGACGTCCAAACATGAAACTAAGCTCAAAACTATGGCTAAATCTCGGATTACAGGCCACTTTTGACCACACGAAATTGTAGACTAAAGACATCGAGCTTCTATGATTTGAAAAGTGCTAAAGTTTGTGTTATTTGGAGCCCGCACGGGGCATATTACATGCTCGGGGAATGCCCCGATCTATGGCTATAAGTCACGCTAGGCTAACGGCGTTAGCCTAACGCTAATCTAAAACATCTCCGGAAATGCTCCATATGACACCAAAGTGCTTTGGGTGAGTAAAACAACTTGTTTTATTACCGAAATAAGATTGTAAAAAACGTTACTTTTCCTTTAAACATGCAGATATTTCAATTATTCACCGTCCTGAGCACCAGTCTGTGGCCCTCGATCGGCCCTCTGCTTCATCTGTGTTTACATATGTGGCCCTCGATGAAAAAAGTTTGGACACCCCTGCTGTAGGGGTACGCGAGCACACTACAGGGGGCACTCGGCAGTGTCGCTGCCAGGCGCCAGGGAGATTTTTTTGAATTTTTTAATTCTAATTTGAGTAAATTTGAGTGAAAGAAAAGAGACAAAATGCCTGAGAATTAAATTTTCAAATTAAGGAGATGAAATAAAATTATTTTCATTCAATAATCCGTTGTGTCACGTTCTACTTTTGGAGAATTATCAACACGTATGAGTGAGGGGGCACTCGAGGTGTGACAAAAAGGCTCAGACAAAAAAGGTTGGGAAACACTGATATAAACAACAACAACAATATTCAAGGCTTAAGAAATTTCAGCGCTTCAGTGCTTTGGTTTTCATGGCTTTTTGGTTTGAACAAAATTTTAGAGAGTTTAAATACGAAGAAAAGAGACAAATTTGGGTTTTGGGCTAGAAAATTTACAACAATGAATATGGTATTTTAAGAAGATGAGAAACAAGTTCAACGCATTTGTTTTTTGTTTTTTTCACAGGAATGTCTTTTTCAAATACCAAATGTCCATGTTTTACATTCAACTGTAGGTTTGTATCGAGCTTTCCATTCACACACAGAAGTATGTCATTCCAACAGATTAGAGTATATGAGCAATCCCAGAACACGTGTGATTGTTTCTTCAACGCTGTGACAAAAAGAGCAGAGATGATCGACATTTAAGCGAAACTTTGAGGTTACAGCATTAACAGGGTAAGATCTATGTAGGGAATCCACGGCAATGGAGCACTTCCTGTATTACAACATGACATCACGAGGTGGAACAGAGCGTTTTCAGTTTGAAAGAAGATCTCAGCCTAAATCTGCAGGTCTGTTTGTGATGAGGAAACGACATTAAAAACAGATCAGAAAATGACGTAAAATGGGCCCTTTAAAATAAATCCCGTGTTCTCCTTGAGTTGGTCTTCACCCTCATCAGAATCAGAATCAGAATCAAAATCAGAATCAGAATCAGAATCAGAATCAGAATCAAAATCAGAATCAGAATCAGAATCAGACAGACTTTTATTACCATTGTCAAGTGAACACAATTCACAAAACTGGGAACTTGTCTCGGTGATAAGGTGCGAACATAAAACACTAAATAATAATAACTAGAATATAGACCCTAAATAATAATAATAACTAGAATATAGACCCTAAATAATAATAATAACTAGAATATAGACCCTAAATAATAATAATAACTAGAATATAGACCCTAAATAATAATAATAACTAGAATATAGACCCTAAATAATAATAATAACTAGAATATAGACCCTAAATAATAATAATAACTAGAATATAGACCCTAAATAATAATAATAACTAGAATATAGACCCTAAATAATAATAATAACTAGAATATAGACCCTAAATAATAATAATAACTAGGGAGGCACCGATGTGAAAATTTTAGCCGATGCCGATATTAATGTTGCTGATATCGGCCGATACCGATATTAGCCGATACCTATATTTATTTATTTTTATTCTGAGATAACATTTTATACAGACTGAAAATGATGCTAAATGAATTTTTGAATGTCTTTTATTTTCAATGTTTTGACTCCTGATTTTTAGTCCCAGACCGGGACTAAACGCAGACTAAACCAGGTCCAGACCAGGTCTAAACAAGGTCTAAACCAGGACTAGACCAGGTCTAAACCAGGATTAAACCACCGCGTGAGGCTCTGCCTTTGCTCTTTTCAGACTGCTTGCCTCGGGACCAGTGGTGTAGTGGGGATTTTTTAAGTGGGTGTACGCGATTTGTGACGTCATGGATGTGAATCCCCCCCCCCCCCGGAAAATTTTAAATTTCTGAAATTTTGATTTCTATATGCTATATGTTAGCAATAAAGTAAAACTGTACATTAAAGTACAAAAAAAAAAAAAAAACACACATTTTATTAACAGGTACTAGTAGTATATATTGGATTTGTTTTTGCTTTGCACTTCGTCTAATCAGAGGCATTGAGGAGGAGCTTATGCGCGCTAAAAGGCGCAGGTGAAAAAGCGAGGAGCGACGCGTGAGACACGGGCAGGTAGGATGAGGTATAGGATGTTTTATAAAGTTTAACCTGTGTACACGCAATGGTACAGGCTGTTGCGAGAGCTGCGCTCACTCGCTCGGTCCACGGCTCCAGACACGGGCTCGCGCGGCCCGCAGTTTAATACAAAGTTTAATACGAGACATGTACTTTTGTTCTGAATACGAGACGATTCTGTCATACATATATGTATACACCCAAAATCTTTCTCAACCAATTTGCACAGATGTAAAAAAAAAAAAAAAAACATCGGCTGAAAAAAAACCGGAGATCCGCTAAAAAGCGGAACTCTTTCATCCCTGAATTTATATTTATTTTTTTATATCTCACGTCGGGAGAAGTGGGTGGACGGCGTACCCCCGCGTACCACGCCCACTACACCCCTGCTCGGGACCGCGTCCATGAAACCAGGTGGTTTAATCCTGGTTTAGACCTGCTCTAGAGGAGGCACGGTTTGGGCACGGGTCTCGTGCTCGCAGCCCCCCCCACACTTCACTATTAAGAGATTTTGTTGAAAATCTACGAAAGTTTGAGTGTTTAAACGAAAGAGAAATGTGAGAAAATGTTAATTTGAGGGATTCTGGCAAATATCGGTCGTTAATATCAGCCCACTTTTACACATCGGGCCGATACGATATATTAAAATTTGGCGATATCAGCCGATACCGATGTTAATGCCGATATATCGCAGGGTCGCATGGTTGCCATGGATACAAGAGAAACAGCTCAAATCAGTCCAATCAGTCCTTAAAGGTCCCATGGCATGAAATTTTCACTTTCTGAGGTTTTTGAACGTTAATGTGAGCTCCCCTACTCTGTTTAGGCCCCCCCCCCCATGGTTAAAAGTTGCGAAATGTCTAAACTGAGCATTTGCAATCCTTTTCTGCGTTACACAAAAACAGTGCTCAAACGGGCGAGTTCGGACAAGGCACCTTATTGACATCAGATCAGCAAATGCAGCTCCAGCCCCTCCCTCTGTCTCCGCTCAGCATCCCTGTATATCCCGCCCATAGAGTTTGGACTGTGAATGCACTACAATGCGAAATGCGTTTTTTTATTTGCCTGGAGGCACGTCCGAGTGTTTCTAGGCTCGCAAGTCCCTTACCCGACCCTCTGGACCTCTGAAATACCAGTGGTTTAATTTTATTTTCTGTGTAAATATGCTTTTTTTCATTGCAAAGTCTCCCATCTGTCTTCGTGTGTTAAACACGGAAGCGAGCAGACAGCGGTGCAGAGCTGCGCAGCCAATCTCTCTGTCCTTCTCATTTGCACTGAAGCAGCAACACCCAGAATAAAGCATTTTAGACACATATCTAGCCTCATGAAGACTGTCAGAGTCATATCTCATGCAGTGAGTGTTGATTTTGAAGGAGGATTCATTTACAGTATTAGGGAACCATTAAGGAGCCATATAAAAGCATCAAGAAGTACCATGTCATGGGATCTTTAACTTTCATCCTTTGACACCAGCTGCACGTCTTAGTTGGTCAAAATCCAAAAGCGTAAAGTTCAAAATTTAAGATACAAAAAGTGCTCAGTGTGCTAGCCGGCCAGCCACAAGAGCAGCCGAGCACCATGTTGTTGTGTTGAACATGTGTGAATGAAACAAAACACAACTCCAGGTGTGTTTGTGGTGAGGAAACATCAGAGCAGAGCTCAGAAAACAGCGTAACGTGGACCCTTTAAGGCCGATCTGTGATATTCTAAAAAGTGTAAATATGGATTTGTCTCTGGAGAGAAACACGACTAAAATCCTCCGGCACAGACCATAGAACAGGGTTGCCCAACCAGTCGATCGCGAGAAATGTGTGTTTAAGACTACGTTCACACTGCAGGGCTTAATGTTCAATTCCGATTTTTTTGTGAAATCTGATTTTTTTGCGAGGTTGTTCACATTTCCAATTAAATGCGACTTGTATGTGATCTCCAGTGTGAACTTTAAACGCCCCAAAAGTGTCCCACATGCGCCTTGGAGGACACTATGAGGTCACGTGCAGTGAGCGTGCTCAATGTTTACGGAAGTCGCCTAAAGTTGCTGTCGTACCAGAGCCAGAACAGCTTATTTGTTTTAAGGAGGAGACGGAGAAGGAGAAGGACGAGGTCTTTGGCCACAGCGTTTTGTGGGGCAGTGGCAGCAACGTCCATAGAAATGAACGTGTTGGTGCGGAGTCGCAGACAAGAGTGGTGGGATTGCTACGTGCTTCGCTGCTTCACTGACAAGGAGTTTATATACTATTTTCACATGACGAGAAGAACGTTTGTGAAAATGGACTTTTAACTTCCACTTGGACACATGACACGTTCGGGAGACGTTCGGGACAGGTCCGTTTCTCCGGAGCTCGTGTACAAAGTGCGGTCGGATACTTTAGCAGCAGAAAGTCCGGGAATATAAACGAATACACGAATACACGAATACACGTGGAGACATGAGAATTATCCAACAACAGAACGACACGGGGTGAGTCATATTATTATCATATTATTTCTGCATCAAATGGAGATATTAGGTGAACCAGGACTAAAACAGGACTAAACCAGGACTAAACCAGGACTAAAACAAGACTAAAACAGGACTAAACCAGGACTAAAACAAGACTAAAACAGGACTAAAACAAGACTAAAACAAGACTAAAACAGGACTAAACCAGGACTTAAACAGGACTAAACCAGGACTAAAACAGGACTAAACCAGGACTAAAACAGGACTAAACCAGGACTAAACCAGGACTAAAACAGGACTAAACCAGGACTAAACCAGGACTAAAACAGGACTAAACCAGGACTAAAACAGGACTAAAACAGGACTAAACCAGGACTAAACCAGGACTAAAACAAGACTAAAACAGGACTAAACCAGGACTAAAACAAGACTAAAACAGGACTAAAACAAGACTAAAACAAGACTAAAACAGGACTAAACCAGGACTTAAACAGGACTAAACCAGGACTAAAACAGGACTAAACCAGGACTAAAACAGGACTAAACCAGGACTAAACCAGGACTAAAACAAGACTAAAACAGGACTAAACCAGGACTAAACCAGGACTAAAACAAGACTAAAACAGGACTAAACCAGGACTAAAACAAGACTAAAACAGGACTAAAACAAGACTAAAACAGGACTAAAACAAGACTAAAACAAGACTAAAACAGGACTAAACCAGGACTTAAACAGGACTAAACCAGGACTAAAACAGGACTAAACCAGGACTAAAACAAGACTAAAACAGGACTAAACCAGGACTAAACCAGGACTAAAACAAGACTAAAACAGGACTAAACCAGGACTAAAACAAGACTAAAACAGGACTAAAACAAGACTAAAACAAGACTAAAACAGGACTAAACCAGGACTTAAACAGGACTAAACCAGGACTAAAACAGGACTAAACCAGGACTAAAACAAGACTAAAACAAGACTAAAACAGGACTAAACCAGGACTAAAACAAGACTAAAACAGGACTAAAACAGGACTAAAACAAGACTAAAACAAGACTAAAACAGGACTAAAACAAGACTAAAACAGGACTAAACCAGGACTAAAACAAGACTAAAACAGGACTAAAACAGGACTAAACCATGACTAAAACAAGACTAAAACAGGACTAAACCAGGACTAAAACAAGACTAAAACAAGACTAAAACAGGACTAAAACAAGACTAAAACAGGACTAAAACAGGACTAAACCATGACTTAAACAGGACTAAACCAGGACTAAAACAAGACTAAAACAGGACTAAACCAGGACTAAACCAGGACTAAAACAAGACTAAACCAGGACTAAACCAGGACTAAAACAAGACTAAAACAGGACTAAACCATGACTTAAACAGGACTAAACCAGGACTAAAACAGGACTAAACCAGGACTAAAACAAGACTAAAACAGGACTAAACCAGGACTAAACCAGGACTAAAACAAGACTAAACCAGGACTAAACCAGGACTAAAACAAGACTAAAACAGGACTAAAACAAGACTAAAACAAGACTAAAACAGGACTAAACCAGGACTTAAACAGGACTAAACCAGGACTAAAACAGGACTAAACCAGGACTAAACCAAGACTAAAACAAGACTAAAACAGGACTAAACCAGGACTAAAACAAGACTAAAACAGGACTAAAACAGGACTAAACCAGGACTAAAACAGGACTAAACCAGGACTAAAACAGGACTAAACCAGGACTAAAACAAGACTAAAACAAGACTAAAACAGGACTAAAACAAGACTAAAACAAGACTAAAACAGGACTAAAACAGGACTAAACCAGGACTAAAACAAGACTAAAACAAGACTAAAACAAGACTAAACCAGGACTTAAACAGGACTAAACCAGGACTAAACCAGGACTAAAACAGGACTAAAACAGGACTAAAACAAGACTAAAAAAGGACTAAACCAGGATTAAAACAAGACTAAAACAAGACTAAAACAGGACTAAACCAGGACTAAACCAGGACTAAACCAGGACATAAAGAGGATTAAACCAGGATTAAACTAGGACGAAACCAAGACTAAACCAGGACTAAACCAGGACTTAAATAGGACGAAACCAGGACTTAAACAGGACTAAACCAGGACAAAACCAGGACTAAACCAGGACTAAACCAGGACTAAACCAGGACTAATACAAGACTAAACCAGGACTTAAATAGGACGAAACCAGGACTAAACCAAGACTAAACCAGGACTTAAACAGCACTAAACCAGGACTAAAACAGGACTAAACCAGGACTAAACCAGGACTTAAACAGGACTAAACCAGGACTAAACAAGGACTAATACAAGACTAAACTAGGACTAAACCAGGACTGTTCCAGCAACGATCTTGTGGCAGAAGATGTTGGAGCGCCGGAGCAGCGCTGGGACTGCCGGAGCTTGAGCCGAACTCCAGACGGACAAACAGTGTGAGTGGTTTTAAACAGAGCTACTGTGAGAACCTCGGCTTTAAATAAATACACGGACATTATGAGGCTAAAGTAAACACAGATAATGGTCTGTGGGCGGACGCTCGCTGTCAGCTCTGGGACTGAAACATCAGAAGATCCTCTGAGCGAAAGCCAAACGCCAAGCGGGTCAAAGGTCAGCGGGACGTTATGAAAGCGTTCAGGTTTCCCGAAAGGATCCAGGAAGTTCAGACACGGAAATGTAACGTCAAAACAGATAATCAGATTAGCAATGATCAGTCTGTGTCACATAAAGTCTGTGTTACGCTAAAAACAGAGCTGGAGTTCTTCTCTCAAAACGCTCTGTTCGACCTTGTGATGTCATGTGGTGATACAGGAAGAAGTGCTACACTGTGTTTTTAAACTCCACACGCCTTCACTAGAATCATTTGGATCATTTCAGATCTGGAATTGCTGATCTTTACTGAAATTAAAGGGATAGTTTGGGTTTTTTGATGTTAATCTGTATGGCTTCCCCTTCAACAGTGTCCTGAGATGAACACAGATTTAGCCATGACAGCGTGATCTGGTCCTGGTTCTCCTCCGGTAATGTAGCTCGTAAACGTAGTTCCGGTAAATTCGCGGGGACATTTAATAAAGCTTGTTTGTCCAAAAAGTGCACGTGCCCCCCCCCATGCTTCACTGTTTTGTTGAAAATCTACGAAAGTTTGAGCGTTTAAAGACCCCATGACATGGTACTTGTTGATGCTTTTATATGGCTCCTTAATGGTTCCCTAATACTGTAAATGAATCCTTCTTCAAAATCAACACTCAGTGCATGAGAAACAGAGATAAGATGAGAAAGAGTAATTTTTTCTCCCTCAGAACAGGCCATAATGGGCGTTGTTGCTTGAATGCAAATGAGGAGAAAAGAGCTGGCCAATAGTAGAGGGTGGGGGCGTGGCCAAACGCTCTCGCTCTGAGCTCTCAGCTGATCCACTTCCTTGTTTTTGCACGGGGGGAGAGATTTGAAGCGTTCCATTGAAAAATAAACACATTTCCACATAAAATAAAATCAAACCACTGCTGTTCAAAGGTCCAGAGGCTCAGATAAAGTTGTACAGTTGTAGGGAGTATTATCTGGTACATAAGTGTGCGTTGTTGTACAGTTGTAGGGAGTATTATCTGGTACATAAGTGTGCGTTGTTGTACAGTTGTAGGGAGTATTATCTGGTACATAAGTGTGCGTTGTTGTACAGTTGGGCCTAAAAAAAATAAATGTTGGTTTCCGATTTGTTGACAGTTCTAGACATGGGTAGGTAGGGGATTTATTTTATTTTTATTTTTTATTTTTTTTCCTGTGGGAATATGGACATTTTGAAATTTTATTTTATTTTATTTCCTTCCGCAGCAGTACTATTTCAATAAAGACTATAATTGAAATTGGCATAATTTCCCAAAGCTATCTCAATGCTAAGGGCATATTCTATACTTAAGTATAGTCGAACGAAGCTCCAACATGCCATGCGAAACCAGGTCGTTGACTGTACCAGAGTACATGTAGAATATATCTTACAATGTTACAAAAATACATGCTGATTTTGTATTGTTTTTTCTGTTCTTCTTTCAAATGGCAGTCATTAAATTTAGAAGCAGTAAACAATTTTAAATACTACATTTATTTAACACGGTGTTGACGTTGGTCAACTTAAAACTGGCACTGCATAATCTTAACAATTCACCGTGACCACGCATATGTCCAGCGATGCCGTCGCCATTGTTTTTATGGGTACAGACAGAGAATTTTACAGATCACAGAAAAACAGAAGCACATTACAGGGGGGTCCTCGGGTTACAATGTTGATTAGGGTGACCATATTGTATTTCACTGAAAAGAGGACACACTTCCAGCTTGCGCGCAAATTTTTTTTTTTTAGAGTTTTTTTCCCCCATTTTTAGGGGTTTTATGTGGGTCGGGGGCTTACTGTGCTTCTGAATTCCCCAGAAAAGAACACTTTACCTGGATATACTGAAAAATAGCCCAAAACACTCACAAACAGTTGCTTTATAAATAATATATTTATTAATATAAGCAATCTTAAGGCTGACACTTACACCTCAGTTAAGAAAAAAGAAAAAACAAAAAGAAAAAGAGAGTTAGCCTATCCTTCAATGTTCAGTAAGCCCATTCTTCAAAATAATGTGTCTAATGGCTAATGAAAAAAAATATACAAATAATAGAGCGCCCTCGCTTGCATTCACCATATCTTCATTTTTCCAGGTCGCACAAAGTATGTCGTGAGTTTTGAACTCGAGCTCTCACCTGCACAGCTATTTTGTGTTTTGTTGTGGCGACATGAGCTTTCAGATCGTTGGACCCCTTATTCGCCACAGAGACGCAAGTCCCAGCTTTGCACACTGTGCATTCTGCCTCCCACTTGTCACGCCCCGGGCGGAAACAGGGGTACTTTTTTTGCAATTCATCCGTGAAACTGAATTTGCGTTTCGGCATTTTCTGTGTCTTCGCAGTGCGCCTACCTGCCTGTCAGCCTGCGTGTGTGTGTGTGAGTGAGTGAGTGAGTGAGCGAGCGTGCGTGCGTGCGTGTGCGTGCGTGTGTGTGTGTGTGCGGAGCGTGGCGTGGCGCGCTTGTTTGTGAATGAATGAATACACGTTCCGGGGTTCGACTCGAACTGGAGCGCGTTTCCAACGGAATCAAAAACCCGGACATTTGAAGGATTTTATAAACTCCGGCCGGACAGCCCGGACAGCCTCTGAAAAGAAGACATGTCCGGGCAAAAGAGGACGTATGGTCACCCTAAGTTGATCCGTTCTTAAGACTTCGCCCTACAACCACAACAAAGCGTATTCTTCCGCCGTGCGCCGTTCGCGTTTGTTTACATCGCTTACCACGCTAAACCGCGTAAGACGGAATGACGCGTAATTTTTTTTTTTTTTTTTTACCGTCGTAACCCGAGGACCCCCGTACACATTGCCCCGCGGAAATTGAAAAATACAGTAGGCTGTTAGTTTTCTTTCTTTTTTAACCGAAGCTTGTAAAATTAATTTGAGTATCAAATTTATTTTATTTTATTAAGTCCAATAAAATAATTTGGGTCACATGCAAATCAACAGGGTCGGTCGGCAACCGGAAACTTAGATTTATTTTTTTTAGGCCTTGTAGGGAGTATTAACATCTCCAAGAAGAAAGAGTGATGAAAAGCATTTGAAGGACCCTCCGCCAGAAAAGTTACACAATGCGCCTGTTTGTACGCCCAAAAGTGCAGATTTCGCCACTATAATCTCGGTTTATCTGCGGAGGCGTATGTTTTGGTGTGTGGTTTGGACTTTTACACATCTGATACCGGGGCGCCGCGCCAAACCCGTCTGTGCCCGCCGTCCCCGGGTCCAGAGCTCAGTGCCAGTCCGACGCTGCCCGGGCACAGCTGACATCCTTCACTGAGATTTACTGCGGCACTTATCACCTCGGCGCCCTGTCCTCGCCAACTGTGGGACCCTCCTGGCAGGCGGATCGGCTTCGAGGCTTTAACCGCTCCATTGAAAGCGAAAAATATTTAACTTTGCCCATTTAGAAAACTCTTTAAAGGGCCTGTATTACGCAAAACTCCTGTGAGCTCTAAGCCATGTTCTAATGTTCTCTCCTCAAAAACACACCTGGAGTTGTGTTTGTTTCATTCACATGTTTGAGTAAAAACATGTACATCTCCAAAGCTCAAAATGCTCCGTTCCACCTTGTGATGTCATGAAGAGTTTAAGTTAACAGCTCTTAAAGTTAATGTTGATCTTAACCCCTTTTTTTGATTTGGTCTCCCAGTAAATACGTCACTAACTCACAATACTCGACATTCAAACTACGAGCTTTTACATCACTTACAGCTCGACGGAATATTTTGCTTCGATGGAAATCTGCTGCAGTTCTTCAATATCTCAGTGGTTTCGTGATGTCTTAGGATTTCTGAACTAACTAAGGGCAATGAAGAAATATATGAACAGAAAAGGGGTTTGTTTATGGAATACTGCAAACCAAAGATGACCAACAAACAAGACCTTTAATCTGGCCCTCGGATCATTTTCTATTCAAATATTGTAATTATATTTTAATTTTCTATTCAAATATTGTAATTATATTTAAATTTTCTGTTAAAATATTTTAATTATAATTTGATTTTCTATTAAATTATTTTAATTATATTTAATTTTTTTTATTCAAACATTTTTATTATATTTTAATTTTATATTAAAATATTTTAATTATATTTAAATTTTCTATTCAAAAATTGTCATTATATTTACATTTTCTATTCAAATATTTTTATTTTATTTTAATTTTCTATTCAAACATTTTAATTATATTTTAATTTTCTATTCAAACATTTTAATTATATTTTAATTTTCTATTAAAATATTTTAATTATATTTTAATTTTCTATTCAAACATTGTAATTATATTTTAATTATCTATTAAACTATTGTAATTATATTTTAATTTTCTTTTAAAATATTTTAATTATCTATTAAAACATTGTAATTGCATTTTCATTTTCTATTAAAATATTGTAATTATATTTTAATTTTCTATTGAAACATTTTAATTATATTTTAATTTTCTATTCAAACATTTTAATTATATTTTAAATTTCTATTCAAATATTGTAATTATATTTTAATTTTCTATTAAAATATTGTAATTATATTTTAATTTTCTATTAAAATATTGTAATTATATTTAAATTTTCTATTGAAACATTTTAATTATATTTTAATTTTCTATTAAAAAAATTTTAATTATATTTTAATTTTCTATTAAAATATTGGTAATTTTCTGCCTCAGTTTAGCATAGCAGCGTCTCCAGCGCCTGTGTGCGTGGCCCCTCCCACCAGAGCAGCACAAATGAAGACTCGCCTCTTTCCAAACGCTCTTAAAGGACCATCGTTTTTACTGTTGACGTGACACCCTCATCAGCAAAATGTCCAAAATGAGAAAAGTGGACGCCGAGTGCAGGATTTTCAGAGAAAAAAATGGACTAATTCCTATTTGTTCCCGGAGGTGAATGGGAAATCTGTATGTTTGTGTTGAAATAGCATTTTTTTTTTAAGTTTCAAGTTGTTCATAACATTATAATATTTTGTAAAAGAAACAGTTCATCAAATAAAAAAGACTTCTGTAATAGATTTGCGTTTCTCTGGACAAATATTTGGACTTGTTGATATTTTTGGGGTATATTTGGATGACTTTTCTTAGGTTGGATACGGCCCCCGGACCAAAGTGACCCCCCCACACACTTTCTTCTCTTCTCTGTCTCTACTTCTCTCTCTTTACCTTTTTGATTTTATATTTTCTTTCATCATCATGATTATTATTGCCTTTTGTTTGCCTTTATTGAATTTTTGATCATCTCTGGATTTGACACTTATTATTAAGTAATGTTTTGTTGTTTGTTTTGGTTTCTTCTTGTCGTTTACGCCTCACCTGCGTTTAACACACTCGGGTCATTAAGTTCATTCAGCACTAAAGTTCATTCAGCATCAGAACTTGTTTTATCACACGGAGATAAACGTTTTAGTGCTGACAGCGGCGCTCGCTCGTGTTCTAACTTCATAAACTAATAATCCGTCCATAAATTAGCCGCATCGTTGTAAAAGCCGCAGGGTTCAAAGTGTGAGAAAAAAGTAGCGGCTGATATTCCGGAAATTACGGTTAAAAAAAAGGCGATTTAATGTGTTTTTCATGTAAACATCAATTTAGAATTATTATTTCCACGCAAGCTCGAAGGAGAATAATTAAATTCCAAACATTTGTCATTCAGAACAATTAATTCAGAATGAAAAAACTTCATGTAAACATGGCCACTGCGTTAGCGCTCTGAAGGGGGACCTAAACCAAGACTAAACCAGGACTAAACCAGGACTAAACCAGGACTAAACCAGGACTAAACCAGGATTAAACCAGGACTAAACCAGGACTAAACCAGGACTAAACCAGGATTAAACCAGGACTAAACCAGGACTAAACCAGGACTAAACCAGGATTAAACCAGGACTAAACCAGGACTAAACCAGGACTAAACCAGGACTAAACCAGGGCTAAACCAGGACTAAACCAGGATTAAACCAGGATTAAACCAGGACTAAACCAGGACTAAACCAGGGCTAAACCAGGACTAAACCAGGATTAAACCAGGACTAAACCAGGTCTAAACCAGGACTAAACCAGGGCTAAACCAGGATTAAACCAGGACTAAACCAGGATTAAACCAGGACTAAACCAGGGCTAAACCAGGACTAAACCAGGGCTAAACCAGGACTAAACCAGGATTAAACCAGGACTAAACCAGGACTAAACCAGGATTAAACCAGGTCTAAACCAGGACTAAACCAGGGCTAAACCAGGGCTAAACCAGGATTAAACCAGGACTAAACCAGGTCTAAACCAGGTCTAAACCAGGACTAAACCAGGATTAAACCAGGACTAAACCAGGTCTAAACCAGGTCTAAACCAGGACTAAACCAGGACTGAACCAGGACAAAACCAGGACTAAACCAGGGCTAAACCAGGACTGAACCAGGACAAAACCAGGACTAAACCAGGACTAAACCAGGTCTAAACCAGGACTAAACCAGGTCTAAACCAGGTCTAAACCACGACTAAACCAGGTCTAAACCAGGACTAAACCAGGACAAAACCAGGACTAAACCAGGTATAAACCAGGTATAAACCAGGACTAAACCAGGTCTAAACCAGGACAAAACCAGGACTAAACCCAGTCTAAACCAGGACTAAACCAGAACTAAACCAGGTCTAAACCAGGACTAAACCAGGACTAAACCAGGTCTAAACCAGGACAAAACCAGGTCTAAACCAGGACTAAACCAGGACAAAACCAGGACTAAACCAGGTCTAAACCAGGACTAAACCAGGACTAAACCAGGTCTAAACCAGGTCTAAACCAGGACTAAACCAGGTCTAAACCAGGACTAAACCAGGACTAAACCAGGTCTAAACCAGGACAAAACCAGGACTAAACCAGGACTAAACCCAGTCTAAACCAGGACTAAACCAGGACTAAACCAGGTCTAAACCAGGACTAAACCAGGACAAAACCAGGACTAAACCAGGTCTAAACCAGGACTGAACCAATACTAAACCAGAGCTAAACCAGGACTAAACCAGGGCTAAACCAGGACTAAACCAGGACTAAACCAGAATTAAACCAGTACTAAACCAGAGCTACACCAGGACTAAACCAGGACTAAAACCAGTTTTTCATGTAAACCTCAATTTAGAATTATTATTTCCACGTAAACTCAAAGGAGAATAATTTAATTCCAAACATTTTTCATTCAGAACAATTAATTCAGAATGAAAAAACTTCATGTAAACGTGGCTGTTGTGTTAGCGCTCTGAAGGGGGAGCGCCGCGGCAAAGGGAGGGGAGACTCAGAGCTTCAAAATAGAAGGGTTTTTTTTTTTATCTTTTTAAAAAAATGTTATCTTTAAGAGCGTAAAGAGTCCACTGTTACAGCCTTGTTTCACTATCTTGTCTCAAACGTGTCCTCAGGGGAAATTCCAGGTTTATGTAACACTCCGGGGCTGATAAAACACAACACAGAGTCCGTCGCCACGCGCTCACGAACGAGGACGGTTCTACGGAGACGCGCTTTGGTTTGACTGCGATCAGCTTTTTGGAGAACTTCACCCATCTGCTGTGCGCATTTGACACAAAATATTTTAGAAAAGGAAAAATACTAAACAAAAAGAACTTTCTGCACATTAAACTCCCATTAACCTGAGTGATATTCATTTATAAAACAGACGTTATGTGAGCCGGACTTTTGTTTTTGAGCTTTTAACTGTTGAAATGAGACGAAGAAATTAAAAAGTACAATAATGACGTTTAAAAGATACATAAAATTCATTGTAATGTGTATGTATGAAAAAGAACAAAGATACTGAGCATAAAAATGAAGATTTCTGTTTACAATTGATCAATAATTGTGATTGAAATGGAATGTATTGATGAAATGTTTTAAGATTACTCTACTGTAACCAGGACTAAAGCAGGATTAAACCAGACTGAACCAGGACTAAACCAGGACTAAACCAGGACTAAACCAGGTCTAAACCAGGTCTAAACCAGGACTGAACCAGGACTGAACCAGGACTAAACCAGGACTGAACCAGGACTAAACCAGGACTAAACCAGGGCTAAACCAGGGCTAAACCAGGACTAAACCAGGGCTAAACCAGGAGTGAACCAGGACTAAACCAGGTCTAAACCAGGACTGAACCAGGACTAAACCAGATCTAAACCAGGACTGAACCAGGACTAAACCAGATCTAAACCAGGACTGAACCAGGACTAAACCAGAACTAAACCAGGTCTAAACCAGGACTGAACTAGAGCTAAACCAGGACTGAACCAGGGCTAAACCAGGGCTAAACCAGGACTAAACCAGGGCTAAACCAGGAGTGAACCAGGACTAAACCAGGTCTAAACCAGGACTGAACCAGGACTAAACCAGGACTAAACCAGGTCTAAACCAGGACTGAACTAGAGCTAAACCAGGACTGAACCAGGACTGAACCAGGGCTAAACCAGGACTAAACCAAGATTAAACCAGGATTAAACCAGGATTAAACCCAGACTAAACCAGGACAAAACCAGAGCTAAACCAGGACTGAACCAGAGCTAAACCAGGACTAAACCAGGGCTAAACCAGAAGTAAACCAGGACTAAACCAGAGCTACACCAGGGCTAAGCCAGGACTGAACCAGGATTAAACCCAGGACTAAACCAAGACTAAACCAAGACTAAACCAGGACTAAACCAGGACTGAACCAGGACTAAACCAGGACTGAACCAGAAATGTGATTCTTCTGTTCAGATTTTGGTCTTTTTGTCAATTCTCCTGGATATTATAAATTTCTACCATGTTCGAATGTCTGAAGAGGGTTTAGGGTCGTCCATCTCTCCTGGGCCCAATTCAAACCCTCTTTACGGTTCGCAGAACGGACCTGTACGAGGCTCCGCCCACAAGCCTACGACACCCGCGCTGCCACACGACAAGTCTACAGAAATACATGAAAACATGAAACGAAACCGTACGCAGCGACTCGACGGACCTGATGGGATGTGCGGGGGATGAACGCCGATGGTGGCGTGGCGGCGCTCTGAAGGGGGAGTGACGTAGCGCCGAGACCAAAGGGAGCTCTTTAAAATGTAAACTGTGAAACGTTCCATCGCAAAGTGTAGAGGACTTTGACCTTTGCACACTCTTTCCAGTCACAAGTTGACAGAAGTGGAGGCTCAGGGACAAGTACGCAACTCTTAAAGCTGCATTGTGTAACTTTTCTGGTGGAGGGTCCGTCAAACGCCTTTCTCTGTGGAGATGTTACTGAATCCAAATCGAGTTACAGGTCAGATCTGTGGAGAACGCCTGTTTTTTTGGGTATTTCTGAGCTCTAAAACCACCTGTAATTGAACAAATGTAAAGTAGAGGTGTTTAATGTCACACTGTGGAACATTCCAGGCAGAGCAGTGACGTATCCATAGAAACAAGCAGGTGACGGACCCCCAACCGAAAAGGTCCTACTGTACATCCCACAAAACTGACTCATGTTCTGTTGTTTCCTCCTCCCAAACACACCTGGAGTTGTGCTTTATTTCATTCACATGTTTGAGTAACTCTTTATTATTCGTCTGTCTACATCTCCAAAGCTCCAAACGCTCCGTTCCACCTTGTGATGTCATCAAGTGGTAGTTTAATAGTAAGCCAACAGCTCCTTTTACCTTTAGTTCAGTTGAGATCGGCGACTCCAGGGCTGAAATTCTCCAAATGATTCTAGTGAAGGTGTATAAAGTAGGGCTGTCAGTTTAACCCGTTAATTAGATGAATTAATTACACTGCAAATTAACGCGTTATAACAATTAACGCAATTAATTATGAGCAGCAATTCAATGCACACATTTTAAATTTGGCGTGTGGCGAGCAAATCGCTGCCAGGGCCTTTGAACGGCAAGTTTATTTATAAACAGAACGAAGACGGGACGATCGACAAGAACGCCGTGATTTGGAGCTTTTGTCAAAAAGAATTTTCCGATCACCGAAGCTGCTCCAGCCTGACGGATCAATTGAACGACAAACACGTCCGGACAAGTTCCATCGTTACCGGTGATAGAGCGAGTGTGAGCGCACTTCACCAAACGAAACAAGCCACCAAACCACCAAACCAACAAAACACCAAACCAACAAACCAACAAAACACCAAACCAACAAACCACCAAACCAACAAACCACCAAACCACCAAACCAACAAACCAACAAACCACCAAACCACCAAACCAACAAACCAACAAACCAACAAACCACGCTTGCAGAATTTGGGAAACGAATGAGCAAAGCGACCGCAGAAAAAGCGACAAACTCAATCGCAAAGTGGGTTCGTTCGTTCGATCGCTCGCTCACAATCTCTTTTTCTCTCTCACACTCTTCAAATGCGATTAATTAGATTCATTAATTACAAATCATGTAATTAATTAGATTAATTTTCTTAATCGCCTGACAGCACTAGTATAAAGGAGTTTAAAAACACAGTGGCGCACTTCCTGTATCACCACATGACATCACGAGGTGGAGTGTTTTTTTATTATTTTGAGAGAAGAGCTCAAATCTGCAAGTTTTTTGGGGGTCGACATGTAAAACTCACCTACAGACATTATTTATTTTACAGAAAAGGACTTTGAGAATCATCACCAACAGTCAGAGCGTCCAACCCATCATCTGTTCAACTTAAAGTGTTTAAATGTGTGATTTTGTTGAATTAAGTCTCCTAAAGTCATGTATAAAGCAAAGTGCAGAGTGTTTCCTGTAAATATTCAAAGACTGTTTGAGACGAGAACAAGAACTACGATTTAAAAGGAACCGACATGTTTAAAAACCCAGATTCAGAACCGAGGTTATTGATCGAAGCGTCGCTGTGAAACGAGTTCATTTATGGAAAAGTTCTGACGAAGAATTCAAAAAGTACAATAACGACATTTAAAAACACATAACATCCAGTGTAATGTGTCTGTATGAAAAAGAAAACTAAGTTGTTGAGCATAAAAATGAAGCTTTCTGTTGACACTTGATTAATAATTGTGATTGAAATGGAATGCATTGATGAAATATTTTAAGATTACTCGACTGTAACCAGGACTAAACCAGGATTAAACCAGGACTGAACCGGGATTAAACCAAGATCAAACCAGGGCTAAACCAGGACAAAACTAGAATTAAACCAGGACTAAACCAGGACAAAACTAGAATTAAACCAGGACAAAACTAGGACTAAACCAGGACTAAACCAGGGCTAAAACAGGACTAAACTAAGACTAAACCAGGACTGAACCACAGCTAAACCAGGACTAAACCAAGACTAAACCAGGATTAAACCCAGACTAAACCAGGATTAAGCCCGGGCTAAACCCGGGCTAAACCAGGACTGAACCAGGACAAAACTAGGACTAAACCTGGACTAAACCAGGACTAAACCAGGACTGAACCAGGACTGAACCAGGATCAAACCCGGGATAAACCCGGGATAAACCAAGACTGAACCAGGACTGGACCAGGACTGAACCAGGACAAAACTAGGACTAAACCTGGACTAAACCAGGACTAAACCAGGACTGAACCAGGACTGAACCAGGATCAAACCCGGGATAAACCAGGACTAAACCAGGTCTAAACCAGGACTAAACCAGGATTAAACCAGGACTGAACCAGAGCTAAACCAGGACTAAACCAGGACTAAACCAGGTCTAAACCAGGACTAAACCAGGATTAAAACAGGATTAAACCAGGACTGAACCAGAGCTAAACCAGGACTAAACCAGGATTAAACCAGGATTAAACCCGGGCTATAACATAAGATTCTTCTTCTTTCTGCTCTTTTCATTCAAGTCTTGTAATGTTATCACACCGCTGATGTCTTTTTATACTTTATGAATAAAATAACCAAACAAGAAAAAAAAACCTGCATGAATGAAACAAAACACAACTCCAGGTGTGTTTGCGATGAGGAAACATTAGAACGGAGCAGAAAATGGCGTAATATGAGCCCTTTAAACATAAATGAAGAAAACACTGGACACAGAACAGACAAAATTTGAGACAGGCTACGCTACGCTAACTCTCAGGCAGACTACTTCTCTTTCTGCGCAGATCTATCAAAATGTTTTCATGTCGCGGAATGCAAACCAGACATGTAATACTCACACTCGTAACTGTAGCTTGCCAAAAGTGCCATTTGCGTTAAGTCTGTTATTTTAAGCACACTGTCGGTGCTTTTAGAGGCGGCGTTAGACTTCTGTCGGGTATGAACTGCTAACACAAGGGGTGGGAAGAGACGATTTCCACAAGACCCAACAAGATACAGATATGAGGTTGGGTCCACAAGAACGAGAAGACAAGGTGAGATTTTAGCGTAAGGCAAGTTTATTTGTAGACCACAAATTGTACACAAAGTAACTGAAAGTGCTATACAGAATAAGAAATACGTTAAAATTGCAATACAAACAAATCAAAACAGAAATAATAGATCTCGCAAGACAAAACTGCCGCAAGATCGTGCATGCGCGAGAAAAAAAACAAAGTATCTCGGGGTCTTGTTCTCGAGTGAGGGGAGGATGGAGCGTGAGATTGACAGGTGGATCGGTGCAGCGTCGGCAGTGATGCGGTCGCTGTACCGGACCGTTGTGGTGAAGTGGGAGCTGAGCTGAAATGCAAAGCTCTCGATTTACCGTCGATCTACGTTCCTCCCCTCACCTATGGTCATGAGCTCTGGGTAATGACCAAGATCGCCGATACAAGCGGCCGAAATGAGTTTCCTCCACAGAGTGGCTGGGCGCTCCCTTAGAGATAGGGTGAGGAGCTCAGTCACACGGGAGGAGCTCGGAGTAGAGCCGCTGCTCCTCCACGTCGAGAGGAGCAGCTGAGGTGGCTCGGGCATCTGTTCCGAACGCCTCCTGGACGCCTCCCTCGGGAGGTGTTCCGGGCACGTCCCACCGGGAGGAGGCCCCGGGGTAGACCCAGGACACGCTGGAGGGACTATGTCTCCTGGCTGGCCTGGGAACGCCTTGGGGTCCCCCCGGAGGAGCTGGAGGAAGTGTCTGGGGTGAAGGAAGTCTGGGAGTCCCTGCTTAGACTGTTGACCCCGCGACCCGGCCCCGAATAAGAGGAAGAACATGGATGGATGGATGGATAAACAAAGTGTGAGGCTAAAATTGGAAAATGAATTGTGAAATGTATTAGTGCTGTCAGGCGATTAAGAAAATTAATTTCAGGATTTGTACTTAATTAATCTAATTAATCGCATTTTAAGAGTGAGAGAGAGAGATTGTGAGTGAGCGATCAAAGGAACAAACCCACTTTGTGATTGGGTTTGTCAGTTTTTCTGCAGTCGTTTTGCTCATTCGTTTCCGAAATTCTGCGAGCGTTTGTTGGTTTGTTGGTTTGTTGGTTTGGGGTTTTGGTGGTTTGGTGGAGTGCGCTCTATCACCGGTAACGATGGAACTTGTCTGGACGTGTTTGTCGTTCAATTGATCCGTCAGGCTGGAGCAGCTTGGGTGATCGGAAAATTCTTTTTGACAAAAGCTCCAAATCACGGCGTTCTTGTTGATCGTCCCGTCTTCGATCTTTTTATAAATAAACTTGCCGTTCAAAGGTCCTGCAGCGATTTGCTCGCCGCACGCCAAATTTAAAATGTGTGCATTGAATTGCCGCGTTAATTTGCAGTGTAATTAATTAATCTCATTAATGCGTTAAACTGAAAGCCCTAAAATTTATACATTATGATTTGTGTTAAAATCTCCTTCTCGTGGAACCAATCTCGTATCTCGTCTTGTGGAAATTGTGTCTTGTCCCATCCCTAATAAATAATCACCATCAAATTTAAAAAAGAGAGATTAAGAGCGAGAAGAGTGCAGATTGAAAGTCTTTCTGTCATACGCACAGCTGAACAGAAGCGTTTTGAG
Organism: Paratrypauchen microcephalus; assembly: GCA_036785185.1. Lineage (NCBI taxonomy): Eukaryota > Metazoa > Chordata > Actinopteri > Gobiiformes > Gobiidae > Paratrypauchen > Paratrypauchen microcephalus. Next base: position 1,327,409 of record JAVJIX010000113.1, read on the forward strand.
TCTGGATTTAAACAGAATCAAATCAGGGCTCTGTCTCACATGTTCAGGAAGACACAATCACTAAAATGTCCAATTTTGGCCTCACAGTTTATTTATTTATTTGATTTCATATTTTTGTTTCCGTTCAAGCACTGCTTTTTGGAACTGAAACAGATGAAAAGGCTGGTTTATAGCAGGGTGACCGGACGTCCCCATTTACCCGGGACAGTCCCAGTTCTGAGCTCTGTGTCCCCTGTCCCAGCAGATTTATCCAACACCCGTTTTTTGTCCCAGTTTTATACAAATGTCCCTGGTGTCCCGATTTTTGACCAATTTGATACCTGCACACAGTAAAGAGGCATACAATGTCACTTGTTTAGGTAAAAAACAGAAAAGCTGCTTAAAAACTACCAAAACACAAAGAAAATGTGGCTGTACTGACACATTTTGGTCACGAATGGGCCGAGGGCAGAACAGTTTTCCTCAATTTTGCACTCGTTTGTCCCAGTGTTTGGTTTTGAAAATCTGGTCACCCGACGGAGACCCGAACCAGGGGCCAGATGCATCATGGGAATCCAAAACTATTTATTTTGAATTCATTATTATTATTTTTCTTTTGTGCTATGACAATAAACAATCATATAATCCTGGTTTAATCCCAGTATAGTCATGGTTAAGTTCCGGTTTAGTCCTAGTATAGTCCGGGTTTAGTCTTAGTTTAGTCATAGTTTAGTCTTAGTTTAGTCCTAGTATAGTCCTGGTTTAGTCTTGGTTTTAATCCTGCTTTAGTCTTAGTTTAGTCTTAGTATAGTCCTGGTTTAGTCCTAGTTTAGTCCTAGTTTAATCCCAGTTTAGTCTCAATTTAGTCCTGGTATAGTCCTAGTATAGTCCTAGTATAGTCCTGGTTTAGTCCCGGTTTAGTTTCAGTTTAGTCCCGGTTTAGTCCTGGTTTAATCACAGTTTAGTCTTGGTTTAGTCCTGGTTTAGTCCCGGTTTAGTCCCAGTTTAGTCCTGGTTTAATCACAATTTAGTCTTGGTTTAGTCCTGGTTTAGACCCGGTTTAGTCCCAGTTTAGTCCCGGTTTAGTCCTGGTTTAATCACAATTTAGTCTTGGTTTAGTCCTGGTTTAGACCCGGTTTAGTCCCAGTTTAGTCCTGGTTTAGTCCTGCTTTAGTCTTAGTTTAGTCCTAGAATAGTCCTGGTTTAGTCCTGGTTTAGACCCGGTTTAGTCCCAGTTTAGTCCTGGTTTAGTCCTGCTTTAGTCTTAGTTTAGTCCTAGTATAGTCCTGGTATAGTCCTAGTATAGTCCTGGTTTAGTCCTGCTTTAGTCCTAGTATAGTCCTGGTATAGTCCTAGTATAGTCCTGGTTTAGTCCTGCTTTAGTCCTAGTATAGTCCTGGTATAGTCCTAGTATAGTCCTGCTTTAGTCCTGCTTTAGTCCTAGTATAGTCCTGGTTTAGTCCTGGTTTAGTCCCGGTTTAGACCCGGTTTAGTCCCAGTCAGTTAGTCATGACTTGTTTTCATAATGCTGCTGGAGAGTCTCATACACTACAGTCTGGTCGCCTGGTTTGGTTCCTTAACTGTCCAGTGTAAAACCAAACTTGAGAAACTGGTAAATAAGGCCATGAAGGTGATTGACAGGAAAGAGTTTCTTTCTCTGCGGGACATTTTTCAAGACTCTGTGCTCGCTCAGGCCAGACGGATTGTCGGGAACCCCTCTCACCTGTTGCATGGGGAATATGAAATGCTCCCATCAGGCAGACGCTATCGAGCGCATAACTTTAAGAGTAACAGATATAAACTCTCATTTGTGCCTCTTCTGTTGCACTCTTGAACAAATTTGCACAAAAAAGGAGCACTTAAGTCACTTTATATTGAATGGTGCAATAACTATTGTGCAATAACAATAAGGCAATAATAGTAATAGGGCTTGTGCAATAATTATCTGTGTAATAATGACTTGTGCAATAGAGCTGGTGCAATAAGTAGAACACTGTAAGGTTGTGCAGTGCACAAATGGACAATGGACATCAAAGATGGACATTGTCATCAACGTCCATCAATGGACAAACAGTCGCGGCGATGAGCCGCGACTGTTTTCTGTCTGTCTGTACTGTATGTGTGAGTGGAACTGTGTTTTTAAGCTGCAGCAGTGAGCCCAAGACAAATTTCCCCTTGGGGACAATAAAGTTTATCTTATCTTATAGTTTAGTCTTGGTTTAGTCCTGGTTTAGACCTGGTTTAGTCCCAGTTTAGTCCTGGTTTAGTCCTGCTTTAGTCTTAGTTTAGTCTTAGTTTAGTCCTAGTATACTGTAGTCCTATATTGTCTTATTAAGGCAGGTTTTCAAAAAAGTTGCAGTCAAAAGTTCTGCTCAAGGTAATTTGGGCCAATTCACCTGGAAGCCTGAGGGCCAAGAAAAAATTGTCTGAGGGCCGCATTTGGCCCACGGGCCAGAGTTTGGACATGCCTGCATTATGCAAGCCAGTAACGTAACCAGACCAAATGACATGGCGGATCTGTGACGAGGCGAGCCCACTCAGTACGAATGCAAAGTTGTTGTTTTTTTATATATATATATTTCTGTTAAGTGTTATTTAATAAACCAGACAGACAGAATAAAATATCTAAATTAAAATGGGCACCAAGAATGTTTTTGATTGGTGATATTCAAAATAAACTTTAAAGTAAATATTGGAAATAGAGGTTGAAATCTCTTTTTTTGAAATAAACTCTTTTCCCATTTTATTGTTTTTCGTTCTTAATCGAAATCCAAAAGAACGAATGGCAAACTAACCATGTACTCTACCCAGAACCAGAAAAGTTACGCAATGCATCTTTAAAGGTGCACTGTGTAACTTTTTGGTTGGAGGTCCTTCACCTGCTTATTTCTCTGCCTGGAATGTTCCATAGTGTGACATTAAAAAGCTCTACTTTACATTTATTCAATTACAAGTAGTTTTAAAGCTCAAAAAAACCTAGAAAAACAGACGTTATGACTCTGAGCGTGGTTGCCTCTCCACAGATCTGACCTGTAATGTAGTCTGGTTTGGTCTCCATGAAGATAAAAAGGTTTAAAGCCACACTGCGAAACATTTCTGACAAAAAATAACATCTCCCTGCAGCAGAACGGCCGTCACATGTCTGACAAGTATGCGATAAGATATGAAAAACAACAGAAACAAAAACTGGAACACGAGCTCCCACAAGAACACTAAAATAACATGCCTTTGTGGACGTCAGTTTTCTTCGACTCGCCGTGACGAGATAGAGGTGTGGGCGCGTTGCTGCTCTCTGCACCACACCTGGCTCTTCTGTAAAAACTCCAACCTGAGAAACCAGTCACTCACCGTTTTGTAACAGGCTCCAGATTGTAAAAACACAGGCATTTTATGAAACTTAAGAGGCTCTACGCATTTTTAAATATATAGTCGAGCCAATTTTGTTGAGGCTTATTACGGATTTGGTGTAAAAGTGGTTCATAGGTCAAAATCTACTTTAGTTCAAATTAAAGGTCCTACATTACGCAACAGGGATTCTTCTGAGTTTTAAGTCATGTTATAATGCCGTTACATCATCGAAAGCGGACCTGCAGCCGCGTTTTCATTCACACGTGTTTGAGTAACCCTTTATTATTCGTCTGTCCACATCTCCAAAGCTCAAAAAGCTCTGTTCCACCTTGTGATGTCATGAAGTGGTAGTTTTACCTTCAGTTAGTAGAGATTGGAAAGCCCAAATGATTGATGAGTGAACAGAGCGTTTTCAGCTGGAGAGAAGAACTCGGCCTAAATTTGCAGGATTTATGAGTTAAAGGAAAAGTAACGTTTTTTACAATTTGAGCCTTATTTCGGTAATAAAACTTACAACTAAAGTTGTTTTACTCACCCATAGCACTTTGGTGTCATATGGAGCATTTCCGGAGATGTTTTAGATTAGCGTTAGGCTAACGCCGTTAGCCTAGCGCGACTTATAGCCATAGCTCGGGGCATATAATATATTCCCCGAGCATGTAATATGCCCCGTGCGGGCTCCAAATAACACAAACTTTAGCACTTTTCAAATCATAGAAGCTTGATGTCTTACTCTACGATTTCGTTTGAATCAAAAGTGGCCTGTAATCCGAGATTTATCCATAGTTTACAGCTTTGCGTTCCATGTTTGGGTCCCGGGAGTTGAGAGCACAGTCCGCACATGCGCACTGGCCTCCTCATCTACTCGAAATTATGGCTAAATCTCGGATTACAGGCCACTTTTGACCAAACGAAATCATAGACTAAAGACATTGAGCTTCTATCATTTGAAAAGTGCTAAAGTTTGTGTTATTTGGAGCCCTCACGGGGCATATTACATGCTCGGGGAATGCCCCGAGCTATGGCTATAAGTCGCACTAGGCTAACGGCGTTAGCCTAACGCTAATCTAAAACATCTCCGGAAATGCTCCATTTGACACCAAAGTGCTATGGGTGAGTAAAACAACTTGTTTTATTACAGAAATAAGGCTCAGATTGTAAAAAACGTTACTTTTCCTTTAAGGGAAAAGTAACGTTTTTACAATCTGGACCTTATTTCGGTGATAAAACAACATCATTTACTCACCCATTGTACTTTGGTGTCATTTGGAGTATTTCCGGAGATTATGGAGTTTGGCGATATCCGTTTAACGTGAGTGGCTGTTGCAGTCATCAAATAACACAAACTTTAGCACTTTTCAAATGACAACCCTTCAATGTGTTAGTCTACATGTTCGTTTGAGTCAAAAGTGGCCTGTAACCAGAGATCCAGCCATGGTTCCGATTGGATGACGTCATCGAGGACCGCGCGCATTCACAGCTGATTTGCAGATAAGACGACGCTCTCAGCTCTCGGTTACAGTCATAAAGAAGCTAAGGAATAATAAGAAGAAAACATCTCCACTTGAGAAAACCCGAAATGGTGCGAACATGCATTTATCCCGGTTGTGAAAACAAAACGACAGCTTGGACGAAGTTGAGTTTTCACAGGCTTCCTCATCACAATCCGGAGTTATTGAAGCTGTGGCTCGTTGCCTTGAGAATGGACCCAAACATGAAAGGCAAAGCTGTAAGATGTTTGGACCATCGTGTTTGCAGTACCCACTTCAGTCAGGACGATTTTTTACAAACAACAAAGGAAAAGAAAGAAGGCCAGCGGATTCAGCTCACGATTCTGAGAAGTAATGCGAAACCGATGGCTGTTCTCTGGTGCTCCTCAAACTGTCTCCGCTTCATTCTTTCTAATACCTCCTCATCCGTATACTCAGGCTCAAAACGATATTGACGGCCATCGTACTCAAATAAGTCCTCTTCAGCCTCCAAGTCCGAATCTTCAGCCATGTCTCGCTCGCAACAGAAAAGTTCTGAGCGTCTTCTAAGCAAATCAGCGGAATGAATGTGCGCATGCGTGCTGTCCACAATGACGTCATCCAATTGGAACCATGGCTGGATATCGGATTACAGGCCACTTTTGACTCAAACGAAAGTGTAAACTAACACCTTGAACTTTTGTCATTTGAAAGTGCTAAAGTTTGTGTTATTTGGTGACTGCAATAGCGTGCCCCGACCACTCACGTTAAACGGATATCGCCGAACTCCAAAATCTCCGGAAATGCTCCAAATTACACCGAAGTACAATGGGTGAGTAAATGACGTTGTTTTATCACCGAAATAAGGTCCAGATTGTAAAACCTTTAAACACAACTCCAGGTCTGTTTGTGACGAGGAAACGACATTAGAACATAGATCAGATATGGGCACGTTAAGATAAAACTGAAGAATGATCGAGAGCCGGAGGTAAGAGTCAAACCGCAGTGTTGTTTGTGAGGTAACAGCGGTTCAGAGCTGAGTGTGTGTGCCCAGAGGAGACCACAGCCACAGACCTCACCATCCAAGACCAACACAACTACTCAGCCAGCTAAAGTGACAGATTCCTTTGGTTGTGCAACAGGTTTTTTATGATTCTCTAATGTTGACTCTAATTTTCTTGTGGAATTACTTAAAATCTGCAGCAAAAATGACCATTTGGGGCAACAGAAAATCGGTTTGAGGGCCACATTTAGCCCCAAGGCCATAGTCTGGACTCCCTGGAGGCTGTATGTGCGCTCTTGTAGACGATATCCAACAATATTTGTGATAAGAAGTCCCAAAAAAATCAAAACATCACATCGTCAAAACCTCCCCATGGACCGGTCTATTTTTAAGTCTACATTCCAAACACTACAGAGCCTTAAGTACCATCCCATATGTTTGTGTTAGCGTTAGCCTCCAAACATCGCAAACCACAAACACCAGGGCTGTTTTGGCAACTCAGAAATACATGCAACACCAGATCCTCGATAAAACCACACGTGTTAGCTTAGTTTAATGACATGGCGACTGTAAACAATTGTGACCGACCAGTCTCAAATTGTCCCCGAGGCATTTTGAGTTATTCAGAGATTCCAAAAGTCTAGTTCCTAAGCTTTCCATCCATGGAAATCTGATCACATTTGAAGAATTTGTGGCCATTTGAAAGTACGTGCATCGGAAAAGACAAAACTCACAAAAAGCCTCTTTAATATAAAGTTAGATTTAAGAATTATTCTTAAATCTAACTGTATGCTGGACAGTAATGAACCTAAAGTTGGCAAAACAACTATCTGGCAATGAAATTTTACTTTTATTCCACCAAATATTGTAGATTAATTAGTGCTAGTGCTAGATTCAATACTCAGATACCACAATTATAGTAAAAAATACACTTTCATTAGACAATATCCTGTGATTTTCCACATTAAATGGTAGTACTTTCTTTTCTATCCCCATGTGGTTTTATATCTGTGTGATCCCTCGGTGGTCCTGTAGGTTCCACAGTGGTCCATGGGCGTATACTCATCTCTGTGCTCTTATACTTGTTCTAATCCAGCTCCAGATCATTCTAAAGACATTCAGTAAAGGTTCATTTCTGTCCTGTCAAGAGCCACTAAACACCAAAAATCACTTTTTTTTTTTAAACTGATTAACTGTGTAAATGGGTCTAAAATAGAAGTGTATACATATTCCTGGCCTTATTTTGGCATTTTAGTGCATATTTCTTAAAAATCAGACTTTTGGGTCAAAAGCTGTGTCTGTACCGGCCTTGTTGTGGTTGTTGTGGTGGTGGTTGTGGTTGTTGTGGTGGTTGTGGTTGTTGTTGTGGTGGTTTTTGTGGTTGTTGTTGTGATTGTTGTTGTTGTGATTGTTGTGACTGTTGTTGTTGTGGTTGCTGTGGTTGCTGTGATTGTGGTTGTTGTGGTTGTGGTGTAAGTAAGTAAGCCTTTATTTATATAGCACCTTTCACAGATAAAATCACAAAGTGCTTTACAGAGTGCAATATACAACATATAAAATCAAATAAATGACACAGTCAATTAAAAGCTTGTTTAAAGCTTGTCTAAAAAGAGCTGCTTTTTAAAAGAGTCAATAGAGTCTGCCTCATGGAGGGCTAAAGGCAGGGCATTCCATAATTTGGGGGCCACAGCCTGAAAGGACCGGTCCCCCCGTGTTTTAAAGCGGGTCTTTGGGACCATCAGGAGGCCCTGACCAGAGGACCGCAGGGTGCGGCCTGAGGAGGTAGTTGTTGTTGTTGTGGCGGTTGTTGTTGTTGTTGTTGTTGTTGTTGTTGTTGTTGCTGTGATTGTTGTGATAGTTATGATTGTTGTTGTGGTGGTTGTTGTGATTGTTGTGATTGTTATGATTGTTGTTGTGGTGGTTGTGGTGGGTGTTGTTGTTGTTGTTTTGGTTGTTGTTGTGGTTGTTGTGATTGTTGTTGTTGTGGTGGTTGTTGTTGTGATTGTTGTTGTTGTGATTGTTATGATTATTGTTGTTGTGGTTGCTGTGATTGTTGTTGTTGTTGTTGTTGTTGTTGTTGTTGTGGTGGTGGTGGTTGTGTTGGGTGTTGTTGTGGTGGTTGTTGTTGTGATTGTTGCTGTTGTCTTGGTTGTTGTTGTGGTTGTTGTGGTTGTGACTGTTGTTGCGGTTGTTGTTTTTGTTGTGGTTGTTGTGATTGTTGTTGTTGTGGTTGCTGTGATTGTTGTGGTTGTTGTTGTGGTGGTTCTTGTGGTGGTTGTTGTGGTGGGTGTTGTTGTGGTTGTGACTGTTGTTGTGGTTGTGACTGTTGTGGTGGTTGTTGTGGTTGTGACTGTTGTTGTGGTGGTTGTTGTTGTAGTGGTGATTGTTGTTGTGATTGTTGTGGTTGTGACTGTTGTTGTGGTTGTGACTGTTGTTGTGGTGGTTGTTGTGGTTGTGACTGTTGTTGTGGTGGTTGTTGTGGTTGTTGTTGTAGTGGTGATTGTTGTTGTGATTGTTGTGGTTGTGACTGTTGTTGTGGTTGTTGTTGTAGTGGTGGTTGTAGTGGTTGTGACTGTTGTTGTGGTGGTTGTTGTGGTTGTTGTTGTAGTGGTGATTGTTGTTGTGATTGTTGTTGTGACTGTTGTTGTGGTTGTTGTGGTGGTTGTTGTGGTTGTTGTTGTAGTGGTGGTTGTAGTGGTTGTGACTGTCGTTGTGGTGGTTGTGGTGGTTGTTGTGGTTGTTGTTGTAGTGGTGGTTGTAGTGGTTGTGACTGTCGTGGTGGTTGTTGTGGTTGTTGTTGTAGTGGTGATTGTTGTTGTGATTGTTGTTGTGGTGGTTGTTGTGGTTGTTGTTGTTGTTGTGGTGGTGGTTGTTGTGGTGGTTGTTGTGGTTGTGACTGTTGTTGTGGTTGTTGTGGTGGTTCTTTTTCCATGGAAACAGAATGTTAAAACCATACTTTCTTTTTCATACTTTCAAACATTCTCCATGGAGATAGCGACATTAGGCCATACTGTGGAATGTTATAGCCAAAGGAACAACATTCCCATGAAACAAACAGGAGACCTTCCTGCAGGATAACTTATGAGTCAGGTTTGTGAACTTGCAAGTCGACTCAGTAAGTTTTTCAGTGCAATAAACACAACCAAAATGAAAAAAAAAAAAAAAAAAAAACAGCTACATTTTTACACCTGAACTCTGCTCCAAAACACATAAGAATCCACACCAGGGCATCTGAACATGGGGTGTACTGTCATTACTTTTCCTGACAGATGATTGGCTGAAGACCCATTAAACAGGACGGAGAACAGCCCAAGAACAAATCCGCAGAAAAAACACCCAAAAGAGACTATGCAGCACTTAAACATGCAGAGAAGAAAAGACGACAGATGCAGTAGGAGGCCGGTCTGGTCCTCTGCAGGCTCTGAACAATGATCTAATATCCACACACATCTGCATTCAGGCCAACACAAAGCATCTCCACAGGGGGCGCCGTCAGCCAAACAATCTCTAGGACAACAATGACAAAAGGGCTGACGACAGATCCAGTTCAGATATTGTAAAAATGACCACTTGGTGCAAATAAAACAGCTGAAGAAAATGAAAACGTGGATCACAGGTATGTTTTTCTACAAGTATTCAAAACAGATACAGGATTTCCAGAACAGAAACAATACTTTTAATCAATACTATTTAAAGGGCCCATATTACACCATTTTCCGAATCTGTTCTAATGTAATCGCAATCATCTAACGTCATCACAAACGGACCTGGATTGTGTGTTTTTTTTCATTCGCAACACGTTTAACCCTGCAGATTTAGCACGAGTTCTTCTCTCACACTGAAAACACTCTTGTGATGTCATGTGTTAATAATACAGGAACTGCGTTTTTAAACTCCACACACCTTCACCAGAATCACTGGGATCATTTCAGCCCTGGAATTGCCCGTTTTTTTACTGAACAAAAGTTAAAAAGTTAGCCGTTAACTTCAACAACCTCTATATGACATCACAAGGTGGAACAGAGCGTTTTGAGGATTGGGGATGTAGACAGACTAATAATAAAGGGTGACTCAAACTTGTGTGAATGAACAAAACACAATTCCAGGTCTGTTTTTGAGGAGGAACAACATTAGAGCATGGCCTAAAGCAGGGGGATTTGTCCAATCCGAAAACTCAAATGCAGGGGTGCCCAACCAGTCGATCGCAGGCAGAGTGTCAGTCGATCGTGTATGGATACGTTCAGACTGCAGGGCTTAATGCTCAATTCCGATTTTTTTGTGAAATACGATTTTTTGCGAGGTCGTTCACATTTCCAATTAAATGCGACTTGTATGTGATCTCCAGTGTGAACTTAAAACGCCCCAAAAGTGTCCCGCATGCGCCTTGGAGGACACGACGACGTCACGTGCAGAGAGCGTGCTCAGTGTTTACAGAAGTCGCCTAAAGTTGCTGTCGTACCAGAGCCAAAACATGTACAGCTTATTTGTTTTAAGGATGAGACAGAGAAGGAGAAGGACGAGGTTTTTGGCCACGGCGTTTTGTGGGGCAGTGGCAGCAACGTCCGTAGAAATGAACGTGTTGGTGCGGAGTCGCAGACAAGAGTGGTGGGATTGCTACGTGCTTCGCTGCTTCACTGATACGGAGTTCATATATTATTTTCGCATGATGAGAAGAACGTTTGTGTACATTTGTGAGCCCCGACTTGTGCCACTCTCGCTGGAGGAAACACGTCCAGGTCAGATGAACGCGACCTGGCCGTTCAGACTGAAGTCACATGCCAAAAGATCAGATATGTATCGGTTTTAGGACCACATATCTTGGGCTAAGTTCACACTGCAGCCTGAAGTGACCCAAATCTGATTTTTTCGCCCCTATGCGACTTTAAAGATCCCATGACATGGTACTTCTTGATGCTTTTATATGGCTCCTTAATGGTTCCCTAATACTGTAAATGAATCCTTCCTCAAAATCAACACTCAGTGCATGAGAAACAGAGATAAGATGAGAAAGAGTAATTTTTCTCTCTCTGAACACTCCATAATGGGCGTTGTTGCTTGAATGCAAATGAGGAGAAAAGAGCTGGCCTATAGTAGAGGGTGGGGGTGTGGCCAAACTCTCCGCTCTCGCTCTCAGCTGTGCTCTCTGATCCATTTCCGCGTTTTTGCGTGGAGAAGAGATTAGAAGCGTTTCACTGAAAAATAAACACATTTCCACAGAAAATCAAATTAAACCACTGCTGTTCAAAGGTCCAGAGGCTCAGATAAAGGACTTCCGAGCCTAGAAACACTCGGACGTGCCTCCAGGCAAATAAAAAAACGCATTTCGCATTGCCTAGCGCATTCGCAGTCCAAACTCTCTGGGCGTGATTTACAGAGACGCTGAGTACAGACAGACGGGGGTGGAACTGCATTTGCATTTCTTTTTTCGATCTGACGTCAATAAGTTTCCTTGTTCAAAATCGCCCGTTTGAGCTCTGATTTTTTTCTAACGCAGAAAAGGATCGCAAATGCTCAGTTTAGACATTTCGCAACTTTTAACCATGGGGGGGGGGGGGGGGTAAACAGGGTAGGGGAGCTCACATTAACGTTCAAAAACCTCAGAAAGTGAAAATTTCATGCCATGGGACCTTTAAAAAAACAAATGCATGGAATCTATAAAGAATAGTCCTCCGAGTGTGTGCGTGTGTGCGTTATCGGCGTAATCTACCTAATGTGACAGGCCAATTACTGTGGGAATCTCACCCTTTTACATTGTGGAGCAGATGGTGGCGATACAGTGTTCCGAGCTGTTCTGAGCTGTCACGGTACACAGATGAATGAGGCCGTTCAGGTTCATTTGTGCTCTAAAGAGTTTTAACCTGAGAGCGTAAAAAATAACATCGGGAAGTATAATAAAAGCTGATATCCAATATTAGCATCACCATTCACTGCTATTTGCTTTTGAATGATATCAGCACGTCACGTCAGGTGAGGTCGTGCATTATAGTTTAGTTTTAGTTAGTTTTGACTTTTTTTTCCCTTCTAATTCAGTTAGTTTTAATTAGTTTTTAGAGCGGCTCTGATAGTTTTAGTTTAGTTTTTATTAGTTTTAGTTTTTGGGTTATACTTTGGGTTATTTGTCAAGTGCAGGATTCAAAAAGAAAGTATTGTGTTATCAAACTTACAACAAACAAATAGAATTTTAAAACATTTCTTCAGGTTTTACCCCCACGACAACCAAAGCCGTCCACAAGCTGCAGCCTTAAGTGCAAAAACAAATAAAAATACACACCAAAACTTCCACGTTTACCAACTCCAAAATACAGAAATGAAGAAGTAGCAGCAAAGCGAATATCAGAAAGAGCTCAGGGGGCAACAACCGGTTCAGTTTGAAGCACTGATACAAACATTTGTTTTTAACGAGCAAAGAAACGGATGTTCAAATGAGTTTTGAAAAACCGAACAAGCTGTGTGAAGTTATTTCTGTCTGAGGACTAAAAGAAGCTCGTTTGGAAAGGTACTCGGTATTCGCGTCCTTCTGCAAACTTGGTAAATGTACTTTGAGATTCGTGGGATTTTTCCCTTTGCAAACCGTTCCTGCACTTTTGCTTTTGTCCGTCTCGTCGTCATATTCAAAGAAATCCCATTTCGACTTTAGCCGTTTTGCCAGAACGGTCGACGCACGTGTCCACGAGCCGACCGTAAACAGGAAGTGCCATAAGGTGCCACCAGCTCACGTAAAACCACCAGAGCAACGGGTTGATTTATTTTATAACAATCTAAGGCTTCTAAATAAATTGACAAAGACAAAAACAAAGAGCAAATTATCTATAATTTCACTTTTATAAACACACAATACAGTTTCAGTTGTCGTTTTTTTTAAATTGTTGTTTTTATTTATTTCAGTTAACGAAAATATTTTTTCAATTTTAGTTTTCATTTTTTCATTCGTTTTCATTCATTTATTTATTTATTTTATTTACTTATTTATTTGAATTAGGACAATGCACAATAATCAACATGACAACAAAAAGCATCAGAAAGCGTTAACTATAATGACCTAGGTCAGGGGTGTCAAACATGCAGCCCCGGGGCCAGATCCGGCCCTCCAAGACCTTTAATCTGGCCCCGGCTGAATTTCTATTAAAATATTGTAATTATATTTTAATTTTCTATTAAAATATTGTTAATTTTCTGCGCAGTTTAGCACAGCAGCGTCTCCAGCGCCTCTGTACGTGGCCCCTCCCACCAGAGCAGCACAAATGAAGACTCGCCTCTTTCCAAACGCTCTTAAAGGACCATCGTTTTGACTGTTGACCGTGACACTCTCATCAGCAAAATGTCAAAAATGAGAAAAGTGGACACCGAGTGCAGGATTTTCCAAGAAAAATTGACTAATTCCTATTAGTCCGGAGGTGAATGGGAAACCTGTACGCTTATGTTGAAATTGCATTTTTCGTTGAGTTTCAGGTTGTTCATAACATTATAATATTTTGTAAAAGAAAGAGTTCATTAAATAAAAAAGACTTTTCTAATAGATTTGTGTTTCTCTGTACAAATATTTGGACTTGTTGCTATTTTTGGAGTATAATTGCCGTGAGTTTTCTGATCCGGCCCCTTTGGGATCAGAGTCGGTTGGATACGGCCCCCGGACCAGAATCAGTTTGACATCGCTGACGTAGGTAGTTATGTAACAATAACCAAAATATCGTAATATCGTATTGTCAAGGTATCAATAATATCTTGGGTCGTCGCGTTATATCGAATGACAAGCTCTTCATTGCTTAAACGCATTTTTATTTTAGCAGCAGCAGAAAAAAAATTGAGGAAACTACACAGACTCTGATTTTTTTGTGATTTTTCAATGTAGAAAACAAAAAGAATTGATTGTTTTAAAGAACTTTTCTATCTTAATTCTTTGGACTATGACACTAATTTACTCCCAAAGGCTTGTCGAGGCTTTTTAAAAGGAAAAAGTAGCATTTCTTTAATTCTGTTAGGGTCTCCACGTTAAAGGAAAAGTAACGGTTTTTTACAATCTGAGCCTTCTTTCGGCAATAAAACAAGTAGTTTTACTCACCCATAGCAGTTTGGTGTCATTTTGAGCAGTATCGTAGAACTTATGTTGAGCCGTTCTGTTCTACTAATGATCCCGTATCCGTTAGCGTGAGTGCTCGGGGCACTGATTTGCGGTGTCCAAATAACACAAACTTTAGCACTTTTGAAATCACAGAAGATCGCTGTGTCAGGGTAGACTTTTAGTAGATTCCAAAACGGCCTGAAACCCGATATGCAGCTATAGTTTCATTTGATGACATCATCAGAGAGGACAGTGCGCATGCGTGAACTCAGCTGTTTTGTAAACACCACTAGTCCGAAAGAAGCTAACACCGCTCTGAACTTTACTTTTCTGTTGCGATATCGGGTTTCAGGCCGTTTTGGAATCTACTAAAAGTCTACCCTGACACAGCGATCTTCTGTGATTTGAAAAGTGCTAAAGTTTGTGTTATTTGGAGAGCGCAAAGTAATGCCCCGAGCACTCACGCTAACGGATACGGGATCACTAGTAGAACAGAACGGCTCAACATAACTTCTACAAAACTGCTCCAATTGACACCAAACTGCTATGGGTGAGTAAAACTACTTGTTTTATTGCTGAAAGAAGGCTCAGATTGTAAAAAAAAACATTACTTTTCCTTTAAATGAACATCGTAATTGTATCGTACCGTGTGTTTTAAATATCGTTACAGCCCTAAGAGACAGACAGATACACAGACAGTTCTATAGATAAAAAATATATATATTTTTATAACTGTTTGCCTAGTTGTTGCTTACGTTGGTCGTTTTTAGGTCTATTTTTAAATTATTTTAAGCCATTATTTATTATCTTGTTTTATTGCATGCTACATTTTCCTGCTGTTCTTGATCTGTGCGTTGCAACACTGGAATTTCCCCACTGTGGGACTAATAAAGGCTTATCTTATCTTATCTTAATAATTAGGGATATCCAAAATGTCACACTGCGATATTTATTGGATATTTTGGAAAAGCTAATAGAATTTTCTCCATGTAGATGTTATTGTTTTATCTGAAATGTTCCACAGTATGGCATTAACCTTTCTATCTCCATGGAGACCAAACCAGACCAGGTTACAGGTCAGATCTGTGGAGAGGCAGCCGCGCTCGCAGTCAGAATGTTTGTTTTTCGAGGTATTTTTGGGCTCTAAAACCACCTGTAACTGAATAAACGTAAAGTAGAGCTGTTTAATGTCACACTGTGGAACATTTTAGGCAGAGCGATGGTATATGCAAAGAAAAAAGTTACACAGTGCATCTTTACATGTTCAAACAAAGCTCTATGTATGTGTCCTTCGTGTACAGAAGCAGCAGGTTGAGCCAAACTAAATAAAAAGTGTAAATATCTTATCTTAAAAGTAAAGCTGTAGTAAAGTAAACTTACTGCAGAATTTTGTCAAATAAAATAAAATTTAATTAAATACAAAATTAAATTAAAAAAAAAAATTAAAAAAAAATTAATAAAATTAAATAAAATTAAAAAATAATTATAATAAAAAAAATAAAAAATAAAAATAAAAAAATAAAAATAAATAAATAATAAAATAAAATATAAAATAAAATAAATAAAAAAATAAAATATAAAATAAAATAAATAAATAAAATAAAATTATAAAATAAAATAATAAAATACAATGTAGTAAATAATAAAATAAATAATAAAATAAAATAAGAAATAAAATATAAAATAAAATGAAATAAAAAATTTAATAAAATAAAATAAAATATTGGACTAACAGCCACATGAGCAAAAGTCCCTGTTCTCCCTGTGCGGACAGAAGCAGCTCCTGTGGTCCAGCTCTGTTCACGCTCAAAGGAAGCTCTGTGCCCATGTTTGGAACAAAAGCCAACCACAAATCTACCAAGAAAATAATAAAAAGTAATAACATTTGTTAGAAATAAAACCACAAATGTTTCTTTAAATCTTGTGTTTATTTCCCGTCCAAAATCTACCACTGAAACTCCAATTGTTATTTTAGTAGAGGACCAGTTTTTATACACATTTATTAAACAGGGTTAAAGGTGCATTGCGTAACTTTTCCGTTATCTGATCCGCTTGTTTCTATGGAGACGTCATCGTTCTGCCTGGAACGTTCCGCAGTGTGACATTAAACAGCTCTACTTTACATTTGTTCAATTTTAAATTGGTTTTAGAGCTGAAAAATACCCAGAAACACAGACATTCTGACAGTGAGCGGAGTCGCCTCTGCACAGATCTGACCCGGAACTTGGTCTGGTTTGGTCTCCGTGACGATAGAAAGGTTTAATGCCGTACTGTGGAACATTCCAGACAAAGCAATTTAATATCTACACGGAGAAAAGCGTTTAACGGACCCTCCATGAGAAAAGTTAATAATAATAATAATAATAATCATAATCATAATCATAATAATAATAATAATCATAATAATAATATTCATAATAAAAATAAAAATAAAATAATAATACAATCAAAAATAAATAAATAATAATAATAATAAAATAAAAATAGTAATAATAATAATAATAATATTCATAATAAAAATAAAAATAAAATAATACAATCAAAAAATAATAATAATAATAATTAATAATAATAATAATACAAATATTCATAATAAAAATAAAAATAAAATAATACAATCAAAAAATATATATAATAATAATAATAATAATAATAATAAAAATAATAATAATAATAATAATAATAAATATTCATAATAAAAATAAAAATAAAATAATACAATCAAAAATTATGAATAATAATAATAATAATAATAATAAAATAAAATAAAATAAAAATACAATAATAAATAAATTAATAATAATAATAATAATAATAATAATAATAATATTTTTGTATACATTTTATTATTACATTACATTTTATTATTATTTTATTGGGCACTCAAGAACACCGTGCAAACAGCAATTAAGACAAAAGATAATTGAAATAAATGGATGTTGAGGGTTTAAATGTGAGTGAATCAAGATTCCAGAGGTTACACAGTGCACCTTTAATGCTAAAACATTTCCTAGAGTCTGTTCTAATCTAGTTAAATATTTGCTGATTACTTTAACTGCACAATTAATCCGTTACAAAGTACACTTAATTGCCTGTGATGACTTTTTACGTTCTACAACAGTCAAAAGCTTCTGAAATTCGAAGGAAACTGAGAAAAAATTGAGACGACGGTGAACTTTTCTCTCCACGTTTCTGTGTTTTTGTGTTTCCAGAGTTTACGTTTATGAACTAGAACCATCTGAAAACGTGTGATTTTCTTCAGCAGGAGCAAGAACTCGAGATGGTTCCTCCCTCCTCCATCTGAAGAGTTTTTTTATCCGAAAAGTGAACGCAGTAACGAGAGGAACAGTCATGTTATTTACTGTAGAAGTCTTCTAGAGTCCTTTATTTATCCTTTGTTATGCCAAAGTGTGAAGTGTGAAGTCCAAATTGAGGCTTATTTCAAAAATAAAGTCGAAACAGCCCCAATATTAATCAATAAAGTAATAATACTGTACATTTTAGGTATCTCTACTTCTACTTGTGTATAATTGAGAGCAGTTATCTGTACTTACTCCACTAAAAAGAGGATTTTTCACTATAGTTTGAGACTTGCTGAAAAGGCTGAGGGTTTATTTTTAACACATGACAAAATTACAAGTAAAAGCCACTAGAAAATACTTTGATTTAATCGTTTCCATGAACAAAATTCAGCAGGAGTCAGTCAGAATCACTACACTTTATCAGATCGCAAAATATGTTGGAAATACTTTTACTTTTGACTCTTTAAGAAGTGTACTTTTATAAAAAATACCTTCACTTAAGTTGATTTTGTGCATGGGATACGTTTTATTGTATTTTTGCTATGTTATGAGTACTTAAAATGAAGAAAATGGACACTTCTGTTTGTCTAAAGTCTACAAAATCTAAAATAAACATACAATAAAACAGTTCTGCGCGTTAATATTAGACAAATTGTTATGAATTAACGCATCCAAAGGTTTAAGGAGAACAACAAGAGCCAGTGAAGATGATAAGTGTGTGTGAGTGTACTCTGAGCTTTCACCCGGGCGGAGGGAGTCACATGCCCCGCTACAGCAACAGGTCCCCGGCTACAACATGCCCACAAGTCCCGCTCCAAACACCCAGCACCACAAACCTCTGCGCCAAAACAACACTCCACCGCGCTTACCTTTTCTTCTCCTTGTCCGCCGTCATGTTTCGGCTTTAAAGTAATTCCGGACGGTTCACGTATAAGTCCAAAGAGTTTGCAGAATGGTCAAAGTGTGACGCAGCGTCGAGGGGGGGTCCCCGTTATTCACAGCGGGATCATCCGGAGCGTCCAGGGTCCAGGGTCCGGGGCCGTACAGTCTCAGGAACACTGCCGAGGATTGTACAGCCGCTGCCGGGGTGGAGAGTGTCCCGCAGGCCGCTGTGTGCACGCCGTGGGTCCTGTCGGTGGGAGCGGGTCCGAACTTCGGCGCTTCTTCTTCTTGTGCGCAGAGTGGGGCGCGCGCTCTGACCTGTGCCTCTGTGCGCGCGTGTGCCGCTGCTGTCACCAGGCCGCGCGCGGATTGGCGGATAGGGCCGCCCCCCGCCCCCCAAGCCCCGCCCCCCCCTCCACCCGCCCCTCCCCGCGCGCGATGGCCACTGCGAGCGGCTCGTGCACAGGTGAGACTTTCCACAGCCGCGAAAGGCATTGTGGGAACTGGTGGAGAAATTGTTTAAAAAACAAACGAAAACTTTAAAGGAAAAGTAACTTTTTTTTTTTTTTTTTTTTTTACAATTTGAGCCTTATTTCGGTAATAAAACAAGTTGTTTTACTCACCCTTTGGTGTCATATGGAGCATTTCCGGAGATGTTTTAGATTAGCGTTAGCCTAGCGCGACTTATAGCCATAGCTCGGGGCATATAATATATTCCCCGAGCATGTAATATGCCCCGTGCGGGCTCCAAATAACACAAACTTTAGCACTTTTCAAATCATAGAAGCCCGATGTCTTTAGTCTACGATTTCGTTTGAGTCAAAAGTGGCCTGTAATCCGAGATTTAGCCATAGTTTACAGCTTTGGGTTTCATGTTTGGGTCCTGGGAGCTGAGAGCACAGTCCACACATGCGCACTGGCCTCCTCATCTACTCGAAACTATGGCTAAATCTCGGATTACAGGCCACTTTTGACCACACGAAATCGTAGGATAAGACATCAGGCTTCTATTATTTGAAAAGTGCTAAAGTTTGTGTTATTTGGAGACCGCAAACATGTGCCCCGAGAGCTCACATGATGCAGGGCTCTCAAGTTTTGAGCGGGGTCGTGCGTGAGACTGCGTAATTTCCGAGGAGGGGGGCGCTTCAATTGCGTGCGAAATGCCGTGTCAATGCGTGAGACTTGAGAGCCCTGCTGTAAATGTTTGTCTAAAGAGCAAACTTAAACTACAAAGCAACTAATGAGAGTTATATAAATGAAGTTATTACCTGATGGTTCTCAGTTTGTTTTATCATCTCCTCCTGTTCAGTCGCTGTCCTTGTCACTGAGCGCACGCTGCACTGTCAACAGTCTGCCCAACAACAGAACAATCTATTTTCTGATTGGCTGAAAAGGGCGCGGTGCCTGATATCTGAGATTTTTTTCTGGGGAGTGGGGAAGTTTTTCTTCGCTGAAAATGCACGGTGCCTGCATAAACTGAGCCACACAGACCGATTTTCTGGGCACAAAAAAAAAAAAAAAAAATTCAGCGTGAGAAATGCCATGTGTGGCGTGTGAGCGTGTGAACACGTCGAATTGCGTGTGTCACACTCTCAATGCGTGAGACTTGAGAGCCCTGCATGATGGAGATCGCAAATCTAAAACATCTCCGGAAGTGCTCCATATGACACCAAAGTGCTATGGGTGAATAAAACAACTTGTTTTATTACCGAAATAAGGCTCAGATTGTAAAAACAAAACAAAAAAAACATTACTTTTCCTTTAAAGAGGCACGTTACGCAGTTTTCTGACCTGCTCTAATGTCGTTTTCTCGTTACAAACACCTGGAGTTGCGGTTTTTGTTTTGTTTTTTGTTTTCACTTTATTATTATACCTGTGGTTTCCTTCTAAAAGTTACGTGCGGTAACAGCGGCTTACCTCTGACAGTTTGCGCTCAGCCCGGTTCTGCTCATGTTCTGGAGCTCATGTAATTAGGTCCGGTGAGCTCGCAGGGACTCGTAATAAAGCTTGTTTTTCTTCTCAAAACAAAACATTTGTCCGAAAGGTGATATATTTGCGTCCCAAACAGTTGTCCAGGAAAAATCCAGCAGCGTATTTTCGCATTCGCATATCTCATCTCGATTCGTATCACTGCACTCACGTTAGCTCCTGTTGCCTGTTCACTCGTAAACTTCCCCTTACGGCGGACCGCATCCGACGTTCACTTCCGCTAAAGGTTAACAGGCTAATAATAAGTAACAGGTGCGCAGTGATACGAATCGAGACGAGATATGCAAATGCGAAAATACGTGGCTGGATTTTTCATGGACAACTGTTTGGGACGCAAATATATCACCTTTCGGACAAAGGTTTTGTTTTGAGAAGAAAAACAAGCTTTATTACGAGTCCCTGCGAACTCACCGGACCTAAATACCTGAGCTCCAGAACGCGAGCAGAACCGGGCTGAGCGCAAACTGTCAGAGGTAAGACGCTGTTACCGCACGTAACTTTTAGAAGGAAACCCATAGAAAACCGCACTATTCCTTTAAGAGGCCACGCATTACATTCTGGGTATGCTAAACTAGACGCCAGAGAGAAACTAGAAAACAAAAGACAGAAAGCTGAAAACAAAGAGGTGGGATAGTTTCAGAATAATTTCTGTGTAGTTAGCTCCTCCCTGCAGCGAGATATAAGGAGTGTCCATCAACACTCTAAGCAGAACTGACGAAGCCTCTCGGATGAGCTGCAAAACGTTTTTGACCAAACAAACTTTGTCCAGGTGACAAATTGAATTTCTCCTTTTACCAATGATTCATTCAGTACGGTGCAAATACGTTTGGACAGTCATCCGGCACCTTTTTACAAACACAAACAAAACAAAGAGTAAACAATAAAACGAGCAGTAAATGTAGTGAATTTCTCCTATGTGAGATCAATAAAGTGTTATCTTTAAGTTGGTATAATGTTCTCATTTATTTGTACTGTGTGCATGGGACACAATACATAAAACAATCATTAATCAATCAAACTCACGCACACAGACACTTACATACGTAGACTCGCGCACACACATACACAAAAGAACAGCTCAAACAGAAGAGGTATTTTAACAACTCTATAGACTGTGATTTACTGTGTGGACATAATATGTAATAATTAATATCTATGTAATAATAACGACGAGAACATCTCACACACACTCACACACACACACACACGCAACCTCAAAAAACATGAATGTGACTCCATGAATGAAAACGTGTTAATTAGATTAATTAATTACACTGCAAATTAATGCATTATAAAAATTAACACAATTAAATATGAGCGGCAGTTCAATTCGCTCATTTTAAATTTGTCCCATTGAAGGACCTGTAGGCGACTTGGCGGTGGCGTCACTTCCACCTGCGTCGCTCAAACAAATAAAGCCTGAGAAAAAGAATTTTCCGATCACCGAAGCTGCTCCAGCCTGACGGATCAATTGAACGATAAACACGACCGGACGAGTTCCATCGTTACCGTTGATAGAGCGAGCGTGAGCGCACTTCACCAAACCAACAAACCACCAAAGCAACAAACCAACAAACCACCAAAGCAACAAACCACCAAACCAACAAACTACCAAAACACCAAACCAACAAACTACCAAACCAACAAACTAACAAACAAACAAACTACCAAACCACCAAACCAACAAACTACCAAACCAACAAACCACCAAACTACCAAACCAACAAACCAACAAACCAACAAACCAACAAACCACCAAACCACCAAACCAACAAACCACCAAACCAACAAACTACCAAACCAACAAACCAACAAACCAACAAACCAACAAACCACCAAACCGACAAACCACCAAACCGACAAACCACCAAACCACCACACCAACAAACCAACAAACTACCAAACCAACAAACTACCAAAACACCAAACCAACAAACTACCAAACCAACAAACAAACAAACTACCAAACCACCAAACCAACAAACCAACATACCAACAAACCAACAAACAGACAAACCGACAAACCGACAAACCAACAAACTACCAAACCAACAAACCACCAAACCAACAAACCAACAAACCAACAAACTACCAAACCAACAAACTACCAAAACACCAAACCAACAAACTACCAAACCAACAAACAAACAAACTACCAAACCAACAAACCAACAAACCAACAAACCAACAAACCAACAAACTACCAAACCAACAAACTACCAAAACACCAAACCAACAAACTACCAAACTAACAAACTACCAAACCAACAAACTACCAAACCAACAAACTACCAAACCAACAAACCAACAAACCAACAAACTACCAAACCACCAAACCAACAAACCACCAAACCAACAAACCAACAAACCAACAAACTACCAAACCAACAAACTACCAAACCACCAAACCAACAAACTACCAAATCAACAAACTACCAAACCAACAAACCACCAAACCACCAAACCAGCAAATCAACAAACCAACAAACTACCAAACCAACAAACCAACAAACTACCAAAACACCAAACCAACAAACTACCAAACCAACAAACAAACAAACTACCAAACCAACAAACCAACAAACCAACAAACTACCAAACCAACAAACCAACAAACCAACAAACCAACAAACCACCAAACCAACAAACCGACAAACCACCAAACCGACAAACCACCAAACCACCAAACCAACAAACCAACAAACTACCAAACCAACAAACTACCAAAACACCAAACCAACAAACTACCAAACCAACAAACTACCAAACCACCAAACCAACAAACCACCAAACCAACAAACCAACAAACCAACAAACTACCAAACCAACAAACCAACAAACCAACAAACCAACAAACCACCAAACCAACAAACCGACAAACCACCAAACCGACAAACCACCAAACCACCAAACCAACAAACCAACAAACTACCAAACCAACAAACTACCAAAACACCAAACCACCAAACCACCAAACCAACAAACTACCAAACCACCAAACCAACAAACCACCAAACCACCAAACCAACAAATCACCAAAACCACCAAACCACCAAACCACGATTGTAGAATTTGGTCTCTCTCTCTCTCTCTTTCTCTCTCTCTCTCTCTCTCTCTCATGAGATTAAAAGGCGATTAATTAGATTAATTAATTACAATCACTATAATTAATTTTGAATTTGAATTTGAATTTGAATTTTTTAAATCACCTGACAGCACTCATTTCAATCAAGAGCCGTGTCCCAATTCCCAGAGTGCACAGTTCGGAGCGTGGTTTGAAGGGGGCTCAGACTACAGTCAAGTGCATGCTGGGATATATGAGTGCGTGAAGTGTGCTTTTTCACGCGCTTGGTCCACGCCCCGATTTCCATGGAAATGACTGCGGTCTTCGGACTGTGCATGGGACAAAAAAGAAATGGGACAGCAGTCGTCGCACCGGATGTGACGCACATGCCCTTCAAACCACGCTCCGAACCGTGCACTCTGGGAATTGGGACACGGCTATAGTCGGTAAAAAAAAGCCCTCCACAGGTCTGTTTCTTCTCCCATTATCTTTTACTGACACAATAGGTCTACTGCCGCCAAGAGTTTGGGGGTGGAACTGCATCAGTGATCAAAAGCCGTGTCTCAATTCTCAGTGTGCACAGTTCGGAGTGTGGTTTTAAAGACGCATACGTCACTTCCGGCGCGACAACTGCTGTCCCATTTCGTTTTTGTCCCATGCATAGTTAAAATGCAGTTTGAAAACTGCAGTTGTTTCCATGGAAATCGAGGCGTGAACCAACTGTGCGTCCATGCACACTTCACGCAGTCATATATCCCAGCATGCACCGGGCACTACTTCTTCTAAGGGAGAAAATGGAGTCGGCGGCTGCATCTACTGGAGCACTTCCTGTAGCCCAGTGTTTTCATTTTGAGGGAATTACTCAATCTAAATCTGCAGGTTTGTGTGTTAAACATGTGAATGAAACAAAACACAACTCCAGGTCTGTTTGTGATGAGGAAACGACATGATAACACAGATCAGAAAATAAGGTCATATGGGCCCTTTAAATAAAACACAATATCAAGTCCCCTTTAAAATGCTCCTGTGTGGTGACTCAGAGCCTGACACTGCGGCACATTATTCTGTTACGCTCACCCTGACTCTTCAAACGGCCAGACGCACATCAGGAGAGCGACCTGAAAGGGATCGCCATGGGAACAAATCATAAACACATAATCATAAAAATAATATGATTTTCTTTTCTTGTTTTTCAAGCGACAGTAGTGTTTTGTGAAAGTAATGAGCGGCCGTGAAGACGTGTCCGAGTGACAGTGGTGTCGCGGTCAGGCCTCAGACACTGGAGCTCATGACCTGAACCGCGTACGTTACGCGAAGTACGCGGTGAGGCTGACAGGACCTACATTCTAAATCATTCATAATATTCATACTTCTGCTCTTACACATAGAAAACGGTGTGTGTAGTGTTCGGTAAGAGCCCATCTGAGCCTCGGTGTGTCATGACCTGCACCTGAGCGCCGGGTAATGACCGAAAGAACAAGATGGCGGATATCCATCCATCCATGTTCTTCCTCTTATCCGGGGCCGGGTCGCCGGGGCAACAGTCTAAACAGGGACTCCCAGACTTCCTGCACCCCGGACACTTCCTCCAGCTTCTCCGGGGGGACCCCAAGGTGTTGGCAACAGACGCTCGAGCCACCTCAGCTCTACTCCGACCAGACCAGATCTAAACTGGGATTAAACCAGGTCTAAACCATGTCTAAACTGGGACTAAACCAGGTCTAAACTGGGACTAAACCAGGACTGAAGAAGGACTAAACTGGGATTAAACCAGGTCTAAACTGGGAATAAACTGGGACTAAATCAGAACTAAACCAGGACTAAACCAGGACTAAACCATAACTGAATGAGGACTAAACGAGGACTAAACCAGGACTAAACCAGGTCTAAAGTGGGACTAAACCAGGACTCAACCAGAACTAAACTGGGACTAAACCAGGTCTAAACCATGTCTAAACTGGGACTAAACCAGGTCTAAACTGGGACTAAACCAGGTCTAAAGTGGGACTAAACCAGGACTGAACTGGGACTAAACCAGGTCTAAACTGGGACTAAACCAGGACTGAAGAAGGACTAAACTGGGATTAAACCAGGTCTAAACTGGGAATAAACTGGGACTAAATCAGAACTAAACCAGGACTAAACCAGGACTAAACCATAACTGAATGAGGACTAAACGAGGACTAAACCAGGACTAAACCAGGTCTAAAGTGGGACTAAACCAGGACTCAACCAGAACTAAACTGGGACTAAACCAGGTCTAAACCATGTCTAAACTGGGACTAAACCAGGTCTAAACTGGGACTAAACCAGGTCTAAAGTGGGACTAAACCAGGACTGAACAAGGACTAAACTGGGATTAAACCAGGTCTAAACTGGGAATAAACTGGGACTAAATCAGAACTAAACCAGGACTAAACCAGGACTAAACCATAACTGAATGAGGACTAAACGAGGACTAAACCAGGACTAAACCAGGTCTAAAGTGGGACTAAATCAGGACTAAACCAGGACTCAACCAGGACTAAACTGGGACTAAACCAGGTCTAAACCATGTCTAAACTGGGACTAAATCAGGTCTAAACTGGGACTAAACCAGGTCTAAAGTGGGACTAAACCAGGACAGAACAAGGACTAAACTGGGATTAAACCAGGTCTAAACTGAGAATAAACTGGGACTAAATCAGAACTAAACCAGGACTAAACCAGGACTAAACCATAACTGAATGAGGACTAAACGAGGACTAAACCAGGACTAAACCAGGTCTAAAGTGGGACTAAATCAGGACTAGACCAGGTCTAAAGTGGGACTAAATCAGAACTAAACCAAGACTAAACCAGGACTAAACCATAACTGAATGAGGACTAAACCAGGACTAAACCAGGACTAAACCAGGTCTAAAGTGGGACTAAATCAGGACTAGACCAGGTCTAAAGTGGGACTAAATCAGAACTAAACCAAGACTAAACCAGGACTAAACCATAACTGAATGAGGACTAAACCAGGACTAAACCAGGTCTAAAGTGGGACTAAACCAGGACTAAACCAGGTCTAAAGTGGGACTAAACCAGGACTCAACCAGGACTAAACCGGGAATAAACCAGGTCTAAACTGGGACTAAACCAGGTCTAAACCAGGTCTAAACCAGGTCTAAACCAGAACTAAACCAGGACTAAACCAGGACTGAACCAGGCCTACTCCTCACCCTATCTCGAAGGGTACACCCAGCCACCCTTAGAGACAGGGCCGAAATGAGGAAACTCATTTGGACCTCTTGTATCCGCGATCTCGTCCTTTTGGTCATTACAAGATGACGCGTACAAGTGCTAAATGAGTTTCGTCTGCACAGAGGTTGGAGGAGCTCGGAGTAGAGCTGCTGCTTCTCCACGTGGAGAGGAGCGGCTGAGGGGAGGGCATCTGGTCTGGAAGCCTCCTCTAAAGCTTTTAAAGCAGTGGTTGTTCAATGGTCAAATATGTCACCGTGATTAACAAAATGAACTCTTTAACCTTCTTCTTCTGAATGTAGAAGATCAGCGAGGAACAACTCTGGACCACTGTAAACTAGTCCTGTTTCTCACCTTTTAATTTAAAGGTGTATTGTGTAACTTTTCTGGTGGAGTTACACTAGTGCTGTCGGGCGATTAAAACAATTAATCTAATTAATTACAGGATTTCAAATTAATTAATCTAATTAATCGCATTTTAAGAGTGTGAGACAGAGAGAGATTATGAGTGAGCGATCGAACAAACGAATCCACTTTGAGATTGAGTTTGTCAGTTTTCAAGTGGTCGCTTTGCTCATTCATTTCCCAAATTCTGCGAGCGTGGTTTGTTGGTTTGTTGGTTTGGCGGTTTGGCGGTTTGTTGGTTTGTTGGTTTGTTGGTTTGGCGGTTTGTTGGTTTGGAGGTTTGGCGGTTTGGCGGTTTGGCGGTTTGGCGGTTTGTTGGTTTGGTGGTTTGTTGGTTTGGTGGTTTGTTGGTTTGTTGGTTTGTTGGTTTGTTGGTTTGGTGGTTTGTTGGTTTGGTGGTTTGTTGGTTTGTTGGTTTGGTGGTTTGTTGGTTTGGTGGTTTGTTGGTTTGGTGGTTTGTTGGTTTGTTGGTTTGGTGGTTTGTTGGTTTGGTGGTTTGTTGGTTTGCTGGTTTGGTGGTTTGTTGGTTTGGTGGTTTGTTGGTTTGGTGGTTTGTTGGTTTGGTGGTTTGTTGGTTTGGTGGTTTGTTGGTTTGGTGGTTTGTTGGTTTGGTGGTTTAGTGGTTTGGTGGTTTGGTGGTTTGGTGGTTTGTTGGTTTGGTAGTTTGTTAGTTTGTTGGTTTGGTGGTTTGTTGGTTTGGTGGTTTGGAGGTTTGTTGGTTTGGAGGTTTGTTGGTTTGGTGGTTTGGTGGTTTGTTGGTTTGTTGGTTTGGAGGTTTGGAGGTTTGTTGGTTTGGCGGTTTGGCGGTTTGGCGGTTTGTCGGTTTGGTGGTTTGTCGGTTTGGTGGTTTGTTGGTTTGTTGGTTTGGTGGTTTGGTGGTTTGGTGGTTTGTTGGTTTGTTGGTTTGGTGGTTTGTTGGTTTGGCGGTTTGGCGGTTTGTTGGTTTGGTGGTTTGGTGGTTTGTTGGTTTGTTGGTTTGTTGGTTTGGTGGTTTGTTGGTTTGGTGGTTTGTTGGTTTGGTGGTTTGGTGGTTTGGTGGTTTGGTGGTTTGTTGGGTTGTTGGTTTGGTGGTTTGGTGGTTTGGTGGTTTGGTGAAGTGCGCTCTTTTACCGGTAACAATGGAACTTGTCCGGACGTATTTATCGTTCAAATGATCCGTCAGGCTGGAGCAGCTTCGGTGATCGGAAAATTCTTTTTGACAAAAGCTCCAAATCGCCGCGTTCTTGTTGATCGTCCCGTCTTCGTTCTTTTTATAAATAAACTTGCCGTTCAAAGGCCCTGGCAGCGATTCACTCGCCACACGCCAAATTTAAAGTGCGTGCATTGAATTGCCACTCAGAATTAACTGCGTTAATTTTTATAACACGTTAATTTCAAGTTGAATTAATTAATCTAACTAATGCGTTAAACTGACAGCCCTACTTTAAATAGCTCTACTTTACATTTATTCAACTACAGGTGGTTTTAGAGCTCAGAAATATCTACAAAAACACACATTTTGACTGTAAACGGGGTCGCCTCTCCACAGATCTGACCTGGAACTTGGTCTGGTTTGGTCTCCCTGAAGATAGAAAGGTTTAATGCCATACTGTGGAACAATCCAGACAAAGCAACAACACCTCCACGGAGAAAAGGATTTGAAGGAGTCTCCACCAGAAAAGTAACACGAAGCACTTTTAATGCGAAAACAGGTTGAGCGCCTTTAAGAGCAGCGCGGCGCTTTTCACCGCTGTAGCTCCAGAACTGGTCTCACCACATTTTCCTGATGAAGCGATAACGTTCACCTGTCCACCTGTCCACCTGTCACACGAGGTTGACACACACTTAAAATGCGAAATACAGTGAGGAAAATAAGTATTTGAACAAGTTCTCCCACTTCATCATCATGGAGGGGTCTGGAATTTTCATGGTAGCTGCATGTCCACTGTGAGAGACATAATCTTTAAAAAAAAATCCACAAAACACAGTGTATGATTTTTTTAACAATTTATTTGCATGATACTGCTGCAAATAAGTATTTGACCACCTGAGAAAATCATTTATTTATTTATTTATTTGATAGGGAGAATGCACATTAATGAACATAAGTATAAAACAAATGTAAATATGCCGAATTTAGCTACAAAGCTAGTTTTCATCCGTAGTCCCTTGGCAGGCAAATACATAAAACTACAACATACAATACAAGCAGCACAAACAAAAGTCTAGTGGTCACATGACTGGTTGGTTTTCAGCCATAGTTTCAGTTCAAATCAATGTTAATATTTGCACACACTGCACACACTCCTCCACACAGATCTTCTCTAGATCAGTCAGGTTTCTGGGCTGTCGCTGAGAAACACAGAGTCTGAGCTCGCTCCAAAGATTTTCTATTGGGTTTGGGTCTGGAGACTGGCTAGGCCACTCCAGAACCTTGATATGGTTCTTACGGAGCCACTCCTTGGTTATCCTGGCTGTGTGCTTCAGGTCATTGTCATGTTGGAAGACCCAGCCACGACCCATCTTCAACGCTCTAACTGAGGGAAGGAGGTTGTTCCCCAAATCCTTAAAGGTCCCAAGACATGGTACTTCTTGATGCTTTTATACAAAATCAAGCCTCAGTGCATGAGAAAGCCTCGTGAACACAGTCAGAGTCATAAATATGTCTCTGAAACGCTTTATTCTGGGCGTTGTTGCTTGAACGCACATGAGGAGGACAGAGACAGGCCAGTGCAGTGGGTGGGGGCGTGGCCAAACTCTCCGCTCTTTCCTCTTTAGCGATGCGCTCTGCGCTGGCCCCACTTCCGTGTTTTTGCGCAGAGGAAGATATGAGACGATTTCCATTGGAAAAAAAAACACATTTCCACAGAAAATAAAATTAGACCACTGCTGTTTCAGAGGTTCGGAGGCTCGGATAAAGGACATCCGAGCCTGGAAACACTCTCATGTGCCTCCAGGCAAATAAAAAACCGCATCTCGCATTTCGTAGCTCCTTCACGGTCCAAACTCTCTGGGCGTGAGTTCCAGAGACGCTGGGTAAACATACAGACGGGGGGTGGAACTGCATTTGCATTTTTTCTTGAATGTGACGTCACATAGTTTCCTTGTTCAGAATCGCCTGTTTGGGCTGTGGTTTTTTTGGGACCTTTAAAGGGATAGTGCATTATTTTATTTTATTTTTTTATGTTAATCTGTATGGGTTTCCTTCTAAAAGTTACGTGTGGTAACACCGGCTTAGTTGATCATTCTTCTTCCTCCAAACACGGCGAGTGGAATTAAGACCAAAAAGTTCTGTTTTGGTCTCATCTGACCACACGACTTTCTCCCATCACTCCTCTGGAGTCCAAACTGAAGTGGCAACTTGCAAAAGGACTAAACCAAACTTGCAAAATCCCAGGGTGTTCAAATACTTATAGGGATGGAAATTGATAAGATTTTTATTGATACTGCTTAACGATTCGATTCTTTATCGATTCTAATTTGGGGAAAAAAGGAGAACAAACTGATCAGCACCAAGATGAGCACTAGTCCTGGTCTAGTCCTGGTCTAGTCCTGGTCTAGTCCTGGTCTAGTCCTAGTTCAGTCCTGGTCTAGTCCTGGTTCAGTCCTGGTCTAGTCCTGGTCTAGTCCTGGTTCAGTCCTGGTCTAGTCCTGGTTCAGTCCTGGTCTAGTCCTGGTCTAGTCCTGGTTCAGTCCTGGTCTAGTCCTGGTCTAGTCCTGGTTCAGTCCTGGTCTAGTCCTGGTCTAGTCCTGGTTCAGTCCTGGTCTAGGCCTGGTCTAGTCCTGGTCTAGTCCTGGTTCAGTCCTGGTCTAGTCCTGGTCTAGTCCTGGTTTAGTCCTGTTCTAGTCCTAGTCTAGTCCTGGTTTAGTCCTGCTTTAGTCCTGGTTTAGTCCTGGTCTAGTCCTGGTTCAGTCCTGGTCTAGTCCTGGTTCAGTCCTGGTTTAGTCCTGGTTTAGTCCTGGTTCAGTCCTGGTCTAGTCCTGGTCTAGTCCTGGTTTAGTCCTGTTCTAGTCCTGCTTTAGTCCTGGTCTAGTCCTGGTTTAGTCCTGGTTCAGTCCTGGTTTAGTCCTGGTTCAGTCCTGGTCTAGTCCTGGTCTAGTCCTGGTTTAGTCCTGGTTCAGTCCTGGTTTAGTCCTGGTTCAGTCCTGGTCTAGTCCTGGTTTAGTCCTGTTCTAGTCCTGGTTCAGTCCTGGTCTAGTCCTGGTTCAGTCCTGGTTTAGTCCTGGTTCAGTCCTGGTTTAGTCCTGGTCTAGTCCTGGTTCAGTCCTGGTCTAGTCCTGGTTCAGTCCTGGTTTAGTCCTGGTTTAGTCCTGGTTCAGTCCTGGTCTAGTCCTGGTCTAGTCCTGGTCTAGTCCTGGTTTAGTCCTGGTTCAGTCCTGGTTTAGTCCTGGTTCAGTCCTGGTCTAGTCCTGGTTTAGTCCTGTTCTAGTCCTGGTTTAGTCCTGGTCTAGTCCTGGTTCAGTCCTGGTCTAGTCCTGGTCTAGCCCTGGTCTAGTCCTGCTTTAGTCCTGTCCTAGTCCTGTTCTAGTCCTAGTCTAGTCCTGGTTTAGTCCTGGTCTAGTCCTGGTTCAGTCCTGGTCTAGTCCTGGTCTAGTCCTGGTCTAGTCCTGGTTTAGTCCTGTTCTAGTCCTGTTGTAGTCCTAGTCTAGTCCTGGTTTAGTCCTGGTTCAGTCCTGGTCTAGTCCTGGTCTAGTCCTGGTTTAGTCCTGTTCTAGTCCTGCTTTAGTCCTGGTCTAGTCCTGGTTTAGTCCTGGTTTAGTCCTGGTCTAGTCCTGGTCTAGTCCTGGTCCGTTCTTCTCGTCATGTGAAGATAGTACATAAACTCTGTATCAGTGAAGCGGCAAAGTATCAGTCCCACC
Source organism: Paratrypauchen microcephalus (assembly GCA_036785185.1). Lineage (NCBI taxonomy): Eukaryota > Metazoa > Chordata > Actinopteri > Gobiiformes > Gobiidae > Paratrypauchen > Paratrypauchen microcephalus. The sequence continues at coordinate 1,358,973 of JAVJIX010000113.1, forward strand.
ACTTTTGTGCGTAATTCGTGCTGGCTGGAATTGTTAAGAGAATCGTTAGATAAACTGCTCATCGATTCCGTGGAATTGAAACACACAGAACCGGTTCTCAACAGGAACCAGTTCTCGATTCCCATCCCTAAATACTTATTTTCCTCACTGTAAGCCTTCATCTCCTCACAGAGTTTATTCAGCTCTCCTCAAACCCAAACTCACAAGAATCTTAAATACTGTGTTTGCTCAAAATTAAAATAAAAAACACACAGCAAAAACTCAAATCTAGTCAAGTTAAGAGGACTTTAATTAAGAAACTTTTACATTTCACTGGAAAAGTAAAATATTCTACCAATGGAACAAGACTTTTTGTAGTTAAAATAGGAAATACATATGGGGCATTATGTAACTTTTCCGTCACCTTGTTTCTATGGATACGTCACTGCTCTGCCTGGAATGTTCCACAGTGTGACATTAAACTGCTTTGCCTTAAGTTTATTCAATCACAGGTGATTTTAGAGCACAAAAATACCTAGAAAAACATTCTGACTGTGAGCGGGGATCGCCTCTCCACAGATCTGACCTGGTTTAGTCCCGGTTTGGATCAGTTTTAAACCTGGTTTAGTCCTGGATTGGATCAGTTTTAGACCTGGTTTAGTCCTGGATTGGATCAGTTTTAGACCTGGTTTAGTCCTGGATTGGATCAGTTTTAGACCTGGTTTAGTCCTGGATTGGATCAGTTTTAGACCTGGTTTAGTCCTGGTCTGGATCAGTTTTAGACCTGGTTTAGTCCTGGTCTGGATCAGTTTTAGACCTGGTTTAGTCCTGGTCTGGATCAGTTTTAGACCTGGTTTAGTCCCGGTCTGGATCAGTTTTAGACCTGGTTTAGTCCTGGATTGGATCAGTTTTAGACCTGGTTTAGTCCTGGTCTGGATCAGTTTTAGACCTGGTTTAGTCCCGGTCTGGATCAGTTTTAGACCTGGTTTAGTCCTGGTCTGGATCAGTTTTAGACCTGGTTTAGTCCCGGTCTGGATCAGTTTTAGACCTGGTTTAGTCCTGGTCTGGATCAGTTTTAGACCTGGTTTAGTCCTGGTCTGGATCAGTTTTAGACCTGGTTTAGTCCTGGTCTGGATCAGTTTTAGACCTGGTTTAGTCCTGGTCTGGATCAGTTTTAGACCTGGTTTAGTCCTGGATTGGATCAGTTTTAGACCTGGTTTAGTCCTGGTCTGGATCAGTTTTAGACCTGGTTTAGTCCCGGTCTGGATCAGTTTTAGACCTGGTTTAGTCCTGGATTGGATCAGTTTTAGACCTGGTTTAGTCCCGGTCTGGATCACTTTTAGACCTGGTTTAGTCCCGGTCTGGATCAGTTTTAGACCTGGTTTAGTCCTGGCCTTAATCAGTTTTAGACCTGGTTTAGTCCTGGTCTGGATCACTTTTAGACCTGGTTTAGTCCCGGTCTTGATCAGTTTTAGACCTGGTTTAGTCCTGGTCTGGATCAGTTTTAGACCTGGTTTAGTCCTGGTCTGGATCAGTTTTAGACCTGGTTTAGTCCTGGTCTGGATCAGTTTTAGATCTGGTTTAGTCCTGGTCTGGATCAGTTTTAGACCTGGTTTAGTCCTGGTCTGGATCAGGTTTTAGACCTGGTTTAGTCCTGGATTGGATCAGGTTTTAGACCTGGTTTATTCCTAGTCTGGATCAGTTTTAGACCTGGTTTAGTCCTGGTCTGGATCAGTTTTAGACCTGTTTTAGTCCTGGTCTGGATCAGTTTTAGATCTGGTTTAGTCCCGGTCTGGATCAGTTTTAGACCTGGTTTAGTCCTGGATGGGATCAGTTTTAGACCTGGTTTAGTCCTGGTCTGGATCAGTTTTAGATCTGGTTTAGTCCTGGTCTGGATCAGGTTTTAGACCTGGTTTAGTCCCGGTCTGGGTCAGTTTTAGACCTGGTTTAGTCCTGGATTGGATCAGTTTTAGACCTGGTTTAGTCCTGGTCTGGATCAGTTTTAGACCTGGTTTAGTCCTGGTCTGGATCAGTTTTAGACCTGGTTTAGTCCTGGTCTGGATCAGTTTTAGACCTGGTTCAGTCCCGGTCTGGATCAGTTTTAGACCTGGTTTAGTCCTGGCCTGGATCAGTTTTAGACCTGGTTTAGTCCTGGTCTGGATCAGTTTTAGACCTGGTTTAGTCCTGGTCTGGATCAATTTTAGACCTGGTTTAGTCCCGGTCTGGATCAGTTTTAGACCTGGTTTAGTCCTGGCCTGGATCAGTTTTAGACCTGGTTTAGTCCTGGTCTGGATCAGTTTTAGACCTGGTTTAGTCCTGGTCTGGATCAATTTTAGACCTGGTTTAGTCCTGGATTGGATCAGTTTTAGACCTGGTTTAGTCCTGGTCTGGATCACTTTTAGACCTGGTTTAGTCCTGGTCTTGATCAGTTTTAGACCTGGTTTAGTCCTGGTCTTGATCAGTTTTAGACCTGGTTTAGTCCTGGTCTGGATCAGTTTTAGACCTGGTTTAGTCCTGGTCTTGATCAGTTTTAGACCTGGTTTAGTCCTGGTCTGGATCAGTTTTAGACCTGGTTTAGTCCTGGTCTTGATCAGTTTTAGACCTGGTTTAGTCCTGGTCTGGATCAGTTTTAGACCTGGTTTAGTCCTGGTCTGGATCAGTTTTAGACCTGGTTTAGTCCTGGTCTGGATCAGTTTTAGACCTGGTTTAGTCCTGGATTGGATCAGTTTTAGACCTGGTTTAGTCCTGGTCTGGATCAGTTTTAGACCTGGTTTAGTCCTGGGTTGGATCAGGTTTTAGACCTGGTTTAGTCCTGGATTGGAACAGTTTTAGACCTGGTTTAGTCCTGGTCTGGATCAGTTTTAGATCTGGTTTAGTCCTGGTCTGGATCAGTTTTAGATCTGGTTTAGTCCTGGATTGGAACAGTTTTAGACCTGGTTTAGTCCTGGTCTGGATCAGTTTTAGATCTGGTTTAGTCCTGGTCTGGATCAGTTTTAGATCTGGTTTAGTCCTGGTTTTAGTCCGGGGTTAGACCTGGTTTAGTCCTGGGTTGGATCAGGTTTTAGACCTGGTTTAGTCCTGGATTGGATCAGTCTTAGATCTGGTTTAGTCCTGGTCTGGATCAGTTTTAGATCTGGTTTAGTCCTGGTTTTAGTCCGGGGTTAGACCTGGTTTAGTCCTGGGTTGGATCAGGTTTTAGACCTGGTTTAGTCCTGGATTGGATCAGTTTTAGACCTGGTTTAGTCCTGGTCTGGATCAGTTTTAGATCTGGTTTAGTCCTGGTCTGGATCAGTTTTAGATCTGGTTTAGTCCTGGGTTGGATCAGGTTTTAGACCTGGTTTAGTCCTGGATTGGATCAGTTTTAGACCTGGTTTAGTCCTGGTCTGGATCAGTTTTAGACCTGGTTTAGTCCTGAGTTGGATCAGTTTTAGATCTGGTTTAGTCCTGGTCTGGATCAGTTTTAGACCTGGTTTAGTCCTGAGTTGGATCAGTTTTAGATCTGGTTTAGTCCTGGTCTGGATCAGTTTTAGACCTGGTTTAGTCCTGGATTGGATCAGGTTTTAGACCTGGTTTAGTCCTGGATTGGATCAGTTTTAGACCTGGTTTAGTCCTGGTTTTAGTCCGGGGTTAGACCTGGTTAGACCTCAAAAATACCTTGGAAAACAGACATTCTGACTGTGAGCGGGGTCGCCTCTCCACAGATCTGACCTGTAACCTGGTCTAGTTTGGTCTTCGTGAAGATGCCAAACTCTCGTCCTAATCATTTATATTAAAGGGGAACCCATGTGAGGCTTTTTGCCCCGGGCCAGCAATTTTCAATCGGCGGGCCTTGTCTGGTTCCTCATTTGTGATGTGATGATTTTTTTTTTTTTCATTTTCAGGCACGTATAAAAGGAAGGAGCTCATTGGTCAGAGTTTAGTACTTCACTCTGTCCCACCTTGTGATGTCACGTGGTGTGTTTTCAAACTCCATATCGCTTCACCAGCATCATTTGGATCATTTCAGCCCTGGAATTGCCCATTTTTACTAAATTAAAGGCAAAAGGAGCTGTTAACTTGAAAACTACCACTTCATTACATCACAAGGTGCAGCAGAGCATTTTAATCTGCTGCATAAAGTGTTACTCAAACATGTGTGAAAACTCCAGGTCTGCATTATCGCACGGCCTCAAGCTCACAGAAGTCCATTTTGCGTAACACGGGAGTTTTAATCCTTGGAATCTGATTTTCCTGATTAAAAGTTTTATAGAGGATTTTCCAAGGAAAGAGAAACACACGACTGTTTGTCCTTTTTCAAATGTTCCTCATGTGTGCCACCACCCCCTCCTCCACAGCTCCATAAGTAGAAAGCTCCATAAGTAGCCTCCTCCCGCCTCCTCCTGACTCTAGAAATCATGTTTGTTTACAGTCGGTGCTCGTTCAGAATCGCTGTTGAAGTTTCCTGTCCAGAAGTGATTTATCGACCGGCGCGTCAGTCTGGAGACCCTTCGTCTGCTTCAGCACACGCCATCGCTGGAAGGAATCTCCAAGAATCACCTTAGGTAACCTTTAGCGGAAGTGTACGACAGATGCGGTCCGCCGTAAGGGGGAGTTTACAAGTGAACAGGCTAATACAGCTAATATGCGCGCAGTGATACAAGTCGACAGACACAATACGCGAACGCAATCTACGCTGCTGGATGTTTCGTGGACAACTGTTTGAGACGCAAATATATCACCTTTCGGACAAATGTTTTGTTTTGAGAATGAAAACAAGCTTTATTTCATGTTCCAGGGAAGTCACCGAACCTACTTACGTGGGCTTGAGAAAGCGAGCCGAACCGGGATCAGCTGAGAGTGTCAGAGGTAAACCGGTGTCAACACACGGAACTTTTAGAAGGAAACCCATACAGATTAACATTAAAAAATGCACTATCCCTTTAAAGGGATATGCCACCCCCAGGTCAAACTTGGGCATCTCCCCACAGTCCAGAGACTAAAATAAGTGGTGGAAAGCGTTTTTCTGGTGACGCAGCCATTGTCCAGGTCTGTCAGCACTGACCACCGCGCGCAGCTGCTGCTCCTCCGCGTTAGACTGGAGGCTAACGTCGCCAGAGAAAGATTTCGGCCAAAAGGAATTCATTTGCTCGATGCGTTTCCCAATTACTTTCTGTGTAGTGCGCATTCATATCGAGTGCAAATAAATGTACAAATCAACACGGAGAGCTTGACTTGGTCATTTTGGGTGGGAACTATTTTTCAGTGCGGAAAAAGAAAGCCGAAGCACACACCACGCTGCATAACAGGGGAACTCCCTTCCTGGTGCGTAACAGGGATTCCCCTGTCATCGAGCAAATTAATTCCTTTTGGCCGAAATCTTTCTCTGGCGACGTTAGACTCCAGTCTAACGCGGAGTAGCTGCAGCTGTGCGCGGCGGTCAGTGCTGACAGACTCGGACAATGGCTGGGTGACCAGGAAAACGCTTTCCACCACTTATTTTAGTCTCTGGACTGTGGGGAGATGCCCAAGTTTGACCTGGGGGTGGCATATCCCTTTAATGGACCATCGTTTTGACTGTCGACCGTGACACCCTCATCAGCAAAATGTCAAAAATGAGAAAAGTGTACTTCGAGTGCAGGATTTTCCAAGAAAAATGTCCTAATTTCTGTTTGTTCAGGAGGTAAATGTTAAACCTGTACGCTCTGTGTGTTTGCAACAAGTGGCGGTGCTCAAGGAAAATAATCGTAAACGCCACTACGAGACACGGCATTTCGAACAATATAAGAACTTGAACGGAGAAATGAGAAGACAGAAGATAAACAAATTATTGCTGGACTGAACAAACAGCAGTCTGTAATAGATTTGTGTTTCTCTGCACAAATATTTGGACTTATTGCTATTTTTGGGGTATATTTGCCATGAGTTTTCTGATCCGGCCCCTTTGGGATCAAAGTAGGTTGGATACGGCCCCCGGACCAGAATGAGTTTGACACTCCTGGTCTATAAGCTTCTGAACATTCTCCATGGGGATAGAGACCATCCTGTGGAATATTATAGCCCAAGGAACAACATTTTCATGGAAACAAACAGGAACGGGCCCTCTTGATTTATTCTTCATGACAAAAACATTGGACATGACTCCAGGCTCTTCTGTTTATCCAATCAGAACGCAGAATGAGCCTCACATGACTCTCTCATCTGGGTTGTCCGTTTCAATGCTGAATCCAGTGTGTTTAAACCTAAAATGTCTCTCTCTGATCTGAACCGTCTTTACCTAAACCCCAGACCTGCACCAGCCCTGAGTCAGTGCTACTGCAGCTTCTGCAGCTCAGGGAGGGAATTCTGGAGGTTCTGAGCTTCACATGAGGCCTGGTCAGTCTTTCTGCAGGTGAACGCTCTGGGTCCAGGCGCAGTCGTGATTGTAAAACATGTTTTTAAACTCTAAGGCAGGAGTGGGCAATTATTTTTCCCCAGGGGCCAAATGAGAAGCAGAAAATATTGTGGAGGGCCAAAAGTTTGAAGTCGACTCTGGTTATTAATTTTATTTCTACGTTGAAATCAGTAAATGTCATTGTTTACAGAAGCTGGTAAGTTCTGTGTTATTATTAAGTAATGAGAGAGTGAGGTTTTACAAAAACTGAATTTATTCAGTAAAATAATTCAAAACGATGGTAAACGTGAAACATTTGTAACTCTTTTTCAGTCACATTAACCCCACAATGTTTTCTGAGTTTAACTTTGTATTAAGACACCACAATGTCTTTGTTTGCCGAATAATAGAATACAAGAAGAAATGTCACAAAACGTTTTTGTCCAACTGCCAAACTGTGCAGAAAAAAGTCAAAGTTGCATGTTTAGTGTTTTTTTTTCTTAATCAGTGAGAGAAATGTCGCCTCTGTTGAGCTTTAACAAGTGCATCAAAGTCAGGTTCATGTTTGAGGTGGAGATGTGAAGTCCCACAGATGATCATCAGTACAAATGCATCAGTACAAATGCATTATGTACAATTTTGAAAGGAGGTTTTATTTTCTTAAAGGTCCCATGGCATGAAATTTTCACTTTCTGAGGTTTTTGAATGTTAATGTGAGCTCCCCTACTCTGTTTAGGCCCCCCAATGGCTAAAAGTTGCGAAATGTCTAAACTGAGCATTTGCGATCCTTTTCTGCGTTTTAAAAAAAACACAGCTCAAATGGGCGATTCTGGACAAGGCATTGACGTCAGATCGAAAAAAGAAATGCAAATTCAGTTCCACCATCGTCTGGATCTCCACCCCCTGTCTCTGGAAATCACGCCCAGAGAGTTTGGACTGCGGCGGAGCTACGCAATGCGAAATGCGTTTTTTTATTTGCCTGGAGGCACATGCGAGTGTTTCTAGGCTCGGAAGTCCTTTACCCGACCCTCTGGACCTCTGAAACAGCAGTGGTTTAATTTTATTTTCTGTGAAAATGTGTTTTTTTTCATTGAAATACCTCTCCTTTCCTCCTTCGCGCTTACACACGCGGAAGTGGGGCCAGGCACAGCGCACCGCTAAAACAAGGAACCAGCGGCGCATTTGGCCCCCCCCACCCACTCCTCTAACCAATCTGTGTCCTTCTCATTTGCATTCAAGCAACAAGGCCCAGAATGAGGTGTTCAGACAGAGAGATTATGACTCTGACTCTGTACATGGGTCTTTCTCATGCACTAAGTGTTGATTTTGAAGAAGGATTCATTTACAGTATTAGGGAACCATTAAGGAGCCATATAAAAGCATCAAGAAGTACCATGTCATGGGACCTTTAATTCTAAACAACCTTTCACGGGCCGGTCAGAGACGGCTCGCGGGCCATATTTGGCCCCCGAGCCTTGAAATGCCCGGGTCTGCTCTAAGGCTACGTCCACACGACAACGCTCCTGGATTTTTTTTTAATGCGGGTTGAAAAAAATTAGCGTCCACACGTGTCGGATCAGTAAATATTCGCGTACAGACGAAAACGGAGCGCTGAGTGAAAACGATGTAGTACATACGCCACACCGATATGTGGCGCTGTAAACAGGAAACAGCCAGAGCCACCGGAAACACAACACTACAAAGAGCGCATGTGGATAAAGTCTTTTCTCTTCCGCAAACAAACACAAGAAGATAATAATGATGGCGAACGCACGTACAAAAAACGACTCTCTTGTTTGGAACGACGAAGTGGAGTTCCTTCTACGAGTTACGTTGAATTACAAAACACGTCAGTATCATCAGAACGTCGACCGGGAGTCCTGCCAAAGCAGATGATGACGGCATCGCGACGTCATCGTTTTCCAAAAGCTGCGTTTTGCTCGTCCACATGACAACGCGACCCCCGACGTTCTCAGATTTCTCTGGAAGGTGGTTTCAAAAAACATTGTTTTCGCCCTCCCAAAACGCCGGCGCCGTGTGGACGAAAGGCCAAAATGAATACAGACGTCTCCATTTCCACCAAAAAATTTTGTCGTGTGGACGGGCCCTAAGAGCGCAGGCAGCATACACTTCCTTTAACTCCATCTGTGGTTCACCAGTAGGGGGAGTAGGTGGGTCTAGCATTAGTGTCATACTACGGTCTTAAGCCTCATACACAGCGTACACAGCCGGTGGACAGCAGTGGACCTGATCTGACCCATAAACCTTTAACTGACCCATTTGGACTTCTTTAGACGTTGTTGTTTTCCTCCTGAATGGCCCGTATCGATTTACAGCTCAGAAAAAGAGCTTAAACCCACAGGCTCCACAGACGCTCCCTGTACTCCTGAGTGCGCTCGAGACAATGACTGAAACCGAAGCGACGTCCTGACGCTCATGTGGAAGGCGACGGTGGCTTAGCATGTTCAGAACATTGGCACACATGGCATCAAGTCAGTCACGTCGCTAAACTCCGCTAATTCACTGTGGTTTTAGGGAGTATTTTACTTCTGTGGCGTATCAACTGGAACATCACATATTTAGAAAACCATGTGCCTTTTTTCCTTTCCTTTTTTTTTATTTACTATAAAAGGAACATGGGGATCTAAATGTGAAAATATATTCACCTAAAACACCACTTAGACTCTCCTCCCTTTGCTCCCCATGCTGAGCGGCTCCCCTTTCAGAGCAAAGTTATTATAGTAAACGAAAACAAACAAAAAACTAAAACTAAAATTGAAAAAAATATTTTTCATTAACTGAAATAAATAAAAACGAAGATAACTGACTGAAAACTGAAATTATAAACTAAAGCAGGACTAAACCAGGACTAAACAAGGACTAAAGTAGGACTAAAGCAGGTCTAAACCAGGACTAAACCAGGATTGAACCAGGTCTAAATCAGGACTAAAGTAGAACTAAAGCAGGACTAAACCAGGACTAAACTAGGACTAAACAAGGGCTAAAGTAGGACTAAAGCAGGTCTAAACAGGACTAAACCAAGACTAAACTAGGACTAAACAAGGGCTAAAGTAGGACTAAAACAGGACTAAACAAGGACTACAGCAGGTCTAAACCAGGTCTAAACAGGACTAAACCAGGACTAAACTAGGACTAAACAAGGGCTAAAGTAGGACTAAAACAGGACTAAACAAGGACTACAGCAGGTCTAAACCAGGACTAAAGCAAGACTAAAGCAGGACTAAACTAGAACTAAAGCAGGACTAAACCAGGACTAAATTAGGACTAAACAAGGACTAAACAAGGACTAAACTAGGACTAAACAAGGACTAAAGTAGGACTAAAGCAGGTCTAAACCAGGACTAAACTAGGACTAAACAAGAGCTAAAGTAGGACTAAAACAGGACTAAACAAGGACTACAGCAGGTCTAAACCAGGACTAAAGCAGGACTAAACCAGGACTAAACTAGAACTAAACCAGGACTAAACTAGAACTAAAGCAGGACTAAACCAGGACTAAACTAGGACTAAACAAGGGCTGAAGTAGGACTAAAACAGGACTAAACAAGGACTAAAGCAGGTCTAAACCAGGACTAAACTAGGACTAAACAAGGACTAAAGCAGGTCTAAACCAGGACTAAACTAGGACTAAACAAGGACTAAAGCAGGTCTAAACCAGGGCTAAAGCAGGACTAAACTAGAACTAAAACAGGACTAAACCAGGATTAGACTAGGACTAAACAAGGCTTAAACAGGACTAAACTAGAACTAAAGCAGGACTAAACCAGGACTAAACTAGGATTAAACAAGGACTAAACTAAACTAGGACAATTAAAAGAAAAAAACTATAACTGAAACTGTATTGTGTGTTTACAAAACTAAAACTGAAATTCTGGATAAATCGCTCTTGGTTTTGTCCTTTTTCGGAGTTGGTAAAAGTGGAAGTTTTGGTGTGTGTTTTTATTTGTATTTGTTTTTGCACTTAAAGGAAAAGTAACGTTTTTTACAATCTGAGCCTTATTTCAGTAATAAAACAAGTTGTTTTACTCACCCATAGCACTTTGGTGTCATATGGAGCATTTCCGGAGATGTTTTAGATTAGCGTTAGGCTAACGGCGTTAGCCTAGCGCGACTTATAGCCATAGCTCGGGGCATATAATATATTCCCCGACCATGTAATATGCCCCGTGCGGGCTCCAAATAACACAAACTTTAGCACTTTTCAAATCATAGAAGCTCGATGTCTTACTCCGAGATTTATCCATAGTTTACAGCTATGCGTTTCATGTTTGGGTCCCGGGAGCTGAGAGCACAGTCCGCACATGCGCACTGGCGTCCTCATCTACTCGAAACTATGGCTAAATCTCGGATTACAGGCCACTTTTGACCAAACGAAATCGTAGACTAAGACATCGAGCTTCTATGATTTGAAAAGTGCTAAAGTTTGTATATATGCATATCAGGGCTCTCAAGGCTCACGCATTGAGAGTGTGACACACGCAATTCGACGTATTCACACGCACACACGCCACACATGGCATTTCTCACGCTGATTTGTTTTTTTTTGTTTTTGTTTTTTTTTGTGCCCAGAAAATCGGTCTGTGTGGCTTAGTTTATGCAGGCTCCGCGCGTTTTCAGCGCCGCCCCCTCCCCCTGCTCAGCAGGGGGAGCGCGTCTGCTCCCGACCGCACGGTCCGAGCGGAGGCCGGTGACGCGCCGTCCCCCGGGCACGTCCTGAGCCTCAGTCCCGGTGCCACGTCTCCTCTGAGACGCACCGACTCCGGTCCCGGTGTCTCCGTCTGTGCATAACGTGTCCCCCCCGACAGCTTACGCGCGGAATACGCGCGGCCCAGAGCCGAACTGCCCATGGTGAGACGCGGTGAGACGCGGTGAGACGCGGGCCCGGTGCATTAACCAGACTCTGGTCCGGTCCCTCCTCCCCGCTCCTCTCAGCGCGCACTGACAAAGTGCGGTGATGATAAAACAAACTGAGAACCATCAGGTAATAACTTCATTTATATAACTCTCATTAGTTGCTTTGTAGTTTAAGTTTGCTCTTTAGACAAACAGGGCTCTCAACACGCAATTCGACGCTCACACGGCATTTCTCACGCAATTCAAGCCCCAAAAATTGTTCACTCGCACCCCCCCGTCCTCGGAAATTACAGTCACACGCACGACCCCGCTCAAAACTTGAGAGCCCTGTGCATATTACATGCTCGGGGAATTCCCCGAGCTAACGGCGTTAGCCTAATGCTAATCTAAAACATCTCCGGAAATGCTCCATATGACACCAAAGTGATATGGGTGAGTAAAACAACTGGTTTTATTACCGAAATAAGGCTCAAATTCTAAAAAACATGAATTTTCCTTTAAGGCTGCAGCTTGTGGACGGCTTTGGTTGTTGTGGGGGTGAACCTGAAGAAATGTTTTAAAATTGTATTTGTTTGTTGTAACTTTGATAACACAATACTTTCTTTTTGAATCCTGCACTTGACAAATAACCCAAAGTATAACCCAAAAACTAAAACTAATAAAAACTAAACTAAAACTATCAGAGGCACTCGAAAAACGAATTAAAACTCACTGAAGGAAAAAAAGTCAAAACGAACTAAAACTAAACTTTAATGAAAAATCCAAAACTATTATAACCTTGCTTCAATTACAGTCCGAATAGGGCCCAGGAGAGATCGCTAAATCACTCAAACATGCATGGATGAACCTCAAACCTCTTCAGGCACGTTTTTGATGAGGGAACAAGCTCCAAAAAGACGTTTTTTTGCAGAATACTCCAGTCTTTAAATGCTTCTCATCAGCTACATGTGTATTTCATTTTAAACCACAACCATCAAACTCATGAAGTCAAGCAAAAAGTTCTACGATTGTTCCTCAGCAGTTCCCAATGAAACGTCTCATTCTTTCACCTGTCCAGATCCAGTGTTTTTATCTGTGTGTAGGATGCTCCTTGGGATCTTTTGGTTCTGGTAGGTTCCTCAGGTTCCATGGGTTCCTCAGGTTCTTTTGAGTTTTTGTAGTTTCCTCAGGTTCTTGTAGGTTCCTTTTGTTCCTCAGGTTTTTATTTTTTTATTTTTATAGGTTCCTCAGGTTCTTGTAGGTTCCTTGGGTTCCTCAGGTTCTTTTGAGTTTTTGTAGTTTCCTCAGGTTCTTGTAGGTTCCTTGGGTTCCTCAGGTTCTTTTGAGTTTTTGTAGTTTCCTCAGGTTCTTGTAGGTTCCTTGGGTTTTGAGATTTTGTAGGTTCCTCAGGTTCTTGTAGGTTCCTTTGGGTTTCTGAGGTTTCTGTAGGTTCCTTGGGTTCTTGAGGTTCCTTGGGTTCCTCAGGTTCTTTTGAGTTTTTGTAGTTCCGTCGGGTTCTTGTAGGTTCTTTGGGTTCCTCAGGTCCTTTTGAGTTTTTGTAGGTTCCTCAGGTTCTTGTAAGTTCCTTGGGTTTTTGAGGTTTCTGTAGGTTCCTTGGGTTTCTGAGGTTTCTGCAGGTTCCTTGGGTTCCTCAGGTTCTTTTGAGTTTTTGTAGTTTCCTTAGGTTCTTGTAGGCTCCTTGGGTTCCTCAGGTTTTTTTGAGTTTTTGTAGGTTCCTCAGGTTCTTGTAGGTTCCTTGGGTTCCTCTAGATTCCTCAGGGTCTTGTAGGTTCCTTGGGTTTCTGAGGTTCCTGTAGGTTCCTTGGGTTCTTGAGGTTCCTTGGGTTCCTCAGGTTCTTTTGAGTTTTTGTAGTTTCCTCAGGTTCTTGTAGGCTCCTTGGGCTCCTCTAGGTTCGTTTGAGTTTTTGTAGTTTCCTCAGGTTCTTGTAGGCTCCTTGGGTTCCTCAGGTTCTTTTGAGTTTTTGTATGTTCCTCAGGTTCTTGTAGGTTCCTTGGGTTCCTCTAGGTTCCTCAGGCCGCCGTCTCGTCCCCACAGTAGGAGAAGCCTCTGAACTCGTCTTGGTTGATCTGCTTGATGATGCGCTCCTCCACTGGGGTCAGAACAGGCTCCTCACGAGTAAAGTCCTGGTCAAAGTTGTTCACGTCCCGTTTGGTTTTCTGCAACAAAATCAGAATAAACAGTGTGAGCAAAAGTATAAAGAAGGGGACTAAAGTCGTGAAGCCTGTAGGTAACTTCACCAGGACCGGAGGTGGAAGAAGTTCTCAATTTTGTTACTTAACTAAAGGTACAGATACCAGAGCAAATAAATATTCCAGTAAAATATCACATGAATTTTTTTTTTTTTTTTTTTGATGTGAATCTGTACGGCGTCCCCTTCAGCAGTGTCGTGCATTAACACTGACTTACCCCTGACAGTGTCCTCTGAGCCGAGTTCTGCCCCGGTTCTGCCCCTGACAGTGTCCTCTGAGCCGAGTTCTGCCCCGGTTCTGGAGCTGACGAAAGTAGTTCCGGCAAGTTAGCGGGGACAGTTCATAAAGCTTGTTTTTCTTCTCAAAACAATATTTATCCAAAAAGTGATATATTTGCGTCACAAAACAGTTGCACACGAAAAAGTCAGAAGTCATAAGATAAGAGATAAGATAAGATCAGACTTTATTGATCTCACGCAGGAGAAATTTACTTGTCACAGTAGCTCCAGGTAGGGACAGTTTGAACAAGAAAGAAAAAGTGCATGCAGCAAGAATGGCATAAAGATAAGTAATAATAATAATAAAATAAGTAATAATAGAATAAGTAATAATAATAATAAAACAGTAACTAGGAGAGTATTAAAAAACGATATTGCACGTTGGAAAAACGATATTGCACGTCTGGACTCTACAGTAGAATTATACAGTCTGATGGTGGTGGGGATGAAGGATCTGCAGTAGCGCTCCTTCTTGCACTGGGGGTGCCTCAGTCGGCTGCTGAAGGAGCTGCTCAGCTCCTCTACAGTCCGGTGCAGAGGGTGAGAGGTGTCGTTTTTTTGTTGTTTTTTTTCAATACTCCTATCGTGCAATATCGTTTTTCCAATTTTTCAATACTCTCCAGGTCACTGTTTTTTATTATTATTATTATTACTATTATTATTATTATTCAATTTATTACTTATTTTATTATTATTATTACCTATCTTTATGCCATTCTTGCTGCATGCACTTTTCTTGTTCAAACTGTCCCTACCTGGAGCTACTGTGACAAGTAAATTTCGTCACTTCGCTAAAATTCTGGGTGGCCTCTCCATAGATCCGACCTGTGACCTGGTGGTGTTATCTGCCTGTCTCTAAGGAGATCGATATTGAAATTATAAACTAAAGCAGGACTAAACCAGGACTTAAGTAGGACTAAACCGGGACTATACCAGGACTAAACTAGGACTAAACTAGAACTAAAGCAGGACTAAACCAGGACTAAACTAGGACTAAACAAGGACTAAAGTAGGACTAAAGCAGGTCTAAACCAGGACTAAATGCCATATTGTGTAATATTCCTGGTGAATCCTTAACATGTCCTGAAAGACAAGCATGTAGAGCTACAGTGTACCTTTCAAAATGGACAAAATCTAAGAAATTTCTCCTGTGTGAGATCAATAAAGTCTTATCTTATCTTATCTTATGGTGGACGTGAGTTTGTCCAGCACCCTCCTCTCAGCCACCTCCTCTACAGAGTCCAGAGGACAGCCCAGGACAGAGCTGGACCTCCTGACCAGCTTATTAAGTCTCTTCCTGTCCCGCTCTGTGCTGCTCGGGGCCCAGCAGACGACAATTGCTTGGTGCTATTTTCTCTCAAGTCGTATCACTGCGCGCCTGTTATTATTATTATTATTAGCCTGTTCACTTGTAAGTGGCGATGTTTACAAGTGAACAGGCTAATAATAATAATAATAATAACAGGCGCGTAGTGATACGGCTCGAGAGAAAATCCAGAGAACGTTCATGTTTTTAAGAGTGGCTCAAGACTCACCTGTTTAGCTTGGCCTTTGATTGAATTTGTTTGTCTGTTTGTTCTTTTTTTTTTTTTTTTTCTTCTTGATTGTTGGCGGCACGGTGGCTGAGTGGCTAGCACTCATGCTTCACAGCAAGAAGGTTCTTTCTGTGTGGAGTTTGCGTGTTCTCCCCGTGTCTGGGTGGGTTTCCTCCGGACACTCCGGTTTCCCCCAACAACACAAAACATGCACCAGGCAAAATCCTCCAGCTGAGGTCCTGACCAAGACTAAACAACAAAATCATGGGGATGGTCCCCAGGTCAAATGCAGAAACAATTTCTCCTGTGTGAGATCAATAAGGTCAGTCTTCTAATCCTTAAAGGGACAGTGTGTAAGATTTTTACCCGTTAATTACCGAAATTGAAGATACCCATTCAAAAAGACATTGTTTTCCAAGCCTTTTCACTTCCATCATGAAATCAAAGTATTCTTTTGGACTTAGATATAGTCACATAAAAGGGGGATCTTCCCCATATAGAGGCAGCCATTTTGATTACGAGAGCCGCAGAAGGACATTTGGGCTCCGCCTTCGGCAAGGCTCGTGGTAGCACCGGAGACAAAGCAGGCAGAGCGCGCTGAGAGAAGGAGAGAGGGGGAGAGGTGCGGGTGGGGTGGGGGGAGGCTCGTGGTTTTGGGTAAACAACAAGCATGCTGCTGTATCACACATCGTAATGGATCTAACACGTGTTTTGGACTAAATTGTTTTACTGGATTTTATTCGCTGGATCCTTATGGACAGATTGAGACCAAGTTTATGGTGAAATACAGAGTTTGACCTGTGCAAAGCATTCTAAGGTAAGCAAAGTAACAAACCTCGTTTTGTGCTTTTCCGTATAAAAGCCCATGTGCTCGGGGAGTGATTGTTGTGCCGGGAAATGAATTGCATAGTCAAAAAGAGGAGACTGTAAGGTTTGATTTGATATGTAGATTATCATGGTACACGATCGGGAATGTGTGTTTTCATGAGAAAAAAAAAGAAAAAACTGAACGGGAGACCGCGTTTCATTAATACCGTTGTTGTCGCCCGGGTGCGCGCGGGTACACGAGCTGTCCGCTACGGCGCGTCCGGGTGACCCCCGAGGTTTGCCGTAACTAAAACAGGAAGTGCCATAGCCACTATCCACCTATGCGCCACGAATCCTACACACTGGACCTTTAATCACTGTAAGGCGCTTTGTGTTACATTTTTGTATGAAAAGCGTTTTATAAATATTGTTTGATTGATTGAAAATAGCACCAAGCGATTTAGACTTCTGACTTTTTCGTGGGCAACTGTTTTCTGATGCAAATATATCACTTTTTGGACAAATATTGTTTTGAGAAGAAAAACAAGATTTATTAACTGTCCCCGATAACTTGCCGGACCTACTTTGGTCAGCGCCAGAACCGGGGCAGATCTCAGCTCAGAGGACACTGTCAGGGGCAGAACCGGGGCAGAACTCGGCTCAGAGGACACTGTCAGGGGCAGAACCGGGGCAGAACTCGGCTCAGAGGACACTGTCAGGGGTAAGTCAGTGTTAATGCACGACACTGCTGAAGGGGACGCCGTACAGATTCACATAAAAAAACCTGAACTATCCCTTTAAGGAAAAGTATTAAAGTACCTCTTTAAACATGTACTTCAAGAGTAAAAAGTAAGTAGTAAAAAGTATTTGGCGCAGATTCTCGTGAAGCTTTAAATGTGCTGATTTTGATAAACATTTATATTGAATTTTGTTCAACAGAAAAAAAAACTGAATTGATTATATTTCTAGCTGTTTTTATTTGTATATTTTTGTTTGTGTTTGTGTTTAAAACTCTCATTCCGGCCTTTCACAATCCAAATCTACGGTTTGGGATCTCCTGCATTTCGTCACTTCGCTAAAATTCTGGGTGGCCTCTCCATAGATCCGACCTGTGACCTGGTGGTGTTATCTGGCTGTCTCTAAGGAGATCCATATTGAAATTATAAACTAAAGCAGGACTAAACAAGGACTTAAGTAGGACTAAACCGGGACTATACCAGGACTAAACTAGGACTAAACTAGAACTAAAGCAGGACTAAACCAGGACTAAACCAGGACTAAACTAGAACTAAAGCAGGACTAAAGTAGGACTAAAGCAGGACTAAACTAGGACTAAACTAGAACTAAAGCAGGACTAAACCAGGACTATACCAGGACTAAACTAGGACTAAACAAGGACTAAAGCAGGACTAAACCAGGACTATACCAGGACTAAACTAGGACTAAACTAGAACTAAAGTACGACTAAAGCAGGACTAAAGCAGGACTAAACCAGGACTAAACTAGGACTAAACTAGAACTAAAGCAGGACTAAACCAGGACTAAACCAGGACTAAACTAGAACTAAAGCAGGACTAAAGTAGGACTAAACTATGACTAAACTAGAACTAAAGCAGGACTAAACCAGGACTATACCAGGACTAAACTAGGACTAAACAAGGACTAAAGCAGGACTAAACCAGGACTATACCAGGACTAAACTAGGACTAAACTAGAACTAAAGCAGGACTAAACCAGGACTATAGAAGGACTAAACTAGGACTAAACAAGGACTAAAGCAGGACTAAACCAGGACTATACCAGGACTAAACTAGAACTAAAGTAGGACTAAAGCAGGACTAAACCAGGACTAAACTAGGACTAAACTAGAACTAAAGCAGGACTAAACCAGGACTATAGAAGGACTAAACTAGGACTAAACTAGAACTAAAGCAGGACTAAACCAGGACTATACCAGGACTAAACTAGGACTAAACAAGGACTAAAGCAGGACTAAAGCAGGACTAAAGCAGCACTAAACTAGGACTAAACTAGGACTAAACTAGGACTAAACTAGGACTAAACTAGGACTAAACAAGGACTAAACCAGGACTAAAGTAGGACTAAAGCAGGACTAAACCAGGACTAAACTAGGACTAAACTAGGACTAAACTAGAACTAAAGCAGGACTAAACCAGGACTATAGAAGGACTAAACTAGGACTAAACTAGAACTAAAGCAGGACTAAAGCAGGACTAAAGCAGCACTAAACTAGGACTAAACTAGGACTAAAGCAGGACTAAACCAGGACTATACCAGGACTAAACTAGAACTAAAGCAGGACTAAAGTAGGACTAAAGCAGGACTAAACTATGACTAAACTAGAACTAAAGCAGGACTAAACCAGGACTATACCAGGACTAAACTAGGACTAAACAAGGACTAAAGCAGGACTAAACCAGGACTATACCAGGACTAAACTAGGACTAAACTAGAACTAAAGCAGGACTAAACCAGGACTATAGAAGGACTAAACTAGGACTAAACAAGGACTAAAGCAGGACTAAACCAGGACTAAACTAGAACTAAAGTAGGACTAAAGCAGGACTAAACCAGGACTAAACTAGGACTAAACTAGAACTAAAGCAGGACTAAACCAGGACTATAGAAGGACTAAACTAGGACTAAACTAGAACTAAAGCAGGACTAAAGCAGGACTAAAGCAGCACTAAACTAGGACTAAACTAGGACTAAACTAGAACTAAAGCAGGACTAAACCAGGACTATAGAAGGACTAAACTAGGACTAAACTAGAACTAAAGCAGGACTAAACCAGGACTATACCAGGACTAAACTAGGACTAAACAAGGACTAAAGCAGGACTAAAGCAGGACTAAAGCAGGACTAAAGCAGCACTAAACTAGGACTAAACTAGGACTAAAGTAGGACTAAAGCAGGACTAAACCAGGACTATACCAGGACTAAACTAGGACTAAACAAGGACTAAACCAGGACTAAAGTAGGACTAAAGCAGGACTAAACCAGGACTAAACTAGGACTAAACTAGGACTAAAGTAGGACTAAAGCAGGTCTAAACCAGGACTAAATGCCATATTGTGTAATATTCCTGGTGAATCCTTAACATGTCCTGAAAGACAAGCATGTAGAGCTACAGTGTACCTTTCAAAATGGACAAAATGGACAAAATCTAAGAAAAAAATCCCTAAATTTAGAAATTCCTGTTTGAGAACAAGAGAAGACCTTCCCAAAAAGCCTCATCTCAGCACCATAATCCCAGTGACGCGCTGTAGCGGCAGCACGTACAATGCGCGGTTTAAAGGGTGGCGTGATCCTCCTGAGCTCCAGGAGGCTCCAGTCGATCTCTGAGAAGAAGGGCTGATCTTTGATGGCCTCCTCCAGGCCCTGGCTCTCCACACAGCCCAGGCGCTCCTGAGGGCTCTTCGTCATGAACTACAAACACACAAACATGTAGTTTTAATAATACAGACTCAGTAATAGAGGTAACTAAGGCTATGTCCAGACTGCAGCCTGAAGTGACCAAAATCCGATTTTTTTGCCTCTATGCGACCTGTATCTGATCTTCTAAAGACAGTCTGAACGACACAGATCCGATTTTTTCAAAAGTGACCCAGGCCACTTGGATATGTGGTCCTAAAACTGATACATATCCGATCTTTTGACATGCGACTTCAGTCTGAACGGCCAGGTCGCATTCATCCGACCTGGGCGTGTTTCCTCCAGTGAGAGTGGTACAAGTCGGCGCTCACAAATGTACACAAACGTTCTTCTCGTCATGTGAAAATAGCAGAGGTGTGGACTCGAGTTATGTGACTTCAACTCGAGTCAGACTCGAGTCACGAATTTGATAACTTTAGACTCGACTCGACAAAATGTACAAACACTTGCAACTCGACTTGGACTTCAATATCAATAACTCGTGACTTCACTTAGGCCTTTTGACTTGTGATGACTTGCTATGTCCAATGAAAAAAAAAAACTCTAAAAGTATGTTGATAAGGACCGCACTCGTTGTACTTGTGAATCTGCGAAAATGTATGCAAAGAACATGTGCGCGCGGCTTGCACAACATCCAATCATGAATACAGATCTTGCAGACATTACATGATTTGTAGAAATGTTATTTCTTTGTAAAGGGGACTCGAAATGACTCGAAACTAAAATGCTAGGACTTTGGACTCGACTTGAGACTTGTGAACTTTGACTTCGGACTTGACTCGGCACTTGGATACTCTTGACTCGGGACTTCACTCGGACTTGAGTGCAAAACACTTAGACTTACTTGGGACTTGCCCAGCAATGACTTTGTCCCACCTCTGGAAAATAGTATATGAACTCTGTATCAGTGAAGCAGCGAAGCATGTACACCAACACGTTCATTTCTACGGACGTTGCTGCCACTGCCGCGCAAAACGCCGTGGCCAAAAACCTCGTCCTTCTCCTTCTCCGTCTCCTCCTTAAAACAAATAAGCTGTACATGTTTTGGCTCCGGTACGACAGCAATTTTAGGCGACTTCCGTAAACATTGAGCACGCTCGCTGCACGTGACCTCGTCGTGTCCTCCAAGGCGCATGCGGGACACTTTTGGGACGTTTATAGTTCACACTGGAGATCACATACAAGTCGCATTTAATTGGAAATGTGAACGACCTCGCAAAAAAAAACGGATTTCACAAAAGAATCGGAACTGAGCATTAAGCCCTGCAGTGTGAACGTAGACTAAGTGTGATTGTGGAAGTTACAGGAATCTGAACACAAATGACAAACTTCTTCACACTAACATCATTAAAACCCTAAACCCTGGGGTCCACTGGACATTTGTTTTTGTAAAACCATAAAACACACACATAAACACTGTGCGATGGTCAGACCACCAGCTGTAGCTACAACTAAAGTCTGTCTGAGCAAAAATCAGGCTCTGAGCTCAGTGTGGTGACCAGAGCTTCATCTGTACGTTCATGTTTGTTTGAACTGTGAAGATTGACCAGTCAGAGTGAATTATTTATTTGTATTGATATTCTGATCCAGAATATCAATTTTTACCACTCAAAGAGCCGTTTGCACCCGTTTCACACAGTAAAGAAAACACTGGGAGTCGCAAAACCCTTTTGAAATTTAAAATGAAATAACACTGAAACACTGAAATAACACTGCATATAATGGCTTTTTTTTAACCTTTGTAAATACAGTGGTCCCTCGCTGTTTCGCAGATTTTTTTTATAGTGTATCAACACATATTGTATTCTGCATCCTGATTGGCTAAAGGCAGGGCTCTCAAGTTTTGAGCGGGGTCGTGCGTGAGACTGCGTAATGCGTACTTGAATTGCGTGAGAAATGCCATGTGAGCGTGTGAACGCGTCAAATTGTCTCTCTCAATGCGTGAGACTTGAGAGCCCTGCTGTAAATGTTTGTCTAAAGAGCAAACTTAAACTACAAAGCAACTAATGAGAGTTATATAAATGAAGTTATTACCTGATGGTTCTCAGTTTGTTTTATCATCACTGCAGTGCGCTTAGCAGCTGAAACTACACTCTACAGTCTGCCCAACAACAGAACAATCTATTTTCTGATTGGCTGATTTTTTTCCGGGGAGCGGGACGGGGAGGAGGGGGAGAGTTTTTTTCGCTGAAAATGCGCGGTGCCTGCATAAACTGAGCCACACAGACCGATTTTCTGGGCACAAAAAAAAAAAATCAGCGTGAGAAATGCCATGTGTGAGCGTGTGAGTGTGTGAACACGTCGAATTGCGTGTGTCACACTCTCAATGCGTGAGACTTGAGAGCCCTGCTAAAGGACTGTAGACCTTTGTCTTTGTCAGTCATTCTCCTCCGTGTCTCCTGTACAGAATGCGTTCAGTTTGTCAAATTTATTTAAATGTTCGATCACGAGCAGTGTGACTCTGAAGACTGAGTGGTCTGGCATTTGAGCACATGCCAGAAGGGCCGAGGCCGTGCTCTATTACGGATTTGACCGCGTGCACACTTCTCCGGGTGGTCAATGCGCATCGGGAAGTAGCGGCAATGTTTGCGTATAACGAACTGGTGGAACCTGGAGTCCAGGCGGCAGAACCAGTCCTGAGAGCGCATGGATGCATTCTCACTACAGTTCTGTGTTTGGTACAGTAGAACCCCTCCCCCCCGTTCCACAGACTACGGGGCCGCTTGTAGGTGTAAATTGCCAGGGCCGATGATCCCAGTCCGTCACTGCTCTGAAGTGCTGTATGTTTGCAGCTGCTCCAGGCGCCTTGGTCAGAGGAACTGTGAAATACACACATATTTATACGCAATATAAAACTGACTACTTCACGGATTTAGTCTATCGTGGGTTATTTCTACAATGTAACCCCCACGATAAACGAGGGACCACTGTACTGAGCCACATCAGAGGGATCAAAGAGCCGCAGGTTGCCGACCCCTGTTCTGATCATTGGTTGCAGTCACTTTTTCCTCCAGCGTGAGTCTGGTGGTGGAAACCTTTGATTTCCTGCTCATTTTGAGTCTAGATCAGGGGTGTCAAACATGTGGCCCGGGGGCCAGATCCGGCCCTCCAAGACATTTAATCTGGCCCTCAGCTGATTTTCTACATTTAAGTATTTTAATTACATTTGAATTTTCTTTTAAAATATTGGTAATTTTCTGCGTCGCTTTTTTATGCAGCTTAGCATAGTAGCATCTCCAGCGTCTGTGCATGACCGTCTCCCAGGACCATCGTTTTGACTGTTGACCGTGACACCCTCATCAGCAAAATGTGGGTGTTCGGTCTCAGAGTGAGACAAAGGTCAAACCTAAAACCGCCGTTCGACCAAAGAGGAGCTGAGACTGATTCAGACCTGTCTAAGAAACATGTGACCAAAGAAACACGAGCGCACAAGGAGGAAGTGCACAAGAGCTCCTGCAGCCCTGCAAAAGGACCATACATCAGCAACGCAAACACCATCACCACATATAACGCCCAAACCACAGCGCTGCCCTGGGATTGGTCAGTCTCTAACCAGTCACAAGTGAACATTTCAGCTGGAGCCAAATAAGATGAATTCTTAAGAGTTTGTAAACACATAAAATCACAAAAAAATCATCTTACTGTTAAGGTTTGTGTTTTCAGATAACGCTATAAATCTCCTTTGGTCCTCTGGTTTCTCCTGTGACAGAAATGGAGGATTCACTTTGGCTGCGTCCCTTTCCCCTGTCTTACCCCTTCCCCTTTATCTACGTCTTTGTCTCGATTCCCGTTAGCGTCATCGTCCCTCGCCATGTCAAGGATTATCGGGTACCTCAGCTCGACAAAAAACTAGCTCGTTTATACATGAAAGTTTGATGAAAACGATAACGTCGGCTAAATAGACACCGCAACAACAGTTCACTAAAAGTAACGTGGTAAAAGGAGAAATTCAATTTGTCGACTGGACAAAGTTTATTTGGTCGAAGACGTTTCGCAGCTCGTCCAAGCTACTTAATCAGTTCTGACAGCTTGGATGAGCTGTGAAACGTCTTCGACCAAATAAACTTTGTCCAGTTGACAAATTGAATTTCTCCCTTTACCATGGATTCTACCTGGACGACTGAGGGACTCTTCACACACTAAAAGTAACGTAGAACATAAGCGTCATAATTGTAAACCTGCTCAACTGTTAATTGATAATTAGAACTGCTGAAAATACATTTATTGGTCGATGTGACGCTGCCATCCTGATCCCAAAACCTGCCTGAGCTTGTAGTCGTACCCCTTCGTTTCAAGTCTGGTCGAGATTTTACTTCGTTTACTTGATCAAAATTAGAATCGGGACACCCCTTGCCCTCACATGAACGGGCAAAACCAAGGGGTAGGGGTAAGACGAAGGGGTAAGACAGAGAAATGGGACGCAGCCTTAGTCTGACACCAGCCAACAGACGTTTATTATTATATTGTATTGTTCTTCCTTGCAGTGAAATAGGAAATAAAAGTTATAGATAGCCACAAGGAGGGAAAACACTTTATTTTTCTCAGTAGGTTTTTAATTAAACGGCGGCGATACGTGACTTTGCCCTCATCTTCTATAATGTTTTACACCTAAAACGGTAAATTAAGTGTCTGTATTTTCATATTTGTTTACAGCAAGAACATTGTGCAATTATCTGCAGACAAATGAAAAATTAGATGACGTCTTTAGTGTATTTTAGAGAAAACAATTATTATGAAGAGACTGACGCACAATAACGCGAAAATGGAGACGTTTAGCTTGTGTGTTAAACTCAGTTTATCTGTCTAGTCCGATTTCCCGATTTTCATTCACATGTGCCCAGATTTGTGTGACACCTGCTATTATAATTCACTGGTCCATTGCTTTGCCTGGAATGTCCCACAGTAAGGCATTAAACATATTTATTATTTTACATTTTGTCAACTTGAGGTGTTTTTATTGTCCATAAGCCAATTACTGCGGTCACATGGTAGGATCGGATTGGATTTCTCCAAATCCAATCCCGTTACTCGGTGGGTGGTCTGTCCTTAGATCCCAGTGCACATGAAACTCGTGTAATCGGATAATGGTCAGCGACCTGGCCGGCTCCTCTACACTATGTGGCGCTGTAGTCCAGCTACTTCCGGGTGATGGCTACTCAATAAAAACACAACAAACTATGTGGCGGTATACAAAGATGGCGCTCGAGGAGTTTGGCGGAGCAGCATTGGTGTACGTGTTGTGCATTCTTTCTTCGCAGCCATGATTTCGTCTGACTTTTCCGGCAACAATCGCTACTTATGACGGCGTCGGCGCCTCCTGCCACTTCCGGGTGAAATCCTTGTCGAAAATTCCCGAGCATGCGCAGTACGC
Source organism: Paratrypauchen microcephalus (assembly GCA_036785185.1). Taxonomy (NCBI): domain Eukaryota; kingdom Metazoa; phylum Chordata; class Actinopteri; order Gobiiformes; family Gobiidae; genus Paratrypauchen; species Paratrypauchen microcephalus. The sequence continues at coordinate 1,383,813 of JAVJIX010000113.1, forward strand.
CAATCCGATCTGATATCATGCACAAGGCGACGCCAAGTGGATTACTGTTGGCCTAAGCCAGGGGTTCCAATCGGATTCGGGAAACCAATCCCTATACGATCCTTAGCCTGTGCACATGAATTCGATACGATCTCAATCCGTTTGCAGTCGGATTACACTCGTCCATGTGAGTGTTGTCACCTATTTGTTTCCTTTGTTTGTTTTTTTTGTTGTTTCTTTCTTTCTTACTTTTATTTATACATTTTTTACAGGTTTTTGGTTGAGCAGTCAGATCCGCTGACCCACAGGTTGGCGGTACGATTCCAGCTCCCACAGATGAGTGCTGCCGTTGTGTCCTTGGGCAAGACACTTAACCCCACCTCGCCCCCAGTGTCTGGTACACACTGGAAGAACCCCCATGACAGAAGTACATCAAGGCCGGTTGCGACAAACGACGTGGACCCACCCCCTGCAGGAGGATCCATGTGATCTGGGTGGCAGATCTGTCTGGACTGTTGCCCCCATGACCCGAGTTACGGAAAAGCGGAAGAAAATGGATGGATGGATTTTTTACAGTTTTAAATACAGATGAAACAGTGAATTTCAATGGACTTAATCAAACGATGCATTCAGATTTGTAAAGTGATTCATTTAATGTTAAAAAGACTGACAACTACAGAACTTATGAAAGAAATCTATGGCACACCAGTTTAGAACACTTGGATTACATTTCTGCTTTTACAGATTATATATACTGTAAGTAACATCTGTGTTGTACAATTTATTTTATTTTTTCCCTTTTGTATCAGTGGAAGCGTCCTAAGCTAGGTGTATGCCTAAATGGAAATTTGCCGTGACACCTTCTTGAGAAGGTTATGAAGTTAAATTGACTTGAAAGTGTTGGTTGAGTGGTCGGATCCGCTGACCCATGGGTTGGCGGTGCGATCCAGCTCCCAAGCCCCCACAGATGCTGCTGTTGTGTCCTTGGGCAAGACACTTAACCCCACCTCACCCCCAGTGTCTGGTACACTGGAAGAGCCCACATGACAGAAGTGACCCCCGCAACACTGACACACTCCCAAACTTCAAAACCAAACTCAAAACTCATCTGTTCAGACTGGCCTTTTCACTCCAGCTATAACTGCACTGTCCTTTTAAATGTTTTATTGTTTAAATGTTTAACTGTTTGCATTTTAACTGTTGCTTTTAACTGCTTTTAACTGCCTATAATGTAATGTAATCGTCCTCCCGTGGACCCACCACCCGCAGGAGGATCCATGGGGTCGGTGCGCTGTGATCTGGGAGGGAAATCTGGACCCAAAATACGGAGAAAGCGGAAGAAAATGGATGGATGGATGACTTGAAAGTTTTTGTATACAGGGGGTCCTCGGGTTACGACGGTCTCGACTTACGCCGTTTTGTGGTTACGAACGCGCCCCGATAAAAAAAAAAATTACGCGTTATTCCGTCTTACGCGGTTTAGCGTGGTAAGCGACGTAAACAAACGCGAACGGCGCACGGCGGAAGAATACGCTTTGTTGTGGTTGTAGGGAGAAGAAGACGGCCTCGTGTGCGTGCCCAATGTGGGCGGAAGTACCTGATGTGGGCTCTGATCTGCTCCTATGAAAGCGGCAGTGATAACCAAGCAGCGTAGTGGTCTAATTATTGAGATGGAAAGGTTATTGGTGCTTTGGTTGGAAGATCAAAATCAAAATCTGACTTACGACGAAATTCAGGTTACGACGCGTCTTAAGAACGGATCAACGTCGTAACCCGAGGACCCCCTGTAGTTGATTACAGAGCCCCACACAGTGTAAAGTTTAGATGTTTGGCCCCTCAAATCATATTTAATGTTTTCAAGGCCAAGAAACGACAAGAGGTCACTGAGCCATTGTGAGGCTTTTGGAACCATCAGTGATTTCCGCTCTAACAGGATTCATCTTCTGGCTATAAGGGTTGAAAAGGAGACAATATCCATGTCACGTCTTTTGTATTGGTTGGGGAGTATTCCAAATATCGCTCGATCAACAGAAGGGTCAAGGCGACTTCCAGACCCTCTGCAAGGTGTTTGCAAACGGAAATGTTTTAGTCGAGGACAAGACCAAAACATGTGTCATGTTTGTGGGGGACATTTTGCATATGTCACATTCATCCTTCACATCAGAGTACATTTTGGAGAGTCTGCTGGTCACCTGCTTGTTTCCATGGAGACTGAGTTTATAAAGCCTGTAAAGAGAAGAAGAAGACACGCTTTATTCATCCCCATAGGGAAATTATTTCTCTGCATTTGACCCATCCTTCAGGAGCAGTGGGCAGCTCGTCTTTCAGGCGCCCGGGGACCCATCTCCATGATCTTATTGCTCGGCTTGGTCAGGACCTAAGCTGGAGGATGTTTTGGGTTGATGGGGGAAACCGGAGTGCCCGGACACGGGGAGAACATGCAAACTCCACACAGAAAGGCCTGGGCGACCCGAGGATCGAACCCAGAACCTTCTTGCTGTGAGACATGAGCGCTAGCCACTCAGCCACCGTGCCACCAAGCAGTAAGGTGTAACATTCCAAGCAAAGTATTAAGATCTCCATGGAGGCAAGCAGATGTTGGTCTCTCCACCAAAAAAGTTACACAGTGAAGCTTTATTTAGTTTCTTAGTTTAGTTTCTTAGTTTATTAAGGACAGTGTGCAGTTTCATTAAAAAGATGTCTGCACCAGATTTAGCTCAAAGCTAATTTCCATCTGCAGTCCTCACATCATTTCTGTTTAAAATGAGCAGATGTGGTATGTTGTTTGTTGTTATAGTGAGAATTTGTTTATTTTTTGGTAACGTAGGTGGAGCTGAAACGGGGGTAGATCGATCAGCAAAATCGCCATTTTCAATCTTTAAAATAAGTGATTAAAGATGACTCAGACGTGCATGAATCACTCCAACTTCAGAGGGTCAGTGAGAAGAAACTACAAGAACAGGGGTGTCAAACATGCGGCCCGGGGGCCAGATCCGGCCCTCCAAGACCTTTAATCTGGCCCTCGGCTGATTTTCTATTCAAATATTTTAATTACGGCGGCAGTAGCTCAGTTGGTAGACTTGTCTAGTGATCCAGGGGTTGGCGGTTCGAGTACCACTCTCGACGGGTTGACCGAGTGTGATCCCAGCTCCCACAGATGAGCGCTGACGTTGTGTCCTTGGGCAAGACACTTAACCCCACCTCGCCCCCAGTGTCTGTGGACACTGGTAGCCCCCATGGCAGAAGATACATCAAGGCCCGTTGTGATGTGAGCCGTCCTCCTGTGGACCCACCACCCGCGGGAGGATTCATGGGGGCTGGTGCATTGTGTTCTGGGCAGCAGATCTGCTTGGACTGCTGCCCCCGCGACCCAGAAAATGGAAAGACGGAAGAAGATGGATGAATGAATATTTTAATTATACAGTGGTACCTCACCTTACGAATGACCCAACAAACGAAAATTTCAAGTTACGAAACGCCTTCACGTCAAATTTTGGTCTCTAGATACGAATGAAATTTCAAGTTACGAAACGCGAAATCTCCAATCCAATCCAACTTTATTTATAAAGCACTTTAAAAACAACAAATCTCAAAAATTCAATTAATGCGCGCTCAGATGCACGCCCCGAAACGTAAATAGACTTTATCAACACACGGGGTTAGGTTCCAGAGGTGGCCCGCGGTGGGAGAGGTCCGCGAGGTAGGACAACTTTGTATTTTGCAATTGTTCTACATGTTTTAGGGCTGTAAATGCCTCACCACACACATTCTACGCTTTTCTCAGACTGGAGTTTCTCTCGCATTTCTCTCTCGTTTGAACACTCGAACTTTCATAGATTTTCAATGGAATGTGTTGATAGTGAAGCGTGGGGGGGACCCGGCTCGCCGAACGCACGAGAGGAGACACAACAACACATGATCAGTAGGGTAAAACTCACCTGTCTCACGACGGTCGAAACCCCGCTCACGTTCCCTTAGTGCAGTGCTTCTCAAATACTGGGGCGGGCCCCCCTGGGGGGGCGCGGTGTGATGCCAGGGGGGGCGCGTGTGACCCTGGGAAACATGCTTTTTTTGCCGTACTGTACTAGAACTCAGTGTAATTGCACATCAACAACAGTAGTTGGCAGTGGCGCTCTCATTGTCGCTCTGGGGCAGGGGTCGGCAACCTTAAATACGCGATATACGCACAGAACAGACTCACCATCAGCAGAACATCCTCTGTCACAGAAAAAACACATATATTCCACTGAGTCGTGTCGTTTAGTCGGACAGAAGCTGACGCATCAGGGGCACAAGGACAGACATGTTTTTTTTTTTTAGTTTATGCAAATGGGCCATGTGGTTTTTAAGTTTCGTTTCTGTAAAACGTAAACAAATGTGCGCAAAGCTGCATTAAAACACATTAATATTTGAGTCCTCAGTGCTAAAAGACAGTGTAGTCTTTGTTGGAAGTATATTTCTTTTTTGTTTTTAATGTTAATAAAAGGATACAATGTTATGCAGAGGCGTACTAATAACAATTTTGTAGACAAATAATACTATTTATAGTCGCGCGCAGGGAGGGGGGCGTGAATTTTTTTCTTCTTACTAGGGGGGGCGTCACACAAAATAATTGAGAAGCACTGCCTTAGTGAGTGAACAATCCAATGCTTGGTGAATTCTGCTTCACAATGATAGGAAGAGCCGATCAAAAAGCAACGTCCATACGGCCTGTTAGCTCACAGTGTCGGCGCCCCGGCTCTGGAGGTCAGATAGAACCAGAGCCCGCCCCGCTCTTATTCCCGCTGAAAGAGCGTCTTTCTCGGCCTCTCAGCTCTAGCGCGGAACGCACAAGGAGCGCAGACACGAGCAACGAGCAACGCGCTCATCCAACGGCACTGCCATGTTATAATAATAACAGGTCCAATCCAGGTTTAGTTCTGGCCAGACCTGGTTTATTCCATGTTCTTTTAGTCCTGGTCTCTTAGTCCTGGTCTCTTAGCCAATCAGGACGCAGAACACAACGTTACACTATAAAAGAAAAGTTACACTATAAAAAAAAACCTTGGAACGGATCAGGCTTTTTCCATTGAAATAGCTACTCAACTTACGAATTTTTCACGTTACGAAACCACTTCTGGAACTAATTAATTTCATAAGTTGAGGTGCCACTGTATTTAAATTTTCTATAAAAATATTCGCCTCTTTTCTGCGCAGTTTAGCATAGCAGCGTCTCTGTACGTGGCCCCTCCCACCAGAGCAGCACAAATGAAGACTCGCCTCTTTCCAAACGCACTTAAAGGACCATCGTTTTGACTGTCGACCGTGACGCCCTCATCAGTAAAATGTCAAAAATGAGAAAAGTGGACGCCGAGTGCAGGATTTTCCAAGAAAAATTGACTAATTCCTATTTGTTCGCGGAGGTGAATGGGAAACCTGTACGCTTGGTGTGTTTGCAACAAGCGGCGGTGGAATATAATCTTAAACGCCACTACGAGACACGGCATTTCGAACAAGACAAGAACTTAAACGGAGAATTGAGAAGACAGAAGATAAACGAATTATTGCTGGACTGAAGAAACAGCAGTCTGTAATAGATTTGTGTTTCTCTGGACAAATATTTGGACTTATTGCTATTTTTGGGGTATATTTGCCATGAGTTTTCTGATCCGGCCCCTTTGGGATCAAAGTAGGTTGAATATGGCCACCAGACCAGAATGAGGTTGACGCCCCTGTTCTAGAACATGGTGAAAGTTTGCAGAATAGCTCTGATTTAACAATAAATCTGCACTGGGACAAATCGAGTACAGCCTCTTTAAGTTCAGACTCCAGTGGTCACATGACGCTCCAGTTCTCCAATCAGAGCCCTTCGTCGCACCACTGCTGCTCAGCCCCTGCGGCGTAAACACTCTTGGACTTTCCCACAAGGCTTTGCAGCGGAGGCGGACACACTGCCAAGGTAAACGGAGGGGTCACCATGGAAAAAGTGGAAGAGCAAATAAACTAACTGACAGCAAGGGCATTTCATACACACACACACACACACACACACACACACACTCACACACACCGAGGGGACGCTGGGGGATCGCTGTGGTCAACAGGAAGCTCACAGAACACAGGACACAAGGGCAAAGCAGCGAGGGCCCAGAGGAGCTGAGCTAAACATCCAACCGGACCAGTGTGTGAAACTCGTCCTGCTGCTTCACGACAACAAATATATTACACAATTCTGATCTGGTCTCCTATTGGTCAGCCTCCGGGAGTGACGGGAGGAAGTCAACCAATCGTAGTCGAGTGTAAACGAGCGGTACAGTGGTGCCTCACAGTGACAAGGGTCTGTGGTGGGTTGCCAGGGAAACCTCAGTATTGTGTGACCGGTCAAACTAACCACGGTAACGACACGCCCGGCGTAATTTTACTTTTCGACTATGAACCAACTCATGTTTTCGCAGCTCTGAGACACTGTGTGAGGACAGCGGTGAGAGGAAAAGTGCCTGTGCCCCTTTAAGAAAAGCCTTGTTCGTGCTAAAGCTAAACGCTAACGCGTCCCTTCAGTCGGAGGCTGGAGTCTGGAGCGGGCGGAGTCACCGTGGGAAGGCGCCGTTACTCATCGTGCAGCACAGAAACCACACGCTGTGTAAAAACACCTGCAGTTTGGCTCAGGCCTCGAACCTGCGCTCTGCCCACGAAACCGACACGAGCCGACAGGTGACCGCATGAGCCGACAGGTGACCGCATGAACGGACAGGTGTCCACATGAGCCGACAGGTGACCGCATGAACCGACAGGTGTCCACATGAGCCGACAGGTGACCGCATGAACCGACAGGTGACCGCATGAACTGACAGGTGACCGCATGAACCGACAGGTGTCCACACGAGCCGACGGGTGTCCACACAAACCGACGGGTGACCACACGAGCGACGGGTGTCCACACGAGTGACAGGTGTCCACACGAGTGACAGGTGTCCACACAAGCCGTCAGGTGTCCACAGTAGCAACAAGTGTCCATATGAGCAACAGGTGTCCACATGAACCGACAGGTGACTACACGAGCGACGGGTGTCCACTCGAGTGACAGGTGTCCACACGAGCCGTCAGGTGTCCACAGTAGCAACGAGTGTCCACATGAGCAACAGGTGTCCACATGAACCGACAGGTGTCCACATGAACCGACAGGTGTCCACATGGACCGACCGGTGTCCACATGGACCGACGGGTGTCCAGACGAGCGGAGGCGATTGTGTTATGACATCATCTTATACAGTGAACCCTCGTTTATCGCGGGGGTTAGGTTCCAGAAATAGCCCGCAATAAGTGAAATCCGCGAAGTAGGACAATTTTATATTTTACAATTATTCTACATGTTTTAAGGCTGAAAACGCTTCACCAGACACATTATACACCTTTCTGAGACTGGTATTAACATTTTTCTCTTGTTTAAACACTCAAACTTTTGTAGATTTTCATTAAAATATATTAATAGTGGGGGGGGGAGGGGGGGGGGGGGGGCACGTGACACGCGGACACGTGCGCGCGGACACGTGCGCGCGGACACGTGTGTTTGTTTTGGTACCACATATCCATGCCATGTGCAAAAGTCGAGTGGAAAGCGACCTGGATATCATTTTGGGCAAGACTCAAGCCAATGCTAACAGTGCCAAACCGCTAACAGACGCCTCTGAGCACCAGTCCTCACCACAAGACCAGGTAAGACCAACCTGCGCTCACAAGAGTTGGTTGCATTTCACCCCGGCTCCAAAATCAGACCGCTATCAATGCGTCGCCAATACTCCACAGTTCTCTAGGACGGGGTCGGGTTCGTCCTCTCGTCCTCTCACGGGGAAGAGCCACTGTCTCCTCTGTGCGCGCGAGTGTCCTCCGCCCGCTGCGGCTCCCTCGAATGTGGCTCCCCCGGACGCCGCGCGGCCAGGCGCCAGGCCCGTCCATGTTGATTCTTGGCTCTTCCATGGTCCGGCTCGCACTCTCTTCCATGGCTCGTGCAAGTAAACAAAGGCCACACCTCCTGTCACCCAGGCGCTCTCGTGAAGGAAATCAGAGACTCTGTCCCTACCATCCCTGGTCTAGACCTGGTTTAGTCCTGGTTTAGACCTGGTTTAGACCTGCTTTAGACCTGGTTTAGTCCTGGTTTAGACCTGCTTTAGACCTGGTTTAGTCCTGGTCTAGTCTCTTAGCTAATCAGGGCGCAGGACAGAATGTTACACTGTAAAAAAAAAGTTACACTATAAAAAAAATTGGAAAAAAAAAAAAAAAAAATGGAAAAAAAAATCCGCGAAACAGCGAGGCCGCGAAGAGTGAACCGCGATACAGCGAGGGTTCACTGTATCCTCAGAACTCGTGTCCAAATCTACATTTTTCTTTTTTTTTAATGATCCTTTATTTATCCCTGTAGGGAAATTATTTCTCTGCATTGGACCTCATCCTTCAGGAGCAGTGGGCAGAACATCCTTCAGGCGTCCAGGGACCATCTCCATGATCTTGTTGCTGGGCTTTGGTCAGGTGGAGGATTTTACCTGGAGCATGTTTTTGGGTTGATGGCCTAGAAAAAAACCCACCCAGACATGGAAAGAACATGCAAACTCCACAAAGAAAGGCCTGGGCAAACATTGAAACCTGAACCTTCTTGCTGTGAGTGCTAGCCACTCAGCCACCGTATGGCCAAATGTAGTGAACACACACACACATACGCACACATGAACACTGTCAGGCCTGCTGTTTTATATCGATATTTTTCATGTACAGCCACAGTTCACATGAATGAATGAAAATAAAAGATTTAAAGGTGTTTTTTTCTTATGCTCATATTCATCTGTTATAATGTTGTTTCTCACATGTTTTTTGAGGAAGTAAAACATTTTTACTAGTGCTGTCAGGCGATTAAGAAAATGAATCTAATTAATTACAGGATTTGTGATTAATTAATCTAATTAATCGCATTTTAACTGTGAGAGAGAGATTGTGAGTGAGCGAACAAACGGACGAACCCACTTTACGATTGAGTTTGTCAGTTTATCTGCAGTTGCTTTGCTCATTCCTTTCCCAAATTATGCAGTGTGTCGTTTGTTGGTTTGTTGGTTTGGTAATTTGGTGGTTTGGTAGTTTGTTGGTTTGGTGGTTTGATGGTTTGTTGGTTTGGTAATTTGGTGGTTTGTTGGTTTGTTGCTTTGGTGGTTTGTTGGTTTGATGGTTTGTTGGTTCGTTGGTTTGGTGGTTTGGTAATTTGTTGGTTTGGTAGTTTGTTGGTTTGGTGGTTTGGTAATTTGTTGGTTTGGTAGTTTGTTGGTTTGTCGGTTTGTTGGTTTGGTAATTCGGTGGTTTGGTAGTTTGTTTGTTTTATTGGTTTGTTGGTTTGGTAATTTGGTGGTTTGTTGGTTTTTTGGTTTGTTGGTTTGGTAATTTGTTGGTTTGGTGGTTTGGTGGTTTGTTGGTTTGGTAGTTTGTTGGTTTGGTGGTTTGGTAATTTGGTGGTTTGTTGGTTTGGTAATTTGGTGGTTTGGTAGTTTGTTGGTTTGGTGGTTTGTTGGTTTGGTAATTTGGTGGTTTGTTGGTTTGGTGGTTTGTTGGTTTGGTAGTTTGTTGGTTTGGTGGTTTGTTGGTTTGGTGGTTGGTGGTTTGTTGGTTTGGTAGTTTGTTGGTTTGGTGGTTTGTTGGTTTGGTAATTTGGTGGTTTGGTAGTTTGTTGGTTTGGTGGTTTGTTGGTTTGGTAATTTGGTGGTTTGTTGGTTTGGTAGTTTGTTGGTTTGGTGGTTTGTTGGTTTGGTAATTTGGTGGTTTGGTAGTTTGTTGGTTTGGTGGTTTGTTGGTTTGGTAATTTGGTGGTTTGGTGGTTTGTTGGTTTGGTGGTTTGTTGGTTTGGTAATTTGGTGGTTTGTTGGTTTGGTAATTTGTTGGTTTGGTGGTTTGTTGGTTTGGTAATTTGGTGGTTTGGTAGTTTGGAGGTTTGGTGGTTTGTTGGTTTGGTAATTTGGTGCTTTGTTGGTTTGTTGGTTTGGTGGTTTGGTGGTTTGGTGGTTTGTTGAAGTGCGCTCACATATCACCGGTAACGATGGAACTTGTCCGGACGTGTTTATCGTTCAATTGATCCGTCAGGCTGGAGCAGCTTCGGTGATCGGAAAATTATTTTTGACAAAAGCTCCAAATCACGGCGTTCTTGTTGATCGTCCCGTCTTCGTTCTGTTTATAAATAAACTTGCCGTTCAAAGGCCCTGGCAGCGATTCGCTCGCCGCACGCCAAATTTAAAATGCACATTGAGTTGTCGCTCATAATTAATTGCGTTAATTTTTATAACATGTTAATTTGCAGTGTAATTAATTAATATGATTAATGTGTTTAACTGACAGCCCTAATTTTTGCATAATTTTTCCTTATGAAGGACTTTGATGAAATAATTCAGAACCGCTCATTCACACGCACGCATTAAAGCGGGTTTCTGGTCAGTCCTCCATGTTGTCCCTCTCCTCGAGCCTCAGCTCCGCACCACGCTAGCTGAAGGGACTGTTTTGTCCAGGTCGTCCCAAACACAGCTCTGCTCCTGAACCCGGTCACCACACTTCCCTCGGCACCCGGCCAAATACCGGCGGGATTTTCTCACGGACCAAAAAGCCAAAACAAACACACGAAAATCAGAAAGAACCATGTTTCCAATTCAACCCTGAAAAACAACATCCAACATTCACATTATTTCTCTACTAAACAAAAGGTAAAAGAAAACCACTTCATGACATCACAAGGTGGAACAGAGCGTTTTGAGCTTTGGAGACGTAGACAGACGAATAATAAAGAGTTACTCAAACAACTCCAAGTCTGTTTTTGAGGAGTAACAACATTATTCCACGACTTAAAGCTCACAAGAGTCAAATTTGTGTAACATAGGACCTTTAAGATGTTCTCATGTTTCATTACTTTGTCAAATTTGCATAATTGTCCTTGTCCAAACCTCAGATACCTCAGTTCCTCACATCAGATGGAGCTGTTTCAGTACAGTAATCCCTCGTTTATCGCGGGGTTTAGGTTCCAGAAATAACCCGCAATAAGTGAAATCCGCGAAGTAGGACAACTTTATATTTTACAATTATTCTACATGTTTTAAGGCTGTAAACGCCTCACCACACACATTATACGCTTTTCTCAGACTGGAATTAACATTTTCTCACATTTCTCTGTTGTTTAAACACTCAAACTTGTCCGGACCGTGCCTCCCTCTCGAGACCGCGTCCAACGACACAGTCCGAGCCACGAAGCGAACACGCACAAGAGCCGCACGAAACAAGGCAAAGAGCCGCATGCGGTGGTTTAATAGCTGCATGCGGTGGTTTAATCCTGGTTTAGACCTGGTCTAGTCCTGGTTTAGTCCAGGTTTAGTCTTGGTTTAGTCCTGGTCTAGTCCCGGTCTGGTCCTGGTCTGGTCCTGGTCTGGTCCTCGTGGGTTAGTCCTGGTCTAATCCCGGTCTGGTCCCGGTCTAGTCTCGGTCTGGTCCTCATGTCTTAGTCCCGGTCTACTCTTGGTCTGGTCCTGGTCTAGTTCCAGTCTGGTCCCGGTCTGGTCCTCATGGGTTAGTCCTGGTCTAATCCCGGTCTAGTCCCGGTCTGGTCCTGGTCTGGTCCCGGTCTAATCCCGGTCTGGTCCCGGTCTAGTCTCGGTCTGGTCCTCATGTCTTAGTCCCGGTCTACTCCCGGTCTGGTCCTGGTCTAGTTCCAGTCTGGTCCCGGTCTGGTCCTCATGTCTTAGTCCCGGTCTACTCCCGGTCTGGTCCTGGTCTAGTTCCAGTCTGGTCCCGGTCTGGTCCTCATGGGTTAGTCCTGGTCTAATCCCGGTCTAGTCCCGGTCTGGTCCCGGTCTAATCCCAGTCTAGTCCCGGTCTGGTCTCGGTCTGGTCCCGGTCTGGTCCTCATGTCTTAGTCCCGGTCTGGACTTCCTACAGATCCAGTGACTCATGTCTCGGCTCCTCGTGCATCCAGCGGGACTCCTGGAGCCCCCCCGGGTCCCCCCTCTATAACATCTATATAAATGTGTCAAACTGAACACATTCTGTACTGTACAGGAGACACGGAGGAGAAGACAATCAGGACGCACAACACAATGTTCATACACTTAAAAAAAATTGGAAAAAAAAAAAGAAATCCGTGAAACAGCGAGGCCACGAAAAGTGAACCGCGATAGAGCGAGGGACCACTGTAATCGGATAACTCAAAATCAGATCATGATCAGATTTTGTGGGTGTGTATGTGTGTGAGAAGCAGGGGGAGGACGTACCGCTCGGAGAACAGCCACGGCGTCGGTGCTGAGCCACGCGGGGAACAGCACGTCGTCGTGGAGAATGCACTCAAACAGCTCGTCCTCGTTCTCCGCCTCAAACGGGGGCTGTCCGCACATCATCTCGTACATGAGCACGCCCAGGGCCCACCAGTCCACTGAGGGCCCATACTCCAGCTCCTGCAGGATCTGTACGACAACACACAGACGCGCAACACACACAGACGCACAACACACAGACACACACACACAGACACACACAGACGCACAACACACACAGACGCACAACACACACAGACGCACAACACACACAGACGCACAACACACACAGACACACAACACACACAGACGCACAACACACAGACACACACAGACGCACAACACACACAGACGCACAACACAGACACACAACACACACAGACGCACAACACACAGACACACAACACACAGACACACACAGACACACAACATGCAGTGTTATAGTGTAATAGTGTAATAGCGTTAGAGTGTTAAAGTGCAATAGTGTTATAGTGTAATAGTGTAATAGTGTTAAAGTGCAATAGTGTTATAGTGCAATAGTGTAATAGTGTTAGTGTTATAGTGTAATAGTGTTATAGTGTTAAACTATAATAGTGTTTATAGTGTAATAGTGTTATAATGCTATAGCATAATAGTGTTATAGTGTTATAGTGTCATAGTGCTAGAGTGTTATAGTGTAATAGTGTTATAGTGTAGTAGTGTTAAATGTAATAGTGCTATAGTGTAAAAGTGTTATAGTGTAATAGTGTAATAGTGTTTAAGTGTAATAGTGCTATAGTGTAATAGTGTTATAGTGTTATAGTGTAATGGTGTAATAGTATTAGTGTTATAGTGTAATGGTGTAAAAGTGTTATAATGTAATAGTGCTATAGTGTAATAGTGCTATAGTGTAATAGTGTTAGAGTGTTAGAGTGTAATAGTGTAATAGTGCTATAGTGTAATAGTGTTATAGTGTCATAGTGCTAGAGTGTTATAGTGTAGTAGTGTTAAAGTGTCATAGTGCTATAGTGTAAAAGTGTTATAGTGTAATAGTGTAATAGTGTTTAAGTCTAATGTGCTATAGTGTAATAGTGTTATAGTACTATAGTGTAATGGTGTAATAGTGTTATAGTGTAATAGTGCTATAGTGTAAAAGTGTAATAGTGTAATAGTGCTATAGTGTAATAATGTTAGAGTGTTATAGTGTTAGAGTGTTCCAGGTCAGTGTGGGGCCTCACCTCTGGGGCGATGTAGTCTGGGGTCCCACAGAAGGTGGCGGTTGTGGCTCCGTTCAGGATGCCCTCTTTGCACATGCCAAAGTCTGCCAGCTTACAGTGTCCGTCAGCGTCCAGCAGGATGTTGTCCAGCTTCAGGTCTCTGAGGGACACAGGACAACGCCTTCAGACTGAAGCAGGTCAGAGAAATGTCCATTACACACTTAAGTCTTTCCTGTGTTCCTCTTTGGTTTGATGGTTTGGTTAAACTAAAGGCGTCCACGACAGCAGCAGTATCAGCAGATTTTAAACAATTTAAACAGAGCAAAAGTCTCACTGATCTCTTTTCCAAAGCCTTTAGCTTTCATTTAAACTGCCACAGAACGCACCTGTATATGAACAAAAAGCAGGACAATACAGGATTACTCACACATGTACTTTTGGATAACCAGCGAGATGGATTCCCGGGATATTTGCGAGTTCACAAACTCACGAGAATCCATCTTGGAGCCCAACAGGTGTGATAGGGCCTGACAGGTGGTGAGCGACCAATCACAGAGCAGCGCTGAGGTTCGTGTGGACACCATAGTTTGTTTATATAAATGGACATAGCTAACGTGCTCGCTGCTGAACAGGAAGTTCACATGCGGCTCTTCCGGCTCCTTCTGACTCCGGCTCTCATTGACTTACACTGGAATTGTGGCTCCTCTCTGTGTACCTGCTGCTGTGGCCTCGTCATTTTGGTTTTAAATGTGTGGAAACCAAAGGCGACGCGCCCAAACAAACCAAAACAGACTTATTCCGCTGTTGTGACGCTTCAGATTTAATCAGTCGTCATGGCGTTCCGTGTTTTCTCTTTCTTCTCTCTTTTTCAGAGAGTGTTGTTCAGATCGCTCATGTGCAGAACTTCAGAGTGACACATAAATCGATCTGAGTCCGGTTATTTTTTTAGTTCATCCTGAAACTGTCGCTGTCCTTTAATTTAATTTCAGCCTGTATTAAAAACAGTCGTCTGCCTGAACTCCCTGAACTCCCTGAACTCCTGCTGCATTCGTCACATTCTGACGAGGAGCTGACGACTGGCGCTCACGACCAACAACTGCATGTTTACACCATCTCCTCCTCCTCTCCTCCTCCTCCTCTTTCCAACTCTGTATTCCTCCTCTCCCCCTTTCCTCCACCTCCTCCTCTCTCTCCTCTCCTCCTCTCTCTCCTCTCCTTCTCTCCTCCTCCTCTTTCCAACTCTCTCTTCCTCTCCTCCTCTCCCCCCTCCTCCTCCTCTCCTCTCCTTCTCTCCTCTCTTTCTCTCCTCCTCCTCCTCCTCTCCCCCTCTCCTCCTCATCCTCCTCTTTACAACTCTCTCTTCCTGTCCTCCTCTCCCCCTCTCCTCCCTTTCCTCCTCCTCCTCCTCTCTCTCCTCTCCTCCTCTCTCTCCTCTCCTTCTCTCCTCCTCCTCTTTCCAACTCTCTCTTCCTCTCCTCCTCTCCCCCCTCCTCCTCCTCTCCTCTCCTTCTCTCCTCTCTTTCTCTCCTCCTCCTCCTCCTCTCCCCCTCTCCTCCTTATCCTCCTCTTTACAACTCTCTCTTCCTGTCCTCCTCTCCCCCTCTCCTCCCTTTCCTCCTCCTCCTCCTCTCTCTCCTCTCCTCCTCTCTCTCCTCTCCTTCTCTCCTCCTCCTCTCTCCTCCTCCTCCTCTCCCCCTCTCCTCCTCTCCCCCTCTCCTCCTCCTCTTTCCAAATCTCTCCTCCTCTCCTCCTCCTTTCTACAGGAGGCTGTCCCTACATACATACACACAGACTCGTACACACAGACTCTTGCACACAGACTCGTACACAGAGACTCTTGCACACAGACTCGTACACACAGACTCATACACACAGACTCGTACACAGAGACTCTTGCACACAGACTCGTACACACAGACTCATACACACAGACTCGTACACACAGACTCATACACACAGACTCTTGCACACAGACTCGTACACACAGACTCATACACACAGACTCGTACACACAGACTCTTGCACACAGACTCGTACACAGAGACTCTTGCACACAGACTCGTACACACAGACTCATACACACAGACTCGTACACACAGACTCGTACACACAGACTCTTGCACACAGACTCGTACACACAGACTCTTGCACACAGACTCATACACACAGACTCGTACACAGAGACTCTTGCACACAGACTCGTACACACAGACTCTTGCACACAGACTCGTACACACAGACTCTTGCACACAGACTCGTACACACAGACTCTTGCACACAGACTCGTACACACAGACTCTTGCACACAGACTCGTACACACAGACTCATACACACAGACTCTTGCACACAGACTCGTACACACAGACTCTTGCACACAGACTTGTACACACAGACTCTTGCACACAGACTCGTACACAGACTCGTACACACACACTCTTGCACACAGACTCTTGCACACAGACTCGTACACACAGACTCGTACACACAGACTTTTGCACACAGACTCGTACACACAGACTCTTGCACACAGACTCGTACACAGACTCGTACACACACACTCTTGCACACAGACTTGTACACACAGACTCGTACACACAGACTCTTGCACACAGACTCTTGCACACAGACTCTTGCACACAGACTCGTACACACAGACTCGTACACACAGACTCTTGCACACAGATTCGTACACACAGACTCTTGCACACAGACTCGTACACAGAGACTCGTACACACACACTCTTGCACACAGACTCTTGCACACAGACTCGTACACACAGACTCGTACACACAGACTCGTACACACAGACTCATACACACAGACTCTTGCACACAGACTCTTGCACACAGACTCGTACACACAGACTCGTACACACAGACTCTTGCACACAGACTCGTACACACAGACTCTTGCACACAGACTCTTGCACACAGACTCGTACACACAGACTCGTACACACAGACTTCTACACACAGACTCGTACACAGAGAATCGTACACACAGACTCGTACACAGAGACTCGTACACACACACTCTTGCACACAGACTCTTGCACACAGACTTGTACACACAGACTCGTACACACAGACTCGTACACACACACTCTTGCACACAGACTCTTGCACACAGACTCGTACACACAGACTCTTGCACACAGACTCGTACACACAGACTCTTGCACACAGACTCGTACACACAGACTCGTACACACAGACTCGTACACACAGACTCGTACACAGAGACTCTTGCTCACAGACTCATACACACAGACTCATACACACAGACTCGTACACACAGGCTCGTACACACAGACTCGTTCACACAGACTCGTACACACAGACTCGTACACACAGACTCCTACACACAGACTCCTACACACAGACTCGTACACAGAGACTCGTACACACAGACTCTTGCACACAGACTCGTACACACAGACTCGTACACACAGACTCATACACACAGACTCGTACACACAGACTCGTACACACAGACTGCTGCTGTGAGCCTGAGACGCTGATAACGCCTCGATGAGAGAGGCAGGGCTGGACATGAATGCGAGCGCTCCGGGTTTGATGGTTGATTGCTACAAAAATGTCAACATGGCGTCCGCAGCCATTCAGAGAGCGCTGTTTTCTAAAATGGAGTCTCGGCGGGGACGAGGGGACGGAGGGGACGTGCGTTTGTCCAGAGCTTATGCAACGCTTCTGTTTTCTCAAGGGCCTGAAATAAAAGGCGCCACGAATAATGGACCCGAGAACTGCCGCTGACAAGTTTGTTCCCCCGTGCACAATCGCGCTCTGATGGGGCAGATACGGGGACCACCTCGGGGTATTTAAAGAGGGGGCGGGGCAGGACAGGGAGGGGGGCGACTGCTAAAAATACATTAGGCTAATAGGTTACTGAGAGACACATTTTTCAAGCTGTTTTGTTGTAAAGTACTCATTTATTTAAGCTCCTAAATTACACAAAATGGACTCTTGAGCTTTAGGTCATGTTATAATGTTGTTACCTCCTCAAAAACACACCTGGAGTTGTGTTTTGTTTCATTTTCCATGTTTAATTCAGATTAAAAATAATTTAATTGGGAATAAATATTAATTCCACTTTAAAAACGTTATTAATTTTAGATCAAGTGAGGGCAAAGTGACCAGAGGAGGAGTGAGCGAAGACTGCATTATTCCTCAGAAAAACTGTATTTGGTCAGTCTGTTTTCTCCGTCAGTGGAACTCCATCTCCCTCATTCTCTGCTTTTAAAAATAATTTAAAAAGTGGCTTTTAGAAACACAAATGTGTGAACACTAAAACTTTTATTGTATTTCTGTAATGTTATTGTACATGTGTGTAATTTTTAATGTGTATCTTTTTAAGTGTACAGTCATACCTCACCTTACAAAATTAATTCGTTCCAGAAATGGTTTCGTAACGTGATTTTTTCGTAAGTAGAGTCGCAATGGGGGATTCGGGCGGCTGCGAAGCCGAGCGCGCATCCGAGCGCGAATTATTTGAATTTTTGAGATTTTGCGTTTCGTAACTTGAATTTTCTTTCGTATTCAGAGACAAAAATTTTACGTAAACGTGTTTCATAACTTGGATTATTCGTTAGTTGGGTCTTTCGTAAGGTGAGGTATGACTGTATTTTTTAATGTGTAACTTTTTAAGTGTATTTTGTTTTAGGATGCCTTTTTGACATCTGGCAAAGGGACTGCCGATGGAAATGAGCTCCTATCAGCTAACTCGGGCACATTTACATTGTTTTGATGTTGATTAATGTGCATTGCCCCTCTTTTTAGATAAATAAATAAATAAATAAAAGACCATGTAAACACCTAATGAAAATGTCTCAAATGCCTAATCAAAATTATTATTCGGTCCTGCTCCTGTCCTGCTCCTGTGTGTTTTTAAAGTCATGCCATAGAAAGTGTTACTGTGACCCTCCTGACGCAGATCTGACCTTCACGTTCTGTGATGTGTCTTGCTCTGAAGCACACACTGCTGGAACAGTAAAGTCCTCTTTTGTTCATATTAAAGATGAAGCCCCCGGGGGCCCTGGGTCTCGGCGGGCCCCTCCCTCGTCTGTCCTGAGGGCCGTCTGCAGCAGCTCAGGTCCAGTGTAAAATAATGAGATTACATTTACATGAGCTGACACTAACCACAGGATCACCGCTGTCCCTGTGCCAAATGAGACACGTGAGGCAGCGCAGGCCCACGCCGACGCAAGAACACTGAGAGTGAGACGGTTATAACACTGAAGAGTCAAACACACACACACATGCAAACACACACACACAGATATACACACACACACACGCACACAGATACACACACACACAGATACACACGCACACACACGCACACAGATACACACACACACAGATACACACGCACACAGATACACACGCACACAGATACACACGCACACACAGATACACACACACACACACACAGATACAAACGCACACACACACACACACACACACACACACAGATACAAACGCACACACACAGATACACACACACATACACACGCACACGTACACACGCACACACAGATACACACGCACACACACACACAGACACACATGCACATACACACGCACACACACAGATACACACACACAGATACACACACACACACACACACATGCACACACACACACAGATACACACGCACACAGATACACACACACACACAGATACACACACACACACACACACACACACATGCACACACACACACAGATACACACACACAGATACACACACACACACAGATACACACACACACACACACACACACACATGCACACACACACACAGATACACACACACACAGATACACACACACACACAGATACACACACACACAGATACACACACACACACAGATACACACGCACACACACACGCACACACAGATACACACACACAGATACACACGCACACACAGATACACACGCACACACACACACACGCACACACAGATACACACACACACACACACGCACACACACTCTTTCAGATTGGACACTATTTTCATCACGGAATAAACTTTTTTGGTCTAATTTCTGAATGTACTGAGAAAGAGCTGTCCAGACGTGTCACTACAGACTTTACAGACCAACCCTGACACCAGAACAAAAAAGAGAGAGGATCCACACTTTTCAGTCCATGATCGTGCAGAGGTGGGAGCTTTAAAAACATGGATGACTGGACGGTTCTGTCTGAGTTTGAGAGGAGGGGGAGACTGAGAGGTGCTTTGTAGACACAGAGGACCAGACTGGATCACAGGGTCAGGTGAAAGTGTTGGTGGTGGGAGGGGCAGATTGTCAGTCTCACTTCCATCAGTCTGCCCCAGGGCAGCTGTGGCTACAGATATTTTACACCATGGTGTGAATGAATAATGTCTATACTTGTTCTGATTAGTGCTCGAACCTCAGCGCCTCTGGGGAGTGACCTGAGGCGGTGGAGGGGGCTTCTAACTGACATCTGACTTAGTCTGATTTATAAACGAAAGAAAATACAATAACTCTTCTTTAATGTAACAGGAAACAGTTTGTCCCATGACTGAAGCTGGATCAGTGTGGAGCAGGGACGGGGGGTCCCCACGTCATGGAAAACAGAACAGCCACGCTCCGAACAGCACACCGGAAGCTCCCGAGGTTTGGTGTGTGAGGCCTGAGGTCTGGTTTGGCGTGTGGGGCCTGAGGTCTGGTTTGGTGTTTGGCGTGTGGGGCCTGAGGTCTGGTTTGGCATGTGGGGCCTGAGGTCTTGTTTGGTGTTTGGCGTGTGGGGCCTGAGGTCTGGTTTGGCATGTGGGGCCTGAGGTCTTGTTTGGTGTTTGGCGTGTGGGGCCTGAGGTCTGGTTTGGCATGTGGGGCCTGAGGTCTTGTTTGGTGTTTGGCGTGTGGGGCCTGGGGTCTGGTTTGGCATGTGGGGCCTGAGGTCTTGTTTGGTGTTTGGCATGTGGGGCCTGAGGTCTGGTTTGGTGTTTGGCGTGTGGGGCCTGAGGTCTGGTTTGGCATGTGGGGCCTGAGGTCTTGTTTGGTGTTTGGCGTGTGGGGCCTGAGGTCTGGTTTGGTGTTTGGCGTGTGGGGCCTGAGGTCTGGTTTGGCGTGAGGCCTGAGGTCTGGTTTGGTGTTTGGCGTGTGGGGCCTGAGGTCTTGTTTGGTGTTTGGCGTGTGGGGCCTGAGGTCTGGTTTGGTGTTTGGCGTGTGGGGCCTGAGGTCTGGTTTGGCGTGAGGCCTGAGGTCTGGTTTGGTGTTTGGCGTGTGGGGCCTGAGGTCTGGTTTGGCGTGAGGCCTGAGGTCTGGTTTGGTGTTTGGCGTGTGGGGCCTGAGGTCTGGTTTGGTGTGAGGCCTGAGGTCTGGTTTGGTGTTTGGCGTGTGGGGCCTGAGGTCTGGTTTGGTGTTTGGCATGTGGGGCCTGAGGTCTGGTTTGGCATGTGGGGCCTGAGGTCTGGTTTGGTGTTTGGCGTGGGGCCTGAGGTCTGGTTTGGCGTGAGGCCTGAGGTCTGGTTTGGTGTTTGGCGTGTGGGGCCTGAGGTCTGGTTTGGTGTTTGGCGTGTGGGGCCTGAGGTCTGGTTTGGCGTGGGGCCTGAGGTCTGGTTTGGCGTGAGGCCTGAGGTCTGGTTTGGTGTTTGGCGTGTGGGGCCTGAGGGTCACACACTGGACCTCATTCATGGAGGTTTTCTTAAAACACTTTGGTAACTTTAAAAAGACCCTGAGAGACTCTGAGCAGATTCATGAGGTCTTCTTAAACCAAAGATCTCCTTAAACACATCCAGCTCCACATTTACATAATGACAGACACGCCCTGGGAGCTTTTTATCGGGGGCTTTCTCTTGGATGTAACGACTGTTTGCCTGATTATTCGTGTATCCTCTGTCTTTCGGTAGTGAAAGAATCCGATCGCATTCTGTACATGAGCTCTGGAGAAACGGACATGTCCTGTGTTCTACTTCCTTCTCACGTAGCATTTACAGTCAAAGTTACGGATTTTCTCCATTTTCACTGTCCTTATCCTCTTGAAATGCAGCGTAAATATTCATGAGGTTCGCTCACAGCTGATAGGCAATTATGGTAATTATGGTAATTTACACACGCCCCATTTCTTTCCGAAAAACTCGCCAATTTGAAATACAAAATGTGTGCTTTTAAAGCAACCAATGCTGTTATCTGAAACATGGAGTGGCTTCTTCATGATCTCAACTAGAACATTTGCAAAAAACGAAAATCACACTTAAAAAAAAAGCTTCTAATGCAATTTTCTTGTATTCGCCCGGCCCGACATGTGATCGGTTTTCCGGTGGCTGGTCACATATGGGGCTTGGCATTATGTGAAAGCGCGAGGGAAGTCCACAGACCACAGTTTCACAGCTTCAGCGGAGATTTCAAATGTCCAAACACACAAACACACTCAGACAATATTTAACTCAAAAACGTATTAAAATAAGTGACACTTTCATCTGGATTATCACGCTTTCTGCGAGTAGTGAAGGGGTGATGGGGGTTGAGTCAGACGGTGAGTGGGCGCAGGCCTGGAGCTGAGGCCCATATGAAGGGCACTGGGGCTCACTCTGTCACAGCAGAACTGCCTAAAACTACTGAAAAGGTGAGAAACAGATTAAAGTCCAATAGAGCTTCTAGTGCCTTCAGTTAGCATCACACCCCCAGAGTAAAGTCTCAGCTGAGTCTCTAGCCTTTACCCTGGAATCGAAAGTTTGTAATTTGATCATCTCGAAAACAACAATGTCTGAAAAATGTCTAAAAATAAAAGTTTATGTAATCCAAAGTCTAAACCTGTCCGAACCTGCAAATGAAAGTGTGTGTGGGTGTGCACGTGTGTGTGTGGTGGGGGTGGGGGTGGGGGGGCACTTGGGACATGATGTTCCAAAAACACTTGTTGATCTGGTTTCTGGTCCTACTGAACAAGAGAGTCAAGGAGAGAGAAAGAGGGAGGGGAAGACTGAACTAAAGATAAAAGGAGCTGTTCACTTGAAAACGACCACTTCATGACATCACAAGGTGGAACAGAGCGTTTTGAGCTGCACAGGCAAAGCCATAGCATCTCCATGGTAACGGACTCCCAACCTGAAAAGTTACACAGTGCATCTTTAAGTCCTATTCTAATGTTTCTCCTCAAAAACAAACCTGGAGTTGTGTTTTGTTTCATTAATTTCATTGTTTGAGTAACACTTTATTATTCCACCTTGTGATGTCATGAAGTGGTAGTTTTCAAGTGAACAGCTCCTTTTACCTTTTGTTCCATCCACACACACATACACTACCGTTCAAAAGTTTGAGGTCGCTTAGAAATTTCCTTATTTTTGAAAGAAAAGCACTGTTTTTTTCAATGAAGATCACTTTAAGCTAATCAGAAATACACTCTACACATGAAGACTATTCTAGCTGCAAATGTCTGGTTTTTGATGCAATATCTACATAGGTGTGTAAAGGTTACCTGGCCAGCCAAATGATATCTCTCTGTATTTCCTATACAGCGCAATACCATTTGGACACCCTTGCTCCACTCTCGCTCCTCCGGTTAAAAACGGACTCCGCGATTCTGATTCGTTCAAAGATGGTGACGTCAGTGCACCCGCCTTTGCCCGCAAAGTCACTCTTAGGCAGCGGAAGTTCCTCCTCAGTTTTGAATCAAGATGGCGCAATCTCTGATTGGTTCACTTAGCTGTCTGTCTACGCGCAACCGCAGCGCATTATGGACCAAGCGTTACCAGACTCACCGCTGGAACAGCGATGAGTCATGGATTCGTCCAGGCAAGTATAAAGGCTCATTTCCAGCAACTATCACTCCAGTGTTCTAATGGTGTTTGCTCATTGTGTCAGAAGGCTAATGGATGATTAGAAAACCCTTGTGCAATCACGTTAGCACAGCTAAAAACACTTTTAGCTGGTTAGAGAAGCTATAAAACGGACCTTCCTTTGAGCAGGTTGAGTATCTGGAGCATCACATTTGTGGGGTCGATTAAACGCTCAAAATGGCCAGAAAAAGAGAACTTTCATGTGAAACTCGACAGTCTATTCTTGTTCTTAGAAATGAAGGCTATTCCACGCAAGAAACTGCCAAGAAACTGAAAATGTCCTACAACGGTGTGTACTACTCCCTTCAGAGAACAGCACAAACAGGCTCTGACCAGAGAAGAAAGAGAAGTGGGAGGCCCTGCTGCACAACTGAGCAAGAAGATAAGTACATCAGAGTCTCTAGTTTGTGAAAAAGACGCCTCACAGGTCCTCAACTGACAGCTTCATTAAATAGTACCCGCAAAACGCCAGTGTCAACATCTACAGTGGAATGGAAAGCTTTATTGTCATTGTAAACAACGAGATGAGACTGAGCCGAGCGGATAAAAAAGCCCCGATCCGCTGGCTGGTCATTTTACTGGGAACTGCGAACTCGGGGGGCAACATCAGAAGGAGAAAACACAGACTGAACTGTACCATCCAATCTGTGAAAGAGGCGACTCCAGGATGCCGGCCTTCAGGGCAGAGTGGCAAAGGAAAAGCCATATCTGAGGTGTCACGGTGTTAATTGTATTTATTTTTGACCAGGTTTTATTTTGTAATTTCTCTAGCCGTGTGTGTTTTTGAGTTTTACCTCCTGTTGTACTGACTGTTTGCCGCGCCCTAATGTGTCTCACCTGTGTTTCATTCATCTGTGTGCAGATATACCCGGTGTTCTCTTCTGCCCTTTGTTGGTTCATTATCAGTGTCGCATCTGTTTGGATTTTTGTGATTTGTCATTATTTGTTACATTAAACAACTTTGCAAATGCAGTCCTGCATTTTGGGTCCTTTCTGCTCTACTTCGTGGCAACTGGCCAATAAAGGAAAAAGATTAATATGGGCAAAATTATTATTTCAAATACAAATCATTATTTCTAATCTTGTTAATGTGTTCACTATATTTTAAGATAAGAAAAGACTTTATTGATCTCACATAGGAGATATTTACTTGCCACAGTAGCTCCAGGCAGAGACAGTTTGAACAAGAAAGAAAGTGCATGCAGGCAAGAATAAAATAAAAAAGTAATAATAAAATAAGTAATAATAATAAAAAATAATTAAAAATAATAATAAAAAAATGTATATTGATTTTACAACTCATCGTGGTAAATAAGTGAGTTTTCATGGAAAATACAAAATAGTCTGGGTGACCCCAAACTTTTGAACGGTAGTGTATCTAAACACACACACAGGTCATTATTTACAGGAGGACTTGACTTTTGTTGTATTTGTTTTTGTGTTGTTGCTCTGACCCGGTGTGACCTCGTAAACATCTGCTCCCATCATGCACTGCCCGGCTCTTAATGGCTTCCTGTCCCTTTCCTTCAGGGGGAACTTCAGGTCGTTCACAGCTTCGTTTTTCTCTTATTCAAAAGTGAAACGTTAGTTCCTGACAGAACGAAACATAAAAAGAAGTCTAAAAAAAATGCATTTGTCAGCTGGGGAAAGTTTGGAGACACTTTTTCCATTTAGTTTCTCTTTTATTTCCAGGATTATTTCACTGAAGCGCCAAAACAATGGACGACAACGATGTAAAATGGACTCAAAATACCTCTCAACTGGTGTTAGATTAAACTAAATTAAAAACTGTCATGGTGTTAGTTTTCATTGGGTTATTTTATTATCCTTAAAGGGACAGTGTGTAAGATTTTTACCTGTTAATTACTGAAATTGAAGATACCCATTCAAAAATACATTGTTTTCCTAGCCTTTTCACTTCCATCATGAAATCAAAGTATTCTTTTGGACTTAGATATAGTCACATAAAAGGGGGATCTTCCCCATATAGAGGCAGCCATTTTGAATACGAGAGCCACAGAAGGACATTTGGGCTCATCCTTCGCCTCGGCTCCTGCTAACAGCTGCTTAGCCGCGCTGCGTTTGGGAGTGAAGGACAGAAGGAGAGAAGGGGAAGGGGAGGGGGGAAGGGGGGAGCCTGTGTAAAGAAGCATGCTGCCGGATCACACATCATAATGGATACAACACGTATTTTGGACTAAATTGTTTTACTGGATTTTATTCGCTGGATCCTTATGGACAGATTGAGACCAAGTTTATGATGAAATACAGAGTTTGACCTGTGCAAAGCCTTCAAAGGTAAGCTAAGTAAGCTAAGTTTTGTGCTTTTCCGTATAAAAGCCCCATGTGCTCGGGGAGTGATTGTTTTGCAGGGAAATGAATTGCATAGTCAAAAAGAGGAGACTGTAAGGTTTCATTTGATGTGTAGATTGTCATGAATCATGATCGGGATTGTGTGTTTTCATGCGAAAAGAAAAAAAAAAGTGAACGGGGGACCGCGCTTTATGTATACAGCGGTGCGCGGTTCGTGCGCGGGCACGCGAGATTTCGGCGCTACGTCGCGTCCGGGTGACCCTCGAGGTCTGCCATAGCCAAAAGAGGAAGTGGAATAGCTAGTAACCACCTATGCGCCACGAATCCTACACACTGTCCCTTTAACCATCAAGATGTTTTTTTTTAGCAGAAGTGAGATGAGCCTTCATGTTCTTTTTTTGTCAGTAGTGGCTTTCGGGTATGGTTGAACATTGACCTTTCCTGAGTGAGGCCTGCGGTTGTTTAGAAGTTGTTCTGGGTTCCTTCGTGACCTCTTGGATCAGTCAGCTCTGAGTTATTGGGGTAATTTTTGTACACTGCCTGACAAAAGTATTAGGGCGACTGTGTATTTCTGAACTTTCATAAATAATGATAACAAGACGTATTGGTAATGACAACAAATCGCACTGTACTTTTTTGTAAGTGGACCAACATCTGTAAACAAAACCACGTGTCCTGCTTGGACAGAAATGAGCTGTGTCAAAACGTCGTGTCCAAACACGTGAAGGAGGAGAATCATGGCGTTGCGTGCTGTTTTCAATCTAGCCTTAGCGATATGAGGTTTACACTATTTTACAATCAATTTCCAAACGACGAAGACACAGGGCAAGATGGCTACGGAGGACAGCGCTCATGTGCGCACAGCAAGACTCTTGCTCTTCACGCAAAACGTAAGTAAGCCTCGTTAACTTTAGTTTCGTTTCGTCAGCCTCTGTTTCCCATAATGCTCGATATACGACGGGAGCTTGTTTACAATCTGAGCCTTATTTTGGTAATAAAACAAGTTGTTTTACTCACCCATAGCACTTTGGTGTCATATGGAGCACTTCCGGAGATGTTTTAGATTTGCGATCTCCATAACGTGAGTTCTCGGGGCATTACTTTGCGGTGTCCAAATAACACAAACTTTAGCACTTTTCAAATCACAGAAGATCGCTGTGTTAGGGTAGACTTTTAGTAGATTCCAAAACGACCTGAAACCCGATATCGCAACAGAAAAGTAAAGTTCAGAGCGGTGTTAGCTTCTTTCGGACTAGCGGTGTTTACAAAACAGCTGAGTTCACGCATGCGCACTGTCCTCTCTGATGACGTCATCAAATGAAACTATAGCTGCATATCGGGTTTCAGGCCGTTTTGGAATCCACTAAAAGTCTACCCTGACACAGCGATCTTCTGTGATTTGAAAAGTGCTAAAGTTTGTGTTATTTGGACACCGCAAATCAGTGCCCCGAGCACTCACGCTAACGGATACGGGATCATTAGTAGAACAGAACGGCTCAACATAAGTTCTGCGATACTGCTCCAATTGACACCAAACTGCTATGAGTGAGTAAAACTACTTGTTTTATTGCCGAAAGAAGGCTCAGATTGTAAAAAAACGTTAATTTTCCTTTAAATAGCTTTTTCATCAAAATAACCACCTTTGGTCTTAATCACAGCTTTACAAATTCGAGGCATTCTGTCCAACAATTTTTCAAGATATCCATCCTCTATAGTTTTCCACTCATCCTGAAGACATTTCCACAGGTGTTTAACGTTAGTCGGATTCCTGGAGCGCACTTTAATATCCAAATAATCCCACACTTTTTCGATGGGTGACAGGTCAGGAGACTGGGGCGGTCATGTCATAACCTGCAGTCGATGACGCTGTTCACACGTCTCCAAATGACCCTTACACAGTTTGGACGAGTGCTTTGGGTCATTATCTTGTTGGAACCAGAAGTTTCGTTTTTTGGCAATACTGTAGAATATCCAGCATTACAACAGCAGAGGAAATATAGAAGTGTAAGGGGAAAAGCATGTGAACGGTAATACAGGTGCCGTGAACTATGCCGTTACGGCTACCGTCACACATGTTTAGCGTAGTTTATGAAGAGATTCATGTAGCATAGTTGTAGGTGAGGTGAACCAGTACACACATTTTATACTGAAGTCGTAACTGTCACATGGCGATTGTTGCTGGTGAGTCCATCTTTGTAGTCACATATCCTGCCGCGCTGTGCATGCTGGGGCTTTTAAGTGCGTGAAGCGTGTATTTTTGCACGCTTGGTCCATGCCCCGATTTCCATGGAAACAACTGCGGTGTTCAGACCGCGTCTTAACTGTGCATGGGACAAAAACGAAATGGAACAGCAGTTGTCGCGCCGGATGTGATGCACATCCCCTTCAAACCACGCTCCGAACCGTGCACTCGCTGAATTGGGAAACGGCTTTTTTATACAACCTGTCCCGACAACACCGTCCATGTCAGCTCTCTCGACCCTAACCCTAACCCCGCGTCTCCTGTCCATCCTTCAGCCTGAAGACATCATCTTTAAAGGAAAAGTAATGTTTTTTTTACAATCTGAGCCTTCTTTCGGCAATAAAACAAGTAGTTTTACTCACCCATAGCAGTTTGGTGTCAATTGGAGCAGTATCGCAGAACTTATGTTGGAGCCGTTCTGTTCTACTAATGATCCCGTATCCATTAGCGTGAGTGCTCGGGGCACTGATTTGCGGTCTCCAAATAACACAAACTTTAGCACTTTTCAAATCACAGAAGATCGCTGTGTCAGGGTAGACTTTTAGTAGATTCCAAAACGGCCTGAAACCCGATATCGCAACAGAAAAGTAAAGTTCAGAGCGGTGTTAGCTTATTTCGGACTAGCGGTGTTTACAAAACAGCTGAGTTCACGCATGCGCACTGTCCTCTCTGATGACGTCATCAAATGAAACTATAGCTGGATATCGGGTTTCAGGCTGTTTTGGAATCCACTAAAAGTCTACCCTGACACAGCGATCTTCTGTGATTTGAAAAGTGCTAAAGTTTGTGTTATTTGGACACCGCAAAGTAATGCCCCGAGCACTCACGCTAACGGATACGGGATCATTAGTGGAACAGAGCGGCTCAACATAACTTCTACGATACTGCTCCAATTGACACCAAACTGCTATGGGTGAGTAAAACGACTTGTTTTATTGCCGAAAGAAGGCTCAGATTGTAAAAAAAAAACGTTACTTTTCCTTTAAGGAGGGGGGAGGGTTCTGAATCAGCTGGGTCACCATTTTGGATTGGAGATGGAGCCCCCACCCTGAGTCCCCACCCAGACATCACATCTACCCACCGTCAATCGTCAATAAATATCTTTAGTGTATCTCATTGTCGTGGCGTGGTCCTTTAATGTTCTTTTTAGCTGTTAAACCTGTTTTTGACCCGGTCTGTTTTGTTCCGACAGCGCCAATGTTTATTATATCTACTTTCTGATTTAGTAATAATCTTGGATCACACTTCCCGAACCTCCAGAAGCCTCCCTGAGCTAAAATAGCCCACATTCGCCATTAGCCGTCCGATAGATCGACTTGTGTGTTCTTTGCGTCGGTGGGACAATAGTGTTATGATTGTCGGGCCGTGTGTTGTGTTTGCAGCAGATTCACAATGTTATTATGAAAGGTACATCCTCACTCGGGATAACACCACGCCACTGGGGCCAAGGAGTTTCGTAACCCCGACAAATATTTGAGAGGAAAGCCATTTTTAGTTCACATTCCAGCGAGAACGCGCGGTTACGCAAAATGTTATGTCACTGTTTAGATGTGAGCAGGCCTGTGATGTAAGGGCATGTTCTCGCCATTTTCTCATCATATCTTACTGGATTTTGGTCAGTTTGTGGATGTTTGGGTAATTCTGTACTGTTCTGCCTCTGAGGTTTGAATAATTAAAAAATATATGTTTTCACCTACCCCCTGTCTCCGCCCACAGCTCTGTACTTGTTTGTAATTCTTTGAAAAACGCAGACTCCAGGGCTGTGTCCGAATGTCCACACTATTCTCTACTTAGGGCACTATTTAGGGTTCACTGCATTTTCAGGGGTGTCCGAATGTCCAGTTGGTGAAAAAGTCGTGCACTCAAAATCCCACAATGCACCTTGAAAAGTAGCGGTCATCGGTGGTCACTAGAGCGGTCAATATAGACCACAATGCACTGGGAGAGTCGGGAAAACGGTGACAGCGACAGGAGTTTAACTGGACACAACCGACCGAATGAAGCAGATAAAAGTACTACAAATACTACTACTATTATACTTTTACTACTACTATAGTACTATTACTCACCGACTGAATGAAGCAGATAAAAGTACTACAAATACTACTACTATTATACTTTTACTACTACTATAGTACTATTACTCACCCGACTGAATGAAGCAGATAAAAGTACTACAAATACTACTACTATTATACTTTTACTACTATTATAGTACTATAGATACTACTATAATACTACAGATAAAAGTACTACAAATACTACTACTATAATACTTTTACCAGATAACAAAAAGCAAAACCAAGGGGTAGGGGTAAGACAGAGGAATGGGACGAAGCCTAACTCTTACTTAAAGGTCCTACATCCCACAAAAATGACTCTCGTGAGCTTTTAGTCATGTTCTCACACTGTTCCTCCTCAAAAACACACCTGGAGTTGTGTTTTGTTTCATTCACATGTTTGAGTAAGTCTTTATTATTAGTCTGTCCACATCTCCAAAGCTCAAAACGCTCTGCTCCACCCTGTGATGTCATGAAGTGGTAGTTTTCAAGTGAACGTCTCCTTTTACCTTTAGTTCAGTTGAGATCGGCAATTCCAGGGCTGTATTCCTGCATACCTCACCTTACGAAAGATCCAACTAACGGATAAATCAAGTTACGAAACGCCTTTACGTAAAATTTTCGTCTCTGAATACGAAAGAAAATTCAAGTTACGAAACGCGAAATCTCAAAAATTCAAATAATGCGCGCTCGGCTTCGCAGCTGCCACTTTTAACACATATTTCATACAAAATTGGTATACTTTTATAATTTTTAAAGATCCCATGACATGGTACTTCTTGATGCTTTTATATGGCTCCTTAATGGTTCCCTAATACTGTAAATGAATCCTTCTTCAAAATCAACACTCAGTGCATGAGAAACAGAGATAAGATGAGAAAGAGTAATTTTTCTCTCTCTGAACACTCCATTATGGGCGTTGTTGCTTGAATGCAAATGAGGAGAAAAGAGCTGGCCTATAGTAGAGGGTGGGGGTGTGGCCAAACTCTTGGCTCTCAGCTCTCAGCTGATCCATTTCCGCGTTTTTGCACTGGGGAGAGATTTGAAGCGTTCCATTGAAAAATAAACACATTTCCACAGAAAATAAAATTAAACCACTGCTGTTCAAAGGTCCAGAGGCTCAGATAAAGGACTTCCGAGCCTAGAAACACTCGGACGTGCCTCCAGGCAAATAAAAAAACGCATTTCGCATTGCCTAGCGCATTCGCAGTCCAAACTCTCTGGGCGTGATTTACAGAGACGCTGAGTACAGACAGACGGGGGTGGAACTGCATTTGCATTTCTTTTTTCGATCTGACGTCAATAAGTTTCCTTGTTCAAAATCGCCCGTTTGAGCTCCGATTTTTTCTAACGCAGAAAAGGATCACAAATGCTCAGTTTAGACATTTCGCAACTTTTAACCATGGGGGGGGCTAAACAGGGTAGGGGAGCTCACATTAACGTTCAAAAACCTCAGAAAGTGAAAATTTCATGCCATGAGACCTTTAAAGGGTTTAGGGGGGTATTGGGGGCCTTGGAACGAATCAGGCCTTTTACATTGCGACTCTACTAACGAAAAAATCACGTTACGAAACCACTTCTGGAATGAATTAATTTCGTAAGGTGAGGTATGACTGTATTACCACAGTTTGAGAGAAGAACTTAAGCACCTCAGGGCTGATTTACACGTGCTGGTGCTACAGTTATTGGAAGAACCCCGATAACCTTCAGCTGTAATTTCAAAAGTGATTATATAATATTTTTTTATTATGAGGGAGTTACACTTGGTTTATTTTTCCTACACAAGAGTATAGAGTGTAACGTACAGAGACACTCGGCTCGGCTGGACGCTCTAAACCAAATAATCTGTGTGAGGAGAGAACAGGCTGTATACTGTACGCACATGGAACCATACCAGGAGATTTCATGATGTGGAACCAGAGATCGTCGTAATGTCGCAGGCTGTTTCCTCAAAATGCATCTGAATTTTGAGAAAACAGCCTGTCAAATGTAGTTTGTTTTTTTTTCCACTAAGATTTCCAAAATTCCATGTAGAAGGAGAGCATGAGGCTCCTCGGTATTCTGTTATTCTTTCTTTTGTTATTATTATTATATTTATATTATATATATATTTAAAGGTATGAATTAGTGCTGTCAGTAGCTCAATTGGTAGAGCGTTTGCCTAGTGATCCCGGGGTTGGCGGTTCGAATCCCGCTCTTGACGGGTTGACCGCATGTGATCCCAGCTCCCACAGATGAGCGCTGCTGTTGTGTCCTTGGGCAAGACACTTAACCCCACCTCGCCCCCAGTGGACACTGGTAGCCCCCATGGCAGAAGATACATCAGCCGTCCTCCTGTGGACCCACCACCTGCGGGGGGATTAATGGGGGCTGGTGCATTGTGTTCTGGGCAGCAGAACACTGCTTGGACTGCTTCCCCCGTGAAAAAAGAAAATGGAAAAAAATGAATGATGATAATCAAATTAATCGCATTTTAATATATTTTTAGGTGGTTTATTACAGTTTATTACATATACAGTGCAAAAAAGGTGTCAAACGTGCGTGAAAAAATATTTACAGTGAAAAAACTGCAGACATCCCTTTAAGTCTTTTAGTCTTTGGCTCGCTCTCTTTCTCTCCGTGCACGTTACCTCCACTGTAACCAAGACAAGACTGCTGGCAGATCTGCAGAGTGCACCTGTACACCCCCATTCCCCCTCCCACATTGCATAACATTCATTCAAAAGCTCATTTACACCATTCCACTGTTAAATTGTGAATATTTCTGGTGCCAAAAGGTGAGCATGTACAGTAGCTTTCATGCAACGTCAATAAATAATATACAAAGCTTCAAATATACAGAGAATACAAATAATTGCCCGTGCAAATTACTCATGGCTCACATGACCCCTAGAACCCGTGAAAATTGAGGATTTAAGCTCGCACCAGAACGCACCACGGGAGGAGGGAGAAGGCGGCGCGCGGGTGAGTAAATGATCGGGTTTAGCGCGATTTGGATGGGCAAAACCAGCGCTTCTAAGTGTGCACCCTTAGTCGCGGCAGAACACGCTGGAGAGGTTATGGGGAATTAGTTTATGGTTGATAATGAAAAGGGTTCGGCGCGCGAAGCAGCAGATAAGGAAACGGGCGCGTCTTCACGTGCTCTTCCCGGTGACAACGCTCCGTCACATTTTTATAAATAAACTCGCCGTTCAAAGGCCCTGGCAGCGATTTGCTCGCAGCACGCCATATTTATTATGCGTGCACATCGAATTGCTCATCAAATGTATAAAGAAATGGACTAAGCGATCCACAGCGTTCAGCTCCAGTCAAATGAAGCTCATGATGCCAGCAGTTACAGGAGTGAATTTGGAGCCAGGTTTTATATTAGGAATAGGATTTTTTTAACAGACAAAATAAAAACACTAGCATCATGTACAGCGGGTTAATATGAAAACTTAAAGACCAAAATGACGAGGCACAAAGCAAAAGAGGGACACTTTTTCTGTGTAAGTCGACTGGAGCCAGGGTCAGAAGGAGCCGGAAGAGCCCCCATGCTCACTTCCTGTTTGGAACACGCCGGCTAGCGCCTTAATGATAGCCATTTATATATATACAGTCCATGGCTAAACCAGCGGTGCAGGCGAAAGGGCCGTTACCTTCAACAGCCTCGCTCCAGATTGGCTCTTTGGTTGCTATGATACTCACGGTTGAAATTCCAAATATGTGACGCACCATGGAAGCTAAGGGCCCATGCCGCAGATACAGATTCTCAGAAAATGCAGTTTTTGTGTTTTTTTTTCCAAATTTGTGATTTTCGTTTTTTTGCAGAATGTGCTAGTTGAGATCATGAAGAAGCCTCTCCATGTTTCAGATAACAGCATTAATGACGTTAAAAACATATATTTTTAATTTAAAAAATGCTAGTTTTTGGCGAATGATACGGGGCGTGTATAAATCAACATAATCCGCCAAGCTCACGTGCCCGCCAATCCTGTTGCGTAGCGCAGAAGGGGTTTTTCCCCCTTACGCTGATCAGCTGTGAGGAGCCGTGCATATGTAAGCAGCATTGAGACAATGGACATGAAATGGACTTTTAACTTCTACTTGGACACATGACACGTTCGGGAGACCTTCGGGACAGGTTCGGGACACGTCTTTTTCTCCGAAGCTCGTGTACAGAGTGCGATTTGGCTCCGAAACATACAATACATGTGGAGATACACCGAAAACACTGCAACATGGGGTGAGTCATAATTATGATCATATTTCTGCATCAAATGGACTTTATAGACTTTAGGACATATTTAAATACTAATTCAGCTTTCGTGTGGTCTGTGCGGACCGCGCTGTGCGGGTGCTCACTGCAGGACTCGTGTGGTGAGTTTGTTGGTTACTTTGCTATGCTATTAGTACTTCCTGACTATAAGTACATTTTGTAGTAAACTTTGACTTAACATATTATCCTGTGTATTATTAAATTATTGAATGATTCTGACCTGGACAAAGCACAGTGACGGTCATGATGGGGGAGGGCTTAGCTTAATGTCATGCAAATGAGGCAAGGAGGTCTGAAGAGACGAAAACTTCGAGAAGGATTATCTCGAAACTAGAAAATGTGGTATGGCTGCATTCAAATAGAGACAACATTTTTAAATATGGTCCGATTTTCACATGTAAGACATCATTGGAAAGCTTAGAACCTGTAGATGACTCGGTGGAGATGTACCTGTATGACTCGGTGGAGGTGTACCTGTATGACTCAGTGGAGGTGGAGGTGTACCTGGATCTGACTGCGGTGGGTGAGGTGTACCTGTAGATGACTCTTTATACAGTCTGTACCTGTATGACTCGGTGGAGGTGGAGGTGTATCTGTAGATGACTCGGTGGAGGTGTTCCTGTATGACTCGGTGGAGGTGCACCTGTATGACTCAGTGGAGGTGGAGATGTACCTGTAGATGACTCGGTGGAGGTATACCTGTAGACGACTCGGTGGAGGTGTACCTGTAGACGACTCGGTGGAGGTGTACCTGTAGATGACTCGGTGGAGGTGTACCTGTATGACTCGGTGGAGGTGTACCTGTATGACTCAGTGGAGGTGGAGGTGTACCTGTAGATGACTCGGTGGAGGTGTACCTGTATGACTCGGTGGAGGTGTACCTGTATGACTCAGTGGAGGTGGAGGTGTACCTGTAGATGACTCGGTGGAGGTGTACCTGTAGATGACTCGGTGGAGGTGTACCTGTAGATGACTCCGTGGAGGTGTACCTGTAGATGTCTCGGTGGAAGTGTACCTGTAGATGTCTCGGTGGAGATGTACCTGTAGACGACTCCATGGCGGTGGAGGAACATCAGCGCAGACGTCACCTCCGCAGAGTAGAATCTGGAGCGGGCCTCGTCAAACTTCCTGGACCTCTGGATATGGAACATCAGGTCTCCTCCGTTCACATACTCCATCACGAAGAACAGACGCTCCTGGAGAAGAACAAACACACAAACACATTTAACACAGGCGAGAAGGGAGACCAGGAAGGTTCCATTAAAAAAAGTTTATATTCATCCATTTTATTGGAGAACAGCCACTTCATAAGAGGATGTACCAACACGAGAGAGAGCAGCACGGGACCGCAGTCTGCTGCACATCTCCATCTCAAAGCCACTAACCACGCCTTTGAGGACAGTGAGGAACAGATCTTAGCCTGAGAAAAGAAATGGTCTGAGAGGCGAGTTAAAGAGGCTATTTTTGTTAGGAAAAACAATCCATCTCTCCCATCTATAACTCCATCCAGACCGAAAAGCCCCAAAACAAAGAAGTGACAATAGTGACGGTGAGATGTCTATGGCAGGGGTGCTCAACCTGTAATTGCATAAAATGTAAGGTAGAGCTTACATGTCTGGAAGCAGCAAGTATACATGGACAAAATATAATTAACATATTATTCAGATTCAGATATTTTTTAGGCCATCAGAGAAGTCCCTGAAGGCCCTGACGGCCCAACACTGCCATCTTTAAATCCCACCATTTTGGACGGGGGATAAACTTCTCCAGCTTTTCAACTCTCTCCTTTGACCCAGTTTCCTTGTGCCCAGCGGGGGTCTGGGAAATCCTTGAGTCATTTTCACCACAGCATTAACCTACATGATTTAAACACAAAACATGAGACATGAGACCCCCTCCGCCCGCCGCCGCCCGCCGCCGTCGTCTGTACACCCCACCCTCGACTCTGTTCCTCTGCTTCTGTAATGGGCTCCGGGGAGAATGGACCACTTCCTGAATTCCAGCCCGCTTTCTTCATATAGGAAATGTGTGTGTGCGTATATGTGTGTATGCATATGTGTGTATGTATGTGTGTGTGTGTGTGTGTGTGGTCGTGATATTTACAGCTCGTATATAAGCCACAAGAGGAAACTGCTCCACTCTCTCAAAAGGCCATGGCTGAGGCTGGTTTGGTTTGATTTCCATTTATTTTATTGATTTTAAACAAGGACAGAGCACAGAAAACATTAATTTCAGACAGAAAAGATTCTCTGTGCCAGGTTTAGGAGATTTAACAAACTATTTTCCATGTTCAGTCCTTGGGCAGGTAAAAAACACATCATGTAGAGTAATGTCAGTTTATCTCAGCAATATTATGTCCGTAATATTTATTTGACATGGGAGGAGCTTGTTTACGCTCTGCCTTCACGTATTCATCGCCGTAAAAGCATCAGCTGAAGATAGAGAAGTCATGATTAGCCCATGTGAAATATTAGCGAACTATGCAAATGATTGCCCATAATCAGGACTAATAGAGCATACATGACCTAAAACAAGCAGACGTTTCATGCCTCTGACGACTGATTTAATTTAAACCTCTTGGTCTTTTTCACTGGTCGATGTGTGCGTTTGTTTGAGAGTACTGGTAGATCATTTCGCTCGCCGGCAAAACAAAGCGCCTCAAGCTCCTCCATGTTTGAAAATTGTGGAAAATTATTTCTTTAAACGGATGTGACGAAATATTACATACATCTTTACCGAGGGTCGCATTCGCACAGGATTAATATTACCTATGGTCATTCCTCCAGACCGTTTTACAGAAGGTGAAACTCGCTGTAAATTTCACAGACATACTCCGTTATGTTTACGGACATGGCGCGTTCAGACAGGACTAAATTCCCTGGTAATTAAAGCCCTATTCGGACGGGATTAGTTTGATGGGGTGACATGGGGTGAAATAATAATTACCAGGGAATTTAAACTGTCAGTTGAACGCGTTAATTAGATTAATTAATTACGCTGCTAATTAACATGTTATAAAAATTGACGCAATTAATTCTGAGCGGCAATTCAATACGCATTTTAAATTTGGTGTGCGGGGCCTTTGAACGGCGAGTTTATTTATAAAAATGTGACGGAGCGTTGTCCCCGGGGAGAGCACGTGAAGACGCTCGCGCCCGTTTCCGTATCTGCTTCGCGCGCCAAACCCTTTTCATTATCAACCATAAACTAATTCTCCATAACCTCTCCAGCGTGTTCTGCCGCGACTCAGGGTGCACACTTAGAAGCTCCAGTTTTGCCCATCCAAATTGCGCTAAACCCGATCATTTACTTCCCCTCGTGCTGCCGCCTTCTCCCTCCTCCCGCGGTCCGTTCTGGCAAACCCAGACACATCCACGCCGGGAGTTTAAATCCTCCAGTTTCAGGGGGGGTCATGTGAGCCATGAGTAATTTGCACGGGCAATTATACTCAACAAAAATATCAACACAACACTTTTGTTTTTGCTCCCATTTTTCCTGAGATGGACCCAAAGATCCAAAATTCACTCCAGATACACAACACTACCATTTCTCTCAAACATTGTTCACAAATCTGTCCAAATGTGTGACAGCGAGCACCTCTGCCCCGCCGAGACAATCCACCCCACCTCACAGGTGCGCCACATCAAGATGCCGATCCGACATCATGACCAGTGCACAGGTGCGCCCCAGACTGCCCACAATAAAAGGCCACCCCAAAATGTGCATTTTTTTGCTTTATTGGGGGTCTGGGGACTCAGAACCAGTCAGTATCTGGTGTGACCACCATTTGCCTCATGCAGTGCAACACATCTTCTTCACATAGAGTTTATCAGATTGTCAGTTGTGGCCTGTGGAATGTTGGTCCACTCCTCTTCAATGTCTGTGTGAAGTTGCTGGATATTAGTGGGAGCTGGTACACGCTGTCGTATACGCCAGTCAAGCACATCCCAAACATGCTCAATGGGTGACATGTCCGGTGAGTATGCTGGCCATGCAAGAACTGGGACATTTTCAGCTTCCAAGAATTGTGTACAGATCCTTGCAACATGGGGCCGTGCATGATCTTGCTGAAACATGAGGTGATGTTCATGGATGTATGGCACAACAATGGGCCTCAGGATCTCATCACGGCATCTCTGTGCATTCAAAATGCCATCAATAAAATGCACCTGTGTTCTTCGTCCATAAGAGCCTTTGAAGAGGAGTGGACCAACATTCCACAGGCCACAATTGACAATCTGATAAACTCTATGTGAAGAAGATGTGTTGCACTGCATGAGGCAAATGGTGGTCACACCAGATACTGACTGGTTCTGAGTCCCCAGACCCCCAATAAAGCAAAAAAAATGCACATTTCGGGGTGGCCTTTTATTGTGGGCAGTCTGGGGTGCACCTGTGCACTGGTCATGATGTCGGATCGGCATCTTGATGTGGCGCACCTGTGAGGTGGGGTGGATTGTCTCGGCGGGGCAGAGGTGCTCGCTGTCACACATTTGGACAGATTTGTGAACAATGTTTGAGAGAAATGGTAGTGTTGTGTATCTGGAGTGAATTTTGGATCTTTGGGTCCATCTCAGGAAAAATGGGAGCAAAAACAAAAGTGTTGCGTTTATATTTTTGTTGAGTGTATTTTGGGCAATTATTTGTATTCTCTGTATATTTGAAGCTTTGTATATTATTTATTGCATGAAAGCTACTGTACGTGCTCACCTTTTGGCACCAGAAATATTCACCATTTAATAGTGGAATGGTGTAAATGAGCTTTCGAATGAATGTTCTGTAATGTGGGAGGGGGAATGGGGGTATACAGGTGCACTCTGCAGGTCTGCCAGCAGTCTTGTCTTGGTTACAGTGGAGGTAACGTGCACGGAGAGAAACAGAGCGAGCCAAAGACTGAAAGACTTAAAGGGGAAGTTTGCAGTCTTTTCACTGTACCATCGTAAATCGCACGTTTGACACCTTTTTTGCACTGTGGGAGAGCACAATAAACCACCTAAAAATGTATTAAAATGCAATTAATTAGATGAATTAATTACAAATCCTGTAATTAATTAGATTTTCTTTATCACCTGACAGCACTAGTTTAAATGTTTAAGTGTCGACACGCCTGCTGCTCAGAAGACATCGCGTCGTCATTTTGGTCCAAATGTAAAAAAATCGCTCTGCTCTAGTGTGACGTGCGGCTGTCCACAGGAGGGGCCCATGTGGCGCTTTGTTTACGCCAACGTCAGCTCCCGTTGAACACCTCGGTTTTCTAACGTGGAAGTCAGCGCAATTGTTTCTTTTATGAAGTAGTTTTAGATCAATATTGCGATTTTAAATTATAACAGAATGATCCACGGGAGTCCCTAACACTCTTACCGACCACATATTCTGCTTATATTCCCAAAACTCTACGAAATGTATGTATTCCAATGAGTCTGTGTAAATAAAAGTGTGTCCATCTTACAAATTTAGGGCTGGATATGGATTTTTCATATATCCCAATCCGGTGAGTGTCTGCGTACAAAACGTGGGGAACACAGAGCGGCGGAACATGGCGCCGCGGGACATTGTTTGAGAGGGGGACTGTTTTGGCGTGAGAGCGGTGGAAGGTCAGTGTGTGTCGAGCGGCGAACAACATGGACGGAGAAAATGTTACAGACACAGAGGAACTTATACCCAACACAGTCCTGGTTTAGTTCTAGTTTAGTCCTGATTTAATCCTGGTAGAGTACTGGTTTAATCCCAGTTTAGTCTTGGATTAGTCCTGGTTTAATCCCGGTTTAGTCCCAGTTTAGACCTGGTTTACTCCTTGTTTAGTCCTGGTTTAGTCTTATTTTAATCTTAGTTTAGTCCTAGTATAGTCCTGGTTTAGTCCTGGTTTAGTCCTAGTATAGTCCTGGTTTAGTCCTGGTTTAGTTTTTAGTTTAGTCTTGGTTTTAATCCTGGTTTAATCCCAGTTTACTCTTGGTTTAGACCTGGTTTAGTCCCAGTTTAGTCCGGGTTTAATCCCAGTTTAGTCCCAATTTAGTCCTGGTATAGTCTTAGTTTAGTCCTAGTATAGTCCTGGTTTAGTCCTGGTTTAGTCCTGGTTTAGTTTTTAGTTTAGTCTTGGTTTTAATCCTGGTTTAATCCCAGTTTACTCTTGGTTTAGACCTGGTTTAGTCCCAGTTTAGTCCGGGTTTAATCCCAGTTTAGTCCCAATTTAGTCCTGGTATAGTCTTAGTTTAGTCCTAGTATAGTCCTGGTTTAGTCCAGGTTTAGTCTCAGTTTAGTCCTGGTTTAATCCAAGTTTAGTCCCGATTTAGGCCAGGTATAGTCCTAGTATAGTCCTGGTTTAGTCCCGGTTTAGACCCGGTTTAGACCCGGTTTAGTCCTGGTTTAATCCAAGCTTAGTACCGATTTAGGCCTGGTTTAGTCCGAGTATAGTCCTGGTTTACTCTTGGTTTAGTCCTGGTTTAGTCTTAGTATAGTCCTGGTTTAGAAAAAGAAAAGAGGAGCCGTGTCAGTTGTGTGGAAGAACTTCGGCTTTAAAAAATCTGACGCCGATCAAACAACCGTATTCTGTAAATGTCATCGGGCTAAAGTCGTAGCCGCAGGAGGCGACACGAGCGATCTGCTTCACCACCTCCGTCACAAACACGTCCTGGAATATGAAGAACGCACGAAACTAAGATCTGCGTCCTCTTCCACGTCTGCAGGGACTGTTCAAGTCGGCGCCGAGACACAAAACACCGCTCAGACGTCACTCAAAGACGTGTTCGCTAAGGGGACCGCCTACGACAAGAAAAGCAAACAGTGGAACGATATTACCAATGCTGTTACTGTCCACTTCGCCAAAAAACTAGTCTGGCCAATTTACTGCAGTAATTATTCTCTAAATTATTAGGAAATGGGGTTAACACCAAGTCATGTGTGACTCGTAGTTTAGTCCTAGTTTAATCCTGATTTAGTCCTGGTAGAGTCCTGGTTTAATCCCAGTTTAGACTTGGATTAGTCCTGTATAGTCCTGGTTTAGTCTTGTTTAGTCTTGGGTTTAATCCTGGTTTACTCTTGGTTTTGTCCCGGTTTAGACCAGGTTTAGTCCCAGTTTAGTCCTAGTATAGCCCTGGTTTAGTCCTGGTTTGGTCTTAGTTTAGTCCTGGTATAGTCCTGGTTTAGTCTTGTTTAGTCTTGGTTTTAATTCTGTTTTAATCCTAGTTTAGTCTTGGTTTAGTCCCAGTTTAGTCCAAGTATAGTCCTGGTTTAGTCTTAGTTTAATCTTAGTTTAATCTTAGTTTAGTCCTGGTTTAGTCCTGGTTTAGTCCTGGTTTAGTCCTGGTTTAGTCTTAGTTTTGTCCTAGTATAGTCCTGGTTTAGTCCTGGTTTAGTCTTAGTTTAGTCCTGGTATAGTCCTGGTTTAGTCTTGTTTACTCTTGGTTTAATCCCAGTTTAGTGGTCATTCTCAGCCAATTTACTGCAGTAATTATTATTTTATTATTATTATTATAAATTATTAGGAAATGGGGTTATGCATGAAAAAAAAAAAAAAACGTCAAATACCGTGACACCGATATAATTTTGAAAAATACTGTGATATCAATTTTTGGTCACACCGCCCAGCTTTACAATAACGCTCACGTAAAAAGGTCAGCGAGTTCAGTTGTGTGTTTCCCTTTAAACCAATCGGCTTCTTCTTTCGCCCAAACCGCACATTCACAAAGGCAGCCCGTCAGCCAATCACGGCGCAGCGCCCTTACACAACCGCCCGCATTGGCTGTGCGGGCGCTTATCTAACCCAAAACTCACATCTTGTCTGGCCACTTTCTGACAGAGCCAAAAACTGTACTCAAGCAAGAATACACTGACTTCAAATGATTACTCAAGAAGAAGTACAAAGAAGTGGTCCAAGAAATGACTCAAGAGGGACTAAAAATACACAGAAACTACTAGAATAACAGTCTGGCCGTTTGATCTGATTTATAATTTGATATTAAAGGACACGTATTATCAGGACTGGACTGGGACAAAAAAATGGCCCTGGCAGTTTTTAGACTGCTCCCCCATCCTAGTTCAGTCCTGCTTTAATCCTGGTTCAGTCCTGCTTTAATCCTGGTTCAGTCCTGCTTTAATCCTGGTTTAGACCTGGTTTAGACCTGATTAGTCCTGTTCAGACCTGATTTAGTCCTGGTTCAGACCTGATTTAGTCCTGGTTTAGTCCTGGTTCAGACCTGATTTAGTCCTGGTTTAGTCCTGGTTCAGTCCTGATTTAGTCCTGGTTCAGTCCTGGTTTAGTCCTGGTTCAGACCTGATTTAGTCCTGGTTTAGTGCTGGTTCAGAGCTGATTTAGTCCTGGTTTAGTCATGGTTTAGTCCTGGTTTAGTCCTGGTTCAGTTCTGATTTAGTCCTGGTTCAGACCTGATTTAGTTCGGGTTCAGACCTGATTTAGTCCTGGTTTAGTCCTGGTTCAGACCTGATTTAGTCCTGGTTCAGTCCTGGTTTAGTCCTGGTTCAGACCTGATTTAGTCCTGGTTTAGTGCTGGTTCAGACCTGATTTAGACCTGATTAGTCTCGGTTTAATTATGGTTTAGTCCTGGTTCAGACCTGATTTAGTCCTAGTTCAGACCTGATTTAGTCCTGGTTCAGACCTGATTTAGTCCTGGTTTAGTCCTGGTTTAGACCTGATTTAATCCTGGTTTAGTCCTGGTTCAGACCTGATTTAGTCCTGGTTTAGTCCTGGTTCAGACCTGATTTTGTCCTGGTTCAGACCTCAAAGCTCAAAATGCTCTGTTCCACCTTGTGATGTCATGAAGAAGTAGTGGTAAGTGGTTTTAGTTTAGTTAAGTTAACTCTGGTCATTTGTTCAGTAGGGGTCAGAAAGGGGGAGGGTTCCAGGGCTGAAATGATCCAAATGATTCGAGTAAATGTGTGTGGAGTTTAAAAACACAATGGAGCACTTCCTGTATCACCGCATGACATACTGTAAGTTCATTCTGTTTGAGAGAAGAACTCATGCTAAATCTGCAGGTTTGTGCGTTAAACGTGTGAATGAAACAAAACTTTAGGTCTGTTTGTGACGAGGAAACGACATTAGAACAGATCAGAAAATAGCGTAACATGAACCTCTCGTGATCTCGATGTTAAAATAATGGTGACGTACAGAACCGATACTGGAATCTGGTGTAGAGCTCCATCTACTGACACCAGAGGGAATTACCATGAGAAAAAAAAAATCTTCACTAATAACAAACACGTCCCCACAGGTTAACCTTTGCACGCAGCAGCCACGAGCTCAAGGTGAAGACAGAAATGTGTCGATCGAGTCTGATGATTCATGGACTTTTTATCTATGATGCAACAAACCTGGAAAATTCAAACCACATATTTTGGACTTTGTACAGGGGGTTACTGAAACGCAAATACAAAATAAATACAACTAAAGGTATGTTTTTGATGTTAAAGAATGATTAAAAGGGCTGTCAGTTTATTGGGTTAATTAGCTTAATTAATTGCACTGCAAATTAATGCGTTATAAAAATTAACACAGTTAATTCTGAGCGGCAATTCAATGCACATTTTAAATTTGGCGTGTGGCGAGCAAATCGCTGCCAGGGTCTTTGAACGGCAAGTTTATTTATAAAAAGAACAAAGACGGGATGATCAACAAGAACACCGTGATTTGGAGCTTTTGGAAAAAAGAATTTTACGATCACCGAAGCTGCTCCAGCCTGACGGATCATTTGAACGATAAACACGTCCGGAAAAGTTCCATCGTTACTGGTGATAGAGCGAGTGTGAGCGCACTTCACCAAACCACCAAACCGCCAAACCAACAAACCGCCAAACCACCAAACCGCCAAACCACCAAACCAACAAACCACCAAACCGCCAAACCACCAAACCGCCAAACCACCAAACCGCCAAACCACCAAACCGCCAAACCGCCAAACCGCCAAACCGCCAAACCGCCAAACCAACAAACCACCAAACCAACAAACCAACAAACCACCAAACCAACAAACCACCAAACCACCAAACCAACAAACCAACAAACCACCAAACCAACAAACCACCAAACCACCAAACCAACAAACCAACAAACCAACAAACCACCAAACCAACAAACCGCCAAACCGCCAAACCAACAAACCAACAAACCAACAAACCACCAAACCAACAAACCACCAAACCACCAAACCAACAAACCGCCAAACCAACAAACCACCAAACCACCAAACGACCAAACCACCAAACGACCAAACCAACAAACCGCCAAACCAACAAACCGCCAAACCAACAAACCGCCAAACCAACAAACCAACAAACCGCCAAACCACCAAACCAACAAACCGCCAAACCAACAAACCAACAAACCGCCAAACCACCAAACCACCAAACCACGCTCTCTCACACACGAGATTAAAATGCGAT
This sequence comes from Paratrypauchen microcephalus, assembly GCA_036785185.1. Classification (NCBI taxonomy): domain Eukaryota; kingdom Metazoa; phylum Chordata; class Actinopteri; order Gobiiformes; family Gobiidae; genus Paratrypauchen; species Paratrypauchen microcephalus. The sequence continues at coordinate 1,428,374 of JAVJIX010000113.1, forward strand.
TAATTAGATTAATTAATTACAAATCATGTAATTAATTAGATTATTTCTTTAATCACCTGACAGCACTAGTTAAAAGTAAAATACGTGGCCTTCAGTATAAAAAGACAATTTCCATAGAATATACAAAAAAATCATCTGAAGAGCCAACAGGAAACTCAAATGTTCAAATCATTTCACGTTCTCGTCATAGAACTCAAATAGGAGTAAAAATGTAAAAGTACTGAGAGAAGTCCTACAGTCAGGTCTGATTGGCACACAAGATGGCGACTGTTCGTTACATAATGACCCCGGTAATCGAGAGGGGTCCCGCTCGGAGCCAAACCAAAGTGAAGGACTCCAGGAGAAACGACTCTGGTTCTGCTGGAGAAGAAACAGCTGCTCCAAACATCAGCCCATCACACTTCACATCCCTGAAAAGACCCGCTAAAATCCCTCATGAACTTCTGACCACGGCTGTGCCTGAACGTCCACACTATTCCTACAGGGGGCACTGTGGAGTCCCGCAGGTGGACAAGAAGTGCACTCCGAATTTCCCACAATGCACTTTGAAATGTAGTGAGCATCAGTGGATGGATCTGTCCCGCTCGAGACCGACTAGTGGCCGAGATTCTTTTCTATTTTCACAACATAAACTTTTTTACATTTTTAAATCCTCAAAGCCCCTAAGGCTACATTTATACGGCGACGATCAAAACAGAAGACGCAAAAGTGGCGTCTCGTCTTCAATTTGTTATACGAAGACGCAAAAGTGGACGCAAAAGCCAGCAAAGGGAGGCGCTGGACTGAAAAAAAACAAAAAACAAAAAAACATCACAACAGCGTCAAGTTACATTTCTAACCACGACTGTACCGGAAAAGAGAAAGGTAAAACTTCAAAATAAAATGTTCTAGTTGCGTTTTAAATGAGTTGTTAAGTTCCGCTCCAAACATTTCAGTGACTTGTATTTTTGTTTACATGTTTTTGAATATTGTACTGAAAATAGTGACATTACAGGAGGATTACAGTGAATTAGAAAATATAAAATCACATGGGGTTTTACATTTGAAGTGCCTCATGCGGAAGTCGCTTGTCTTGGCGTCTGTGGCTGTGAGAGTGTGAGAAAGACTTGTACGGGAAGAAGAGAAAAGACCGTAGACGTGTGTGGGTGCGATTTATACAATTGTTGAAATGACTCTTGTATGTTGACTAGAGCTGCTAGAACATCCGTGGTATCAAGGTATGCCGCATCTATGTGACGTAAACGCGTACCGACGTGAGCAGATCTGACCAGTTTTGCGTCTTGGGCAGTTTACACGGAGACGCTACAGCGGAGCGTATTTAACTTTTCCACTCTGGAGGGTGGTTTCAGATTTTTGCGTTTTTAGGCCCCAAAAACGCCGTCACCGTGTAAACGAAAGGCACTTCCGATAAAATATTTTGTCGTTTTTACCCGTAAGCGTTCTCGTGTAAACGGGCCTTAAGAGTGATCTTTGTGAGACTGAGCCTCGCCCGCTCTAGCAGCTCGGCATGTCGGATGTCGCTCACAGAGGAGGAGCGCTCAGGGAGTTCGTGTGTTTGCTCAGACACATTAAAAATTAGGGGAACATTGATCAAGTCCCACCCCTACTTTTAACGCATCAGGATAATGTGTTTCTCCTGTAAATTGTGACGAACTTTTGGGCACATTTCTCCCAGTGTGATGAATATGGAACTCTCTACTTCCTGTAATTTTCAACATTTATTTCAACTTTCCAAACAGGAAAACATGGAAAAACGCGGATGACGACTTCCGGTGAAGTTCCCGACACTGGGCCTGTGATAAAACCGTGGATTCAGCAGCAGCGTCTTCACAACCTGCCGAAGATTTCCACGGAGGACGGGACTCTAATCGCATCTTCGATGTCACGTACAGACAGATGGACGAAACTGTTGATCTGCCGAAACATAACGGAACGCTACAACATCCTTTTTTTCCCTTTTTAAAATTCGGTTAAACAAATTATAATACACGAATGAATAGGCAATTTATAAAAGGAAAAAAGAAACAATACAGTGACATCTGGATGAAGAAAACCGGGATTATGGGGAACTGTTTACTATCGCCAACAGACCCCAAAGGAAGTCGTCATCTTTTTCTGTTTCCATTTCTAAACGTGGAAGCGTGACTACAGCCCATTGTGTAAAACAACAGTAAAAATGTATATTTACAACAGACCACCAAATGAAGTCTAAATTAGAGAATGACAAAAACTAAAAAATGACAAGAACTTAAGAAGCCGCTTTGATGAGCCACGAAACGTCTTCACTCCAAAAACGTTTTATTAACCTTTAGCCATGTGTTATAGACTCGTGATGTTTCTGCATCAAATTTGCTCTCGGCATTTGACCCTGAGCTGGTCTAGAGGAAGATCTTGAGCTGGTCTAGAGGAAGATCGTGAGCTGGTCTAGAGGAAGATCTTGACCTGGTCTAGAGGAAGATCTTGAGATAGTTCAGAGAAAGATCTTGACCTGGTCTAGTGGAAGATCTTGAGCTGGTCTAGAGGAAGATCCTGAGCTGGTCTAGAGGAAGATCTTGAGATAGTTCAGAGGAAGATCTTGACCAGATCTAGAGGAAGATCTTGAAATAGTTCAGAGGAAGATCTTTACCTGGTCTAGAGTTAGATCTTGAGCTGGTCTAGAGGAAGATCTTGAGCTGGTCTAGAGGAAGACCTTGAGCTGGTCTAGAGGAAGATCTTGAGCTGGTCTAGAGGAAGACCTTCAGCTGGTCTAGAGGAAGACCTTCAGCTGGTCTTGTGGAAGATCTTGACCTGGTCTAGAGGAAGATCTTGACCTGGTCTAGAGGAAGATCTTGACCTGGTCTAGAGGAAGATCTTGAGATAGTTCAGAGGAAGATCTTGACCTGGTCTAGAGGAAGACCTTGAGCTGGTCTAGAGGAAGACCTTGAGCTGCTCTAGTGGAAGATCTTGACCTGGTCTAGAGGAAGTTCGTGAGCTGGTCTAGAGGAAGATCTTGACCTGGTCTAGAGGAAGATCTTGAGATAGTTCAGAGGAAGATCTTGACCTGGTCTAGAGGAAGACCTTGAGCTGCTCTAGTGGAAGATCTTGACCTGGTCTAGAGGAAGTTCGTGAGCTGGTCTAGAGGAAGATCTTGACCTGGTCTAGAGGAAGATCTTGAGATAGTTCAGAGGAAGATCTTGACCTGGTCTAAAGGAAGATCTTGACCTGGTCTAGAGGAAGACCTTGAGATAGTTCAGAGGAAGATCTTGACCTGGTCTAGAGGAAGACCTTGAGCTGCTCTAGTGGAAGATCTTGACCTGGTCTAGAGGAAGTTCGTGAGCTGGTCTAGAGGAAGATCTTGAGATAGTTCAGAGGAAGATCTTGACCTGGTCTAAAGGAAGATCTTGAGATAGTTCAGAGGAAGATCTTGACCTGGTCTAGAGGAAGATCTTGAGATAGTTCAGAGGAAGATCTTGACCTGGTCTAAAGGAAGATCTTGACCTGGTCTAGAGGAAGACCTTGAGATAGTTCAGAGGAAGATCTTGACCTGGTCTAGAGGAAGATCTTGACCTGGTTTAGAGGAAGATCTTGACCTGGTTTAGAGGAAGATCGTGAGCTGGTCTAGAGGAAGATCTTGACCTGGTCTAGAGGAAGATCTTGACCTGGTCTAGAGGAAGATCGTGAGCTGGACTTGGTCAGGACTACTTTATCTCTGACCCCTTGTGAATGTTTTGGGTTGATAAGAGTTTGTTTCATTCGTTCATGTTTTATTGATCGTTCATGTTTTATTGATCGTTCATGTTTTATTGATCCTGGTGAAATTCCGAACTGAACGGCCTGAGCTGGAGCAGAAGAGCAGAAAATGAGCATTTCCTCGACCTCTTCGGGTCACCAGGCCTCACAATCACACGTTACATAAGTGTCCTCCCGGCAACCTTTTCTCTCTCTCGTCATTCTGCCTCTGTTCTCTCTCTTTTTCACCTCCCTCTCTCCCTCCCTCTCTCTCTCTCCCTCTCTCTCTCTTCCTCTCTCTCTCTACCTCCGCCCCTCTCTTTCCCTCTCTCTCCCTCCCTCCCTCTATCTCCCTCTCTCTGTCTCTCTCTCTCCCTCTCTCTATCTCTCTCCCTCTCTCTCCCTCCCTTCCTCTCTCTCCCCCTCTCCCTCCCTCTCTCTCTCACACTCTCTCTCTCTCCCTCTCTCTCCCTCTCTCTCCCTTCCTCTCTCTCCCCCCTCTCCCTCCCTCTCTCTCTCACACTCTCTCCCTCTCTCCCTCTCTCTCCCTTCCTCTCTCTCTCTCTCCCCTCTCCCTCCTTCTCTCTCTCACACACTCTCTCTCCCTCCCTCTCTCTCCCTCTCCCTCTTCTCTCTCTCTCCCTCTCTCTCTCCTCCCTCCCTCCCTCATCCCTCTCTCTTTAAACAGGAAGTGTAAATAGTTTGTTTAACTCTGGTCCCGCCCAATCAGACGCAGGGAAACATTTCCTGTGTAATTACAAATGTACAGACTCCAGGCGTGTTATTGTCTGCGCTCGCCGCCGTTATCCGTACGCTCATCAGGACACGGGACACTATAGCTCTGCCGCCAACACTGCTGCCGGCTCGTTTCTATGGAGACGTCATCGCTCTGCCTGGAATGTTCCGCAGTGTGACATTAAACAGCTCTACTTTAGGCGGGTTTAAAGCTCAGAAATACCTCAAAAAACAGGCATTCTGACTGTGAGCGGGGTCACCTCTCCACAGATCTGACCTGTAACCTGGTCTGGTTTGGTCTGCATGAAGATAGAAAGGTTTAATGCCATTCTGTGGAACATTCCAGACAAAGCAATCAACCAGGTTTAAACCAGGACTAAACCAGGCCTAAACCAGGACTAAATCAGGTCTAAACCAGGACTAAATTAGATCTAAACCAGGACTAAACCGGGGCTAAACCAGGACTAAATTAGGTCTAAACCAGGTCTAAACCAGGACTAAACCAGGACTAAACCAGGACTAATCCAGGACTAAACCAGGACTAAACCAGGTCTAAGCTAGGACTAAATTAGGTCTAAACCAGGACTAAACCAGGACTAATCCAGGACTAAACCAGGTCTAAGCTAGGACTAAATTAGGTCTAAACCAGGACTAAACCAGGACTAAACCAGGACTAAACCAGGACTAAATCAGGTCTAAATCAGGTCTAAACCAAGACTAAACCAGGACTAAATTAGGTCTAAACCAGGAATAAACCAGGTAGCAACGTCTGTAGAAATGAACGTGTTGGTGCGGAGTCGCAGACATGAGCGGTTGGATTGCTACGTGCTTCACCGCTTCACTGGCACGGAGTTCATACACTATTTTCGCATGACGAGAAGAATGTTTGTGTACATTTGTGAGCGCCGACTTGTACCATTTTCGCTGGAGGAAACACATCCAGGTCAGATGAACGCGACCTGGCCGTTCAGACTGAAGTCACATGCCAAAAGATCGGATATGTATCGGTTTTAGGACCACATATCTTGGGCAACGTTCACACTGCAGCCTGAAGGGACCCAAATCAAATTTTTTCGCCCCTATGTGACTTTAAAAATAATCTCACTCCAAAAGCCCATATTTGCCATGTCTTACAGGTCACTCTAAAATGGAAGTTCATATCTTGATTTACGGACAAAATAGAGAAATAAAAACACCAGAATCATGTAGAACGGGTTAAAACGAACATTTTAAAACCAAAATGAGGATCCTGACTGCAGCAGTTACAGAGCGAGGGGCCACGCTTTCCCAGTACACAGTGAACTGGAGCCAGAGTCGATGGAGCTGGAAGCGCGCCCATGCTTGCTTCCTGTTTGTAACGCAGCGGCTGCAGTCCGCGGTCAATCTTTACTTCCCAAACACCTTCCTAACATTGTAATTATTCACCACGGTCAGCTTATAAGAAAGGAAAAACTCTCAGAGGCAGGGTTTTGCCTTCACACTGATGCGAGCAAACATCAGCATGCTAACAGCGCACTTCCTGTTTGGCTCCAACACGCACAAATGCAACTTCGAGAGGGTCTCATGAGAAGGAAGCCTGAGAATAGCGTGGTTAAAAGAATAGGTCCACTTTAAAGTCCTTTTCTACATTCCTTCGGCCTTGAGGAGCAATGGAGCCAATGCTGAGAACTCAAATCAGCGAGTTTGAGCTGCGATGTGTTTTTATTACAGAACTACTAGTACAGGACTAAACCAGGGCTAAACCGGGACTAAACCAGGGCTGAACCAGGACTAAACCGGGACTAAACCAGGGCTCAACCAGGGCTGAACCGGGACTAAACTGGGACTAAACCAGGACTAAACCAGGGCTAAACCGGGACTAAACCAGGGCTGAACCAGGGCTAAACCGGGACTAAACCAGGACTAAACCAGGGCTAAACCGGGACTAAACCAGGGCTGAACCAGGGCTAAACCGGGACTAAACCAGGGCTGAACCAGGGCTAAACCGGGACTAAACCAGGGCTCAACCAGGGCTGAACCGGGACTAAACTGGGACTAAACCGAGACTAAACCAGGACTAAACCAGGACTAAACCAGGGTTAAACCAGGGCTAAAACCAGGACTAAACCAGAGCTAAACCAGGGCTAAACCAGGGCTAAACCGGGACTAAACTGGGACTAAACCAGGGCTAAACCAGGGCTAAACCGGGACTAAACCAGGGCTAAACCAGAACTAAACCAGGACTAAACCAGGACTAAACCAGGGCTAAACCGGGGCTAAACTGGAAATAAACTGGGACTGAACCAGGACTAAACCAGGGCTAAAACCAGGGTTAAACCGGGACTAAACCGGGACTAAACCGGGACTAAACCAGGACTAAACCAGGACTAAACTAGAAAAAAAACAGGACTAAACCAGGACTAAAGCAGAACAAAACCAGGACTAAACCAGGACTAAACCAGAACTAAACCAAGACTTTTGGGATCAGGATGGCAGCGTCACATCGACATTTTCATCGAACTTTCATGTATAAACGAGCTATTTTTTTTGTGGAGCTGAGGTACCTGATAATCATTGACATTTGTTTACGTTTGTTTGCGTCAGTTGTTGTCGCCTCTGTACACGTAGCAGCTCAGGTAGAGGCGAGGGACGATGACGCAAGCGGTAACCGAGTGGTGTCCCGTTTCTTAGGGGAACATCCGTACCCTGAGCCCTCTCAGCTCGGTATCGAGGGGCAAGACAAAGACGTAAATAAAGGGGGACGCAGATTTAATTTGAGAGAAGAGCTCCGTTTCAGCTTAAATATTTGTGCGTCAAACGTGTGTGAATGAAACAAAACACAACTCCAGTTCAGTTTGTGATGAGGAAACGACATTAGAACATAAATCAGAGAATATACAGTGTAAATAGGGCAATACAGGGGCTCTTTAAAATTGTATTTTTGAACCTTTAGGAGGCGTTGGAGAAGTTTAGAGGAACATACGGGATAATGAAACAAAACACAGCTCCACGTTCGAGCGGACACAACAGGTTAACCTGGTTATGAGCCTGTGTCTGTGCTGTGTCTGCTCCCTCTGATCTGCCCTCACCGCTCTTCAAACAGCCTCTGACCGCTGACCTCTGCCCTGACCGCTGACCTCTGCCCTGACCGCTGACCTCTGCCCTGACCGCTGACTTCTGCCCTGACCGCTGACCTCTGCCCTGACCGCTGACTTCTGCCCTGACCGCTGACTTCTGCCCTGACCGCTGACCTCTGCCCTAGTTTTGGATTTTTCATTACAGTTTAGTTTTAGTTTTGACTTTTTGACGTTTTTAGAGCGGCTCTGATAGTTTTAGTTTTCTTTTTTTTCCCCGAGCTGCTCAGTTTTAGTTTAGTTTTAGTTTTTGGGTTATACTTTGGATTATTTGTTCATACTGAATACAGGTGGGATTTTTTTAATGATATGAAATTTTCATATACTGTACCACAATACCGGTGAGTGTGTGTGTACAAAACATCGGGAACACAGAGTGGCAGAATGTTGCGCCGGGGGACTGTTTTGCAGTGGCAGGAGAGCGGTGGAAGCGTAAGCCGTGTCCCAATTCGAGGGCTGCAGCCTCTGCTGCTTTTTCGGCCGCTCTGAAGGCTGCAAAAGCTGCAGCCCTCGGACTACCCTCCGCGGACCACAAGGCCGTTGCCGAAATGGGACAGGTCCAGCCCACGGAGCCGAGATTAGCTAACGCTAATGCTAACAACACGCACCATGCGCACACGGATCAAGCGGGGAACAACATGGACGGAGAAAATGTTACAGACGAGGAACTTATACTGAAAAGAGGAGCCGTGTCAGTCGTGCGGAAGAACTTCGGCTTTAAAAAATCTGACGCTGATCAAACAACCGTATTCTGTAAATGTCGTCGGGCTAAAGTTGTAGCGACTCAGACGTCACTCAGAGACACGTTTGGTACGTGGACCGCCTACGACAAGAAAAGCAAACGGTGGAACGATATTACCAACGCTGTTACTGTCCATTTAGACATGGAACCACTTACAGGGCTCTCAAGTCTCACGCTTTGAGAGTGTGACACACGCAATTCGACGTTCGCTCACACGCCACACATGGCATTTCTCACGCAAATTTAGTTACGCAATTCAAGTGCAGCGCACTGTGCCACCCCCCCCCCCCCGGTCCTCGAACCGTTCAAAACTTGAGAGCCCTGCACTTAGTCCTGTTGAGAAAGGAGCTTCAAGGAGATGATTAAAGCTCTGGACCCAGATATGTTTTACCAAGTCACATTTACTGCAGGAATTATTCTCTAAATTATTAGGAAACGGGGTTAACACTGAGTCATGCAGGGAAAAAAATAAATAAAAATACAGTCAAATACCCTGACACCGATATTTTTAAAAATACCGTGATATCAACTGTAGTTATTTGTCAAGTGCTGAATTCAAAAAGAAAGTATTGTGTTATCAAACTTACAACAAACAAATACAATTGTACGTAAATGTACTTTGAGATTTGTGGGATTTTTCAAAAGAAAAACGAAGAGCAATTTATAATTTCAGTTAGATTTAGTGAGTTTTGTAAACACAAAGTTTCAGTTAGTCATTGTTTTTTTTATTTTAATTGTCCTTTTTTAGTCCTATTTTAGTCCTAGTTTCGTCCTGGTTTAGTTCTAGTTCAGTCCTAATTTACTCCTGGTTCAGTTCTAGATTGGTCCTTGTTTAGTCCTGGTTTAGTCCTGGTTTAGTTCTAGTTTAGTCCTGGTTTAGTCCTGGTTTAGTTCTAGTTTAGTCCTAATTTACTCCTGGTTCAGTTCTAGTTTGGTCCTTGTTTAGTCCTGCTTTAGTCCTGGTTTAGTTCTAGTTTAGTCCTGGTTTAGTCCTGGTTTAGTTCTAGTTTGGTCCTTGTTTGGTCCTGCTTTAGTCCTGGTTTAGTTCTAGTTTAGTCCTGGTTTAGTCCTGGTTTAGTTCTACTTTGGTCCTTGTTTAGTCCTGCTTTAGTTCTAGTTTAGTCCTGGTTTAGTCCTGGTTTAGTTCTAGTTTGGTCCTTGTTTAGTCCTGCTTTAGTCCTAATTTAGTCCTGGTTTAGTTCAAGTTTAGTCCTAGGTTTGTCCTGGTTTAGTCCTGGTTTAGTTCAAGTTTAGTCCTAGGTTTGTCCTGGTTTAGTCCTGGTTTAGTTCTAGTTTAGTCCTTGTTTACTCCTGCTTTATTCCTGGTTTAGTTTATCTATAATTTCAGTTAGTTTTAGTTAGTTTTGTAAACACACAATACAGTTTCAGTTATCGTTTTTTCTTTTGTCATTTTTATTTATTTCAGTTAACAAAAATATTTTTTTCAATTTTAGTTTTCGTTTTTTCGTTCGTTTTCGTTAACTCTAATAACCCTGGTGAGATCTTCCGTCAGGGTCTGAAGGATTCTACAAACACGTAGAGCACCTCAACACACCGAGCGACAAATCCAAACTGTAAACTAGTGTTTGTTTCACTGTGGTTAGCGCCCCCTTCAGGCCGATCTCCACCTGCGTCTGACCACAACTGAAGAAGCAGCTGAGAAACAGATTCGAACAAAACATTTTTATCCAGTGACAAATTGAGCTTTTCCTTTGGGAGATTTAAATAACTCGTTCATTGAGTCATCGTTCATTCGCTCCATCGTGTCGCTGTAACTCCTGTACGTTCCCGTTCTCCTCTGAGCTGCTCTTGGATAATCTTATTTACATTTCTCGGAGGTAATTGGGCCAGTAGGGAACAGCCGCGATCACAGAGCCGATTAGGAGCCAGGAGGGAGGGGCCACGGGGAGAGGAGGATCCATTTTGTGTAATATGGGACCTTTTAATGACATCACGAGGTGGAACAGAGTGTTTTCTGCAGGTTTGTGCGTCAAACATGTGAACGAAACAAAACACGACTCCCGGTGTGTTTGTGATGAGGCTGCGATGCGTTTTTTAAGTTTTAACCAATCATTCTGAGGTTACTATGGATCCTATGGAAGAATTATGTGAAGCTACAGTGTTTTCTCGAGATCACGGAATAATTTAATGCCACACTGTGGAACATTCCAGACACAGCAATAAACCAGGTTTAAACCAGGACTAAACCAGCACTAACTTAGGTCTAAACCAGGACTTAACCAGGACTAAACCAGGTCTAAACCAGGACTAAATTAGGTCTAAACCAGGTCTAAACCAGGACTAAATTAGGTCTAAACCAGGTTTAAACCAGGACTAAATTAGGTCTAAACAGGTCTAAACCAGGACTAAATTAGGTCTAAACCAGGTCTAAACCAGGACTAAATTAGGTCTAAACCAGGTGTAAACCAGGACTAAATTAGGTCTAAACCAGGTTTAAACCAGGACTAAACCAGGTCTAAACCAGCACTAACTTAGGTCTAAACCAGGACTTATCCAGGACTAAACCAGGTCTAAACCAGGTCTAAACCAGGACTAAATTAGGTCTAAACCAGGTCTAAACCAGGACTAAATTAGGTCTAAACCAGGTGTAAACCAGGACTAAATTAGGTCTAAATCAGGTCTAAACCAGGACTGAATTAGGTCTAAACCAGGTCTAAACCAGGTGTAAACCAGGTCTAAACCAGGACTAAATTAGGTCTAAACCAGGTCTAAACCAGGACTAAATTAGGTCTAAACAGGTCTAAACCAGGACTAAATTAGGTCTAAACCAGGTGTAAACCAGGACTAAATTAGGTCTAAATCAGGTCTAAACCAGGACTAAATTAGGTCTAAACCAGGTCTAAACCAGGACTAAATTAGGTCTAAACCAGGTCTAAACCAGGACTAAATTAGGTCTAAACCAGGTCTAAACCAGGACTAAATTAGGTCTAAACAGGTGTAAACCAGGACTAAATTAGGTCTAAACCAGGTTTAAACCAGGACTAAACCAGGTCTAAACCAGCACTAACTTAGGTCTAAACCAGGACTTATCCAAGACTAAACCAGGTCTAAACCAGGTCTAAACCAGGACTAAATTAGGTCTAAACCAGGTCTAAACCAGGACTAAATTAGGTCTAAACCAGGTGTAAACCAGGACTAAATTAGGTCTAAATCAGGTCTAAACCAGGTGTAAACCAGGACTAAATTAGGTCTAAACCAGGTGTAAACCAGGACTAAATTAGGTCTAAACCAGGTCTAAACCAGGACTAAATTAGGTCTAAACCAGGTGTAAACCAGGACTAAATTAGGTCTAAATTAGGTCTAAACCA
>JAVJIX010000113.1:1447500-1480000 GCA_036785185.1 Paratrypauchen microcephalus
GTAGTCTTGGTTTAGTCCTGGTTTAGTCCTGCTTTAGTCCCAGAGTCAGGACTAAACACGGGGAGTCAGAGTTTCAGTTTTCCTGGAACATCTGAACATCTGAGTCAGGCCTCTACTTTGACTCTGTTTAAATCCACAGAATCTCTCGATCTCTTTTCTAATTTTATGATGATTATTGATGTTTTTGATTTGTTTGTGCTGTGATTTGAATGTATTTCTTATTCTGTAACGCACTTTGAATGACTCAAACCTCTTCAGGCTTGTTTCTGACGAGGGAACATCGTCAGAACACGGGAGAAAGCTCCAGAAAGTGGATTTTGCGTAACAGCCGCCCTCTAATCACGCTCCATCTCTGGACACGTATAGGCCGTATGGAGCTGGGCGGACACACTTCCTGTCAGGACACTTATGTAACGTGTGACAGACCAAACACGCCGAACCCCAGCCCGTCCAGAGGCACCACCGAGATAAGACTCTGAGGGAGCAGGCACCTTCTCGCCTCTCACGAGGTTAAAGACAGAGTCCCAGTCCAATCTGACAAACCCAGTCAAAGCCAGTGGCAGTGAACCTGTGTCCACACACCTGGTGTAGTCCTAGTTTAGTCCTGACGTTGTCCTGGTTTAGTCCTGACGTTGTCCTGGTTTAGTCCTGACGTTGTCCTGGTTTAGTCCTGGTGTAGTCCTACTTTAGTCCTGGTGTAGTCCTAGTTTAGTCCTGACATAGTCCTAGTTTAGTCCTGACATAGTCCTAGTTTAGTCCTGATGTAGTCCTGACGTAGTCCTAGTTTAGTTCTGATGTAGTCCTAGTTTAGTCCTGACGTAGTCCTAGTTTAGTCCTGACGTAGTCCTGGTTTAGTCCTGACATAGTCCTGGTTTAGTCCTGACATAGTCCTAGTTTAGTCCTGACGTAGTCCTAGTTTAGTCCTGATGTAGTCCTGACGTAGTCCTAGTTTAGTCCTGATGTAGTCCTGATGCAGTCCCTGTTTAGTCCTGATGTAGTCCTAGTTTAATCCTGACGTAGTCCTAGTTTAGTCCTGATGTAATCCCTGTTTAGTCCTGACGTAGTCCTAGTTTAATCCTGACGTAGTCCTAGTTTAGTCCTGATGTAATCCCTGTTTAGTCCTGATGTAGTCCTAGTTCAATCCTGACGTAGTCCTAGTTTAGTCCTGATGTAGTCCTAGTTTAGTCCTGACGTAGTCCTGGTTTAGTCCTGACGTAGTCCTAGTTTAGTCCTGATGTAGTCCTGGTTTAGTCCTGACGTAGTCCTTGTTTAGTCCTGATGTAGTCCTGGTTTAGTCCTGACGTAGTCCTGGTTTAGTCCTGACGTAGTCCTGGTTTAGTCCTGACGTAGTCCTAGTTTAGTGCTGACGTAGTACTGACGTAGTCCTAGTTTAGTCCTGATGTAGTCCCTGTTTAGTCCTGATGTAGTCCTAGTTTAGTCCTGACGTAGTCCTAGTTTAGTCCTGACGTAGTCCTGGTTTAGTCCTGACGTAGTCCTAGTTTAGTCCTGATGTAGTCCTAGTTTAGTCCTGACGTAGTCCTGGTTTAGTCCTGACGTAGTCCTAGTTTAGTCCTGATGTAGTCCTAGTTTAGTCCTGACGTAGTCCTGGTTTAGTCCTGACGTAGTCCTGGTTTAGTCCTGATGTAGTCCAAGTTTAGTCTTGACGTAGTCCTAGTTTAGTCCTGACGTAGTCCTAGTTTAGTCCTGACGTAGTCCCAGTTTAGTCCTGATGTAGTCCTGGTTTAGTCCTGGTTTAGTCCTGACGTAGTCCTAGTTTAGACCTGATGTAATCCGAGTTTAGTCCTGACGTAGTCCTAGTTTAGTCCAGATGTAGTCCCTGTTTAGTCCTGATGTAATCCTGACATAGCCCTGGTTTAGTACTGGTGTAGTCCTGACGTAGTCCTAGTTTAGTCCTGATGTAGTCCAAGTTTAGTCCTGACGTAGTCCTGGTTTAGTCCTGGTTTAGTACTGGTGTAGTCCTGACGTAGTCCTAGTTTAGTCCTGATGTAGTCCTAGTTTAGTCCTGATGTAGTCTTGGGTTAGTCCTGGTTTATCAATCAATCAATCAATCAATCAAACATTATTTATAAAGCGCTTATCATACAAAAGTGTAACACAAAGTATGGAGCTGGGCGGACACACTTCCTGTCAGGACACTTATGTAACATGTGACAGACCAAACACGCCAAACCCCAGCCCGTCCAGAGGCACCACCGAGATAAGACGAGGCTCTGAGGGTCCGACGATCTGGGACAGAAATATAACTGCGATTTTTTTTTTACGATTACGTCCGCTATTTTCTGTTTCCCTTTCGCACACAGACCTGGAGTTGTGTTTTGTTTCATTCGCACTTTTAATTAACACACAAACCCTGCAGATTTAGACTGAGTTCTTCTCTCAAACAGAAAACACACTGTTCCACCTTGTGATGTCATCATGTGGCAATACAGGAAGTGCTCCACTGTGTTTCTAAACTCCACACACCTTCACTAGAATCGTTTGGATTTGGATTTCAGCCCTGGAATTACCCATCTCTACTGAACTAAAGGTCGCTGTTAACTTAAAAACTACGGCTACTACTACTACTGCTGACATCACAAGGTGGGGGCGCGTCTGGCTCCATCGAAAAAAACATTGCATTGAAAAAAACATGGCCTCTCCCCCGCTCTGAATGATCCTGGTGTTTTTATTGCGTCATTTTATCTGCAAACAATTTCTACTCCTAATGAAACTTGGCTCCTATTCACTCCTAGCCTCTGTGAGCTTCATTTGACTGAGGCCGAACATTCACTGTGTGCACATGGACGAGCGTAATCCGACTGCAAACGGATTGGGATCGTATCGAATTCATGTGCACAGGCTAAGGATTGTATAGGGATTGGTTTCCCGAATCTGATTGGAACCGCTGGCTTAGGTCGATAGTAATCCGCTTGGTGCCGCCTTGTGCACAATATCGGATCGGATCGGCGTACTGCGCATGCGCGGGAATTTTCGCCAAGGATTTCACCCGGAAGTGGCAGGAGGCGCCGACGCCGTCATAAGTAGCGATTGTTGCCTGAAAAGTCAGACGAGATCATGGCTGCGAAGAAAGAATGCACAACACGTACACCGATGCTGCTCCGGAAAACTCCTCGAGCGCCATCTTTGTATACCGCCACATAGTTTGTTGTGTTTTTATTGAGTAGCCATCACCCGGAAGTAGTTGGACTACAGCGCCACATAGCGTAGCGGAGCCGGCCAGGTCGCTGACCATTACACGAGCTTCATGTCACTTGGATTACAGGACAGACCACCCGCCGAGTAACGGGATTGGATTTGAAGAAATTCAATCCGATCCTACCATGTGACTAACCTGGGAAATCCCAGGCTGCTTTCGTTCGTTCCGATCTGAAAGACAGCCTGGCAACTAGGCTAAGCGAGCTCTCCTGATTTTGGGAGCCAATCAGAGAGCGGGGAGGGGTAGAAAGACGGTGAGGCGTACTATGCGACAAATGGAAACTTGTAGTTTGAACTGACAACTGACATGATTGGCTATGGGCTACGTATACGCCAAATGATAGACATTCGTAACGCCCAATAAACAGCTGTTGGCGATCGTAAACCACACCTCCGCTACGAGATATTTCGAAGGTGACTCCCACACCATATATCACTTGTGATATGGTCTGGTGTAAACCAGGCGTGACCGCAGTGACTGTGGCTTTCACAAAGGTCGGATTTTGTAGGATTCTTTTCTATTTTCACAACTTTAAAATAATGTTTGAATCCTCAAAGTGTCTAAAAGTGATCTTTGTAAGACTTATCATAGCTCCACTCTGATCCCGCGCTCGCTCCGCTCCAGCAGCTCTCGCTCTGATTGGTCCAAACGCTCGGGTGGGAGGAGCTCACCCAGATTGAGGAAGTAAATGTGGAAGAGAAAATTATGTTTGGGCCCATGAGCCGCTGAGCCCCTGAAAACAAAACGACGCCTCAGGGTTCAGCTTCAGGTTTGATTATTTACGGTTTTACGGTTCCTGATATTTGTGAAAAACTGAGATCCAGCGACACAAAAAGTTATTCAAATAAATGTGGCAAAAGGGGGATTCTACACACCTTCAAATAAACAATTTTCAATGGAGGCCCTCGTTTGAAGGAGCCTATGACACATTTAAGATCATTATTTCTCAGATTTTACCCAAAAAAATATGATTCTGTGTCCGAGTTTGGCCATTTTTTAGGTTTAAAATTGTACTTCCTGATTGGAAATTATTACACTTTTATAACTGTTACCTAGCAACCCTGGTCCTGTTATGCCACAGAGATTAATATTTGACAAATAAAAGTATAACAAAACACATCTATTTAGTTGAAATCATGTTTAAACTCTCACAAAAATGTGTTTCTTGTGTAAATTGTGCTGAACTCTACAATTTTCTACATATTTTTCTTCACGAATTGCATCATTTATATTTACTCCAGGTATTAGTCCTCCAAATGAAGTCAAAATTAGAGAATCGTCATCACTTTAAGAGGTTAAATTTGGAAATAAAAAGAAAATTATGCCGATTTTTATTTCAATATAAAACTGAAAAACAGTCCCCACAAGTCTCATCTTAACACCCACTTTTAATGTCACAGAGATTAATGACAAATAAAAAAATAAAAGTAAAAGACAAATAAAAAAATAAAAGTAAATGACAAATAAAAATATAACAAAACACATCTGTTTAGTTGAAATCATGTTTAAACTCTCAGAAAAATGTGTAGATTGTGTAAATTGTGCTGAACTCTAGACTTTTCTACATATTTTTCTCCACAAATTGCTGCTTGATTGGTGTAAAACTATCATTTATATTTACTCCAGGTATTAGCCCTCCAAATTAAGTCAAAATCAGAGAATCGTCATCATTTTAAGAGGTTAAATTTGGGGAAATAAAAAGAAAATTGTGTTTTTATTTCAATATAAAACTGAATAAGTCCCAACAAGTCTCGCCTTAACACCCACTTTTACTCTCTGGCTTTTAACACCACATACATTTTTATATTATTTTATAGATTTTATTTATTTATTGTTACTTTTATGGGTTTATTTGACTTTACTGGTTTTACTTTTAGGATTGGCAAGGTTAAACTGAGCATTTTTTGAGCAGCGTTTGTTGTTTTTAATGTTCTCTTTTCCTGCAGTTTTGTTGATAAAATGTGTTGTACAAATAAAGTGGATTTACGGATATATGTGGTCCATAAATTGAATAAAAACTTAGTAAAAGTTCTTGAGCCTGTGCCGCCCTCTGCTGGTGGAAGTGTGTATCAGGCTTTTAGACCTAAACGGGGGTCGTCAGCATTCCCTGCGGGTTTGAAGCGAACTAACTGGACGCACTGCTCTGTCTGACGCTCTGTTCCTCAGTTTAGACTTTGATGCAAACTCTCACGTACAATGACAGCCACAAGTTAGAATTAGTCTAGGGCAGGGGTGTCAAACATGAGCCCTCCAAGACCTTTAATCTGGCCCTCGGCTGATTTTCTATTAAAATATTGTAATTATATTTTAATTTTCTATTGAAATATTGATAATTTTCTGCACCACTTTTCAGCTTTTCCCACCAGAGCAGCACAAATGAAGACTCGCCTCTTTCCAAACGCTCTTAAAGGACCATCGTTTTGACTGTCGACCGTGACACCCTCATCAGCAAAATGTCAAACATGAGAAAAGTGGATGCCGAGTGCAGGATTTTCCAAGAAAAATTGAGTAATTCCTATTTGTTCAGGAGGTGAATGGGAAACCTGTACGCTCGGTGTGTTTGCAACAAGTGGCGGTGCTAAAGGAAAATAATCATAAACGCCACTACGAGACACAGCATTTCAAAAAATACAATACAGGGGGTCCTCGGGTTACGACGGTGTCGACTTACGACGTTTCGTGGCTACGAACGCGCCCCCATTATAAAAAAATAATAATATTACGCGTCATTCCGTCTTACGCGGTTTAACGTGGTAAGCGACATAAACAAACGCGAACGGCGCACGGTGGAAGAATACGCTTTGTTGTGGTTGTAGGGCGGAGAAGACGGCCTCATGTGCGTGCCCAATGTGGGCGGAAGTACCTGATGTGGGCTCTGATCTGCTCCTATGAAAGCGGCAGTGATAACCAAGCAGCGCAGTGGTCTAATTATTGAGATGGAAAGGTTATTGGTGCTTTGGTTGGAAGATCAAAGGCAAAATCCGACTTACGACGAAATTCGGATTACGACGCGTCTTAAGAACGGATCAACGTCATAACCCGAGGACTTCCTGTAACTTGAACGGAGAATTAAAGACAGAAGATAAACGAATTATTGCTGGGACTGAAGAACCAGCAGTCTGTTTTCACCCAGAGCTAAAATGTTAGTGAAATGTTATAATATTTTGTAAAAGAAAGAGTTCATCCAATAAAAAAGACTTTTCTAATAGATTTGTGTTTCTCTGCACAAATATTTGGACTTATTGCTATTTTTGGGGTATATTTGCCATGAGTTTTCTGATCCGGCCCCTTTGGGATCAAAGTAGTTTGGATACGGCCCCCGGAGCAGAATGAGTTTGACACTCCTGCTCTAGATCAGTGCTTCTCAAATAGTGGGGCAGGCCCCCCTGGGGGGGCGTGGCGTGATGCCAGGGGGGGCGCGTATGACCCTGGGAAACATGTTTTTTTGCTGTACTGTACTAGAACTAAGTGTAATTGCACATCAACAACAGTAGTTGGCAGTGGCGTTCTCACATGCGATTTACGCACAGTCTCACCATTAACAGAACATCCTCTGTCACAGAAAAAACACATATATTCCACTGAGTCGTGTCCTTTAGTCCGACAGAAGCTGACGCATCAGTGGCACAAGGAGAGAGGGTTTTTTTTTCAGTGCTTTTAGCTGATGCAAATTAGGTGCAAATTAAGTTTCATTTCTGTAAAACGTAAACAAATGTGCGCAAAGCTGCATTAAAAACACATTAATATTTGAGTCCTCAGTGCAGTCTTTGTTGTAAGTTTCTTTCTTTTTTTTGTTTATAATGTTAATAAAAGGATACAATGGTGTTCTCATAACAATTTTCTAGACAAATAATACTATTTATAGTCACGCGCAGGAAGGGGGGCGTGAAATTTTTTCTTCTTCCTAGGGGGGGCGTCACAGAAAATAATTGAGAAGCACTGGTCTAGGGTGACCAGACGTCCCTATTTCTCCGGGACAGTCACAGTTTTGAGCCCTCTGTCCCTTTTTATCCATTTATCCAAAACCAGTGATTTGTCCCAGTTTTATATAAGAAATGCCCCAGGTGTCCCTATTTTTGACCAATTTGATGCCTGCAAACAGTAAAGAGAGGAATAAACTGTCTTTTTTTTTTAAAGGGACAGTGTGTAAGATTTTTACCCGTTAATTACTGAAATTGAAGATACCCATTCAAAAATACATTGTTTTCCAAGCCTTTTCACTTCCATCATGAAATCAAAGTATTCTGTTGGACTCAGATATAGTCACATAAAAGGGGGATCTTCCCCATGCAGAGGCAGCCATTTTGAATACGAGAGCCGCAGAAGGACATTTGGGCTCCGCCTTCGCCTTCGGCAAGGCTCGTGGTTTTGGGTAAACAACGACAAGCATGTTATAATAATAATTATAATTAATAATTCATAGCATTTATATAGCGCCTTTCATGACACCCAAAGCGCTTTACAGTTCATTGTTCATTCACTCCACACTTGGTGGTGGTGAGATACTTTCTGTAGCCACAGCTGCCCTGGGGCAGACTGACGGAAGCAAGGCTGCCAATCTGCGCCATCAGCCCCTCCGACCACCTCCAACACTCATGCACACACCACTTTCATGCTACTTTCATACATGCTGCCGGATCACACGTCGTAATGGATCTAACACGTGTTTTGGACTAAATTGTTTTACTGGATTTTATTCGCTGGATCCTTACGGACAAATTGAGAGCAAGTTTATGGTGAAATACAGAGTTTGACCTGTGCAAAGCATTCTAAGGTAAGCTAACCTCGTTTTGTGCTTTTCCGTATAAAAGCCCCATGTGCTCAGGGAGTGATTGTTGTGCAGGGAAATGAATTGCATAGTCAAAAAGAGGAGACTGTAAGGTTTCATTTGATGTGTAGAGTGTCATGGTACATGATCGGGAATGTGTGTTTTCATGAGAAAAATAAATAAATAAAATAACCTGGACCGCGTTTTATTTATACAGTAGCGGCGCGCGGCTCGTGCGCGCGCCCGGGTGACCCTCGAGGTCTGCCGTAGCTAAAACAGAAATTGCAATAGCACCATCCACCTATGCGCCACAAATCCTACATACTGGGGCTTTAAGTAAAATTGTGACAAAAAGAGCCTTTGGCCCTATAAACTCACCTTGATTTCATATTTGTTAATTTTGCCATACTCAACTAAACTACTAAATAGGGATGCACCGATGTGAACATTTTTAGCCAATACCGATATCCGATATTAATGTTGTTGATTAGTGGACTAAACCTCTGGTTTAGTCCACTAAACGTGGACTAAACCAGAGGGGTATTCCACGAAAGCTACTAAGCGCAAAGCCCGGCTTTATTCGACAGTTGGCGCTAGTTTTAGTGAGAGTTTGGTTCCATGACGCTCGCTAAACTTAGTCCCCGCTGAGTTACTGGGGCAACATGGTTTCAGCGGATAGTCTGGTACCGGGCAGGCTAAAGATGCAGATTAATCAGGCCGTGTCGCAGAGAATACGTACCTGACGTAAACAGAGTGTCAAACAAACAGTTCCGCACACCTCCCCGCATGAGTATCTGTGTTGTCTGAAAACAATATCAGCAAAAAACCAAATTACCTTACGTTCTTGGTTCTTGACAATTCTCCGGTAATTTAAAAATATGCTTTTGAACCGCTGTCTTTACGACATTAACATATAGAAGAATTCCAGAGGCGTCTCAGAGAAAAGCTTTAGTCGAGTGGTTATGTCCTGTGTCTCTCATATGGGTGACCCGGATTTGATTCCCGCTATTGACCTATTGATGCCCACGTCAAATTTGAGTTAAATTTTCACGCATTTATATTTGCAACATATTACAGAAATGGAAATTAATTTAACCTACAATTATTGTTATCATCACATAACTTATATCAGTTAGTCCTAACATCACTCTCACTTGACGACATTGACACTTTATATTTTATGTGACATCTCTATCAAAGAATACAGTTACAGGTAAACCTTTACTTTTAAAACAAAACGTAGCCAAATAACAGGCACACTCCATGATGCAACATTTCAATTATTCAACAAATTTGCTTCAGAGATGCTGTGCAAGCCTTTTTAATGAAATCCTATTTATCAATTTCCATCAATAGGACTTAACTTATGTATTTAAGCGCTCGGCGATCTTCTGCCACACCATGTCTCTGGCTTTGGTTATTGCAAATGTGTTGTAGAGTTCCAAAAGCAACTTCTGTTCAGATGCGCTGAAATAATCGGCCCGAATCTTCGACATGATCGCGTTTTCGACAGGTGCTTGTTCAGGGCTTCTTATTTACCCTGTGCACCCGCGGAGGCCCGGCCTGATTAGGCCTGACTGAACTTAGCGCTGCTGAGGCGCAGCTAAAATGCGTTAGTGGAACGGCTTCACGCTTTAGTCTAAGTTGCGGCTAAGTCAGGCGAGGACTTAGCACTTAGTCGCCGATATGTTTAGCGACGTTCGTGGAATACCCCTCTGGTCTAGATCAGGTCTAAACAAGGTCTAAAGGGTTGAGGACTGAGGCTCTTTGCCTTTGCTCTTTTCAGACTGTCCGAGCACATCAAACCTCGACATGAACGAACGCAAGAGCCGCACGAAACCAGGCAAAGAGCCGCACGAAACCAGGCAAAGAGCCGCACGCCGTGGTTTAATCCTGGTTTAATCCTGGTTTAGACCTGGTCTAGAGGCGGCACGGTTTGGGCACGGGTCTCGTGCTCGCAGCCCCGGGTGCGCCATTCATGCTGCTCTATCACGCTTCACTGTTAATACATTTTGTTGAAAATCTACGAAAGTTTGAGTGTTTAAACGAGAGAGAAATGTGAGAAAACGTTAATTCGAGGGATTACTGTACTGACAAATATCGGTCGTTAATATCGGCCCACTTTTACACATCGGGCCGATACCGATATGCTAAAATTGGCAATATCGGCCGATACCGATGTTAATGCCGATATATCGTGCATCCCTACTACTAAATCTAACTAACCCAGAGAGGATGACACAGATATAAGACCACATGGGAATAGAATAGAAATTGTGATCATTTCATGTGGAAAATCACTTCTAAAGAGTGTTTTTTTCATGTCACTTTCAGTGTGTTGTAGTGAGAGTGCAGGGCAGAGGTGTCCAAACTTCTTTCACTACGAGACACAGACACAGGCTACAGAACAATATTTGGTCTATGCAGTGGTGAAAGTAGTTTTAATTTCTTGCAGGTGCTATAATGTCCAGTGCATCACTTTACCGTTTTTTTTGTTTTGTTTTGTTTTTTTAAACACTCGTTTTACCCGGGTATTTTTTTTTTAACGTTTTACACCTTTTTCATAGATAAATAACTTTTTTAATATACTTAATTATTTCATATTTTTGTGGGCCTACATAAATGGTGCTGCCTACCTAGGCAAAAAAGGTATGTGGAAAAAAGCAGCATAAACATGCAAACTCCACACAGAAAGGCCTGAGCAACCCTGGAACCTTCTTACTATAAAGCATGAGTGCTAGCCACTCAGCCACCATGCCGCCTAGGCTATTTTCACGGCTTCAGTCAGATGTTTTGACAGTCCTTGCTTAACAGACTGCAGATATCTCTGCACCAGATTTTCGGGTAGCTTTCAGTTATTCTCCATTGGCATAGTGTGGTTGTTTGTGTTTTCTACTTAAATAGCGCACCTTACTTTTTTTTTTCAAATGTGGGTTTTGACCACCATTAACCATATTCTCTTAGCGGTGCTGCGTACCGGCTGTGAATTTTATACCGGTGCTGCGTTCCAGTGTGCACCGCTTAACTTTCACCACTGGGTCTATGCCACATTAAAAGCTTTTTCTGAAAGTATTGCAGAATTCTTCAAACTTTTGCAGTAAAAAGGCTGAGGGTGAGGTTTGGGTGTGCGCGGGTGAGGTTTGAGTGTGCGCGGGTGAGGTTTGAGTGTGCGCGGGTGAGGTTTGGGTGTGCGCGGGTGAGGTTTAGGTGTGCGGGGGTGAGGTTTAGGTGTGCGTGGGTGAGGTTTGGGTGTAGTGGGTGAGGTTTGGGTGTGCGCGGGTGAGGTTTATTTGTGCGCCGGGCAGGTTTAGGTGTGCGCCAGTGAGGTTTGGGTGTAGTGGGAGTATCTTACGGGGGTCTGGAAGCAGCAGTAGAGCTGGGTGAGGTAGGGGTGTCTTTGGGCCAGGGCCAGGACGCGCTTCTCGGTCATGGTGCAGTCCACGTCGTCGTCTTGGAGGATCACGTCTTTTTTCAGCACTTTGACGGCGTACACCTGGTCTGTGCCTCTGAGCTCGGCCAGCATCACCTGAGCACAGGGCCACACTTCAGCATGGTGCAGATGGACTGACATCCTGAGAACATAGACTAACCCGCCAGACGTCGTGTTACAAACAGGAAGTTACAATGAGTGCACTTCCAGCTCCAACTGTGGCCCCTCTCTCTGTAACTGCTGCTTTCTTAAAATATTTGTATTAAACCGCTCTACAAGATCCTGGGGTTTTTATTTCACTATTAAAATCTGAACATCTGAACATTAATAACAAACCAATGAGGCGCTATGAGATCCCACTAGCTTCATTTTGAATTAAATCTGTGTTTGTTTGTTAAGGCTGTAAAAAGTGCAGTTATTATAAAAAAAGGACTAAACCAGGACTGAACCAGGACTACACCAGGACTGGAACAGGACTGAACCAGGACTACACCAGGACTACAGCAGGACTGGACCAAGACTAGACCAGGACTGAACCAGGACTACACCAGGACTGAACCAGGACTACACCAGGACTGGACCAGGACTACACCAGGACTGGACCAGGACTGGACCAGGACTAACCCAGGACTGGACCAGGACTGAACAGGACTACACCAGGACTGGACCAGGGTTAAACCAGGACTGGAATAGGACTGGACCAGGACTACACCAGGATTGGAAGAAGTGACTTTATTGATCTCACACAGGAGAAATTCTTCTCTGCATTTAACCCATCCTGTTATTAGGAGCAGTGAGCAGCACATTACTGCGCCCGGGGACCATCTCCATGATCTTTTTGCTTTGGTTTGATCAGGACCTCAGCTGGAGGATTTTACCTGGAGCATGTTTTGGGTTGATGGGGGAAACCGGAGTGCCCGGAGAAAACCCATCCAGACACGGGGAGAACACACAAACTCCACACAGAAAGGCCCGGGCGACCCGGAGATCAAACACGGAAACTTCTTGCTGTGAAGCGTGAGTGCTAGCCACTCAGCCACCGTGCCGTCAATAGGACTGAACCAGGATTGGACCAGGACTGGACCAGGACTGGAACAGGACTGAACCAGGACTGGACCAGGACTAAACCAAAAACCAAAAGTCTTACCAAACCTAGTTCTAAGTTCCTTCCTAACTCACCTTACCAAAGCTGCCTTTGCCCAAGACTTTGATGAAGACAAGGTCCTGCAGGTCCATGCGTCGGTTCTGGGTCTGGGTCTGTCTCTGGGTCTGTCTCCGGGTCTGTCTCCGGGCCTGTCCATTCTGTTTGTTCTGTCCCTCCTCTGCTCCGTCCTGTCCCGCGTCCCCCGTTACCATGATGACGGGACAGGGCGGGGACAGGGTGTGTGGGTGGCGGTCCAGAGACAGGGCCTTCCTCGTGATCTCCAGCTCCTTCACATCTGGACACAAGTCAAAGATGTCACCTTATCGACATGTCCTAATCTTTTGTTGATCTTTTGTTGATGCCATGAACATTTTATTACTCCATGGGCCAGGCTAATGTGCGTATCAATCTGATGGGAAGGGCTATCAGTGATTTTAGAAAAGTTCCATATCTAAGCTTTATATTTGGTGTGATAGACTCCTGAGTTTCAATGTACTGTACGGCACTCTACTGTAGAGGTAGGAGCAGACTGTTACCGTGGTTACAATTACAGGAGCAGACTGTTACCATGGTTACAGTTGTAGGAGTAGACTGTTACCATGGTTACAGTTGTAGGAGTAGACTGTTACCATGGTTACAGTTGTAGGAGTAGACTGTTACCATGGTTACGGTTACAGGAGCAGACTGTTACCATGGTTACAGTTGCAGGAGCAGACTGTTACCATGGTTACAATTACAGGAGCAGACTGTTACAATGGTTACAGTTGCAGGAGCAGACAGTTACCATGGTTACAGTTGTAGGAGGCAGACTGTTACTATGGTTACAGTTGCAGGAGCAGACTGTTACCATGGTTACAGTTGCAAGAGCAGACTGTTACCATGGTTACAGTTGCAGGAGCAGACTGTTACCATGGTTACAGTTGCAGGAGTAGACTGTTACCATGGTTACAGTTGTAGGAGTAGACTGTTACCATGGTTACAGTTGCAGGAGTAGACTGTTACCATGGTTACAGTTGCAGGAGCAGACTGTTACCGTGGTTACAATTAGAGGAGCAGGCCTATACCATGGTTACAGTTGCAGGAGCAGACTGTTACCATGGTTACAATTAGAGGAGCAGGCCTATACCATGGTTACAGTTGCAGGAGCAGACTGTTACCGTGGTTACAGTTGCAGGAGCAGACTGTTACCATGGTTACAATTACAGGAGCAGACTGTTACCATGGTTACAGTTGTAGGAGTAGACTGTTACCATGGTTACAGTTGCAGGAGCAGACTGTTACCATGGTTGCAGTTGCAGGAGCAGACTGTTACCGTTGTAACAGTTACAGGAGCAGACTGTTACCATGGTTACAGTTGCAGGAGTAGACTGTTACCATGGTTACAGTTGCAGGAGCAGACTGTTACGATGGTTACAGGAGCAGACTGTTACCATGGTTACAATTGTAGGAGTAGACTGTTACCATGGTTACAATTGTAGGAGCTGACTGTTACCGTGGTTACAGTTGCAGGAGCAGACTGTTACCATGGTTACAATTGTAGGAGCAGACTGTTACCGTGGTTACAGTTGCAGGAGCAGACTGTTACCATGGTTACAGTTGCAGGAGTAGACTGTTACCATGGTTACAGTTGCAGGAGCAGACTGTTACCATGGTTACAGTTACAGGAGCAGACTGTTACCGTGGTTACAATTGTAGGAGCAGACTGTTACCGTGGTTACAGTTGCAGGAGCAGACTGTTACCGTGGTTACAACTGTAGGAGTAGACTGTTACCATGGTTACAATTGTAGGAGCAGACTGTTACTATGGTTACAGTTGCAGGAGCAGACTGTTACCATGGTTACAATTACAGGAGCAGACTGTTACCATGGTTATAGTTGCAGGAGCAGACTGTTACCATTGTTACAGTTGCAGGAGCAAACTGTTACCATGGTTACAGTTGCAGGAGCAGACTGTTACCCTGGTTACAGTTGCAGGAGCAGACTGTTACCATGGTTACAATTGTAGGAGCAGACTGTTACCGTGGTTACAGTTACAGGAGTAGACTGTTAATATGGTTACAATTGTAGGAGCAGACTGTTACCATGGTTACAATTGTAGGAGCAGACTGTTACCGTGGTTACACTTACAGGAGTAGACTGTTAATATGGTTACAGTTGCAGGAGCAAACTGTTACCATGGTTACAGTTGCAGGAGCAGACTGTTACCCTGGTTACAGTTGCAGGAGCAGACTGTTACCATGGTTACAATTGTAGGAGCAGACTGTTACCGTGGTTACAGTTACAGGAGTAGACTGTTACCATGGTTACAATTGTAGGAGCAGACTGTTACCATGGTTACAATTGTAGGAGCAGATTGTTACCGTGGTTACAGTTACAGGAGTAGACTGTTACCATGGTTACAATTGTAGGAGCAGACTGTTACTATGGTTACAGTTGCAGGAGCAGACTGTTACCATGGTTACAATTACAGGAGCAGACTGTTACCATGGTTATAGTTGCAGGAGCAGACTGTTACCATTGTTACAGTTGCAGGAGCAAACTGTTACCATGGTTACAGTTGCAGGAGCAGACTGTTACCCTGGTTACAGTTGCAGGAGCAGACTGTTACCATGGTTACAATTGTAGGAGCAGACTGTTACCGTGGTTACAGTTACAGGAGTAGACTGTTAATATGGTTACAATTGTAGGAGCAGACTGTTACCATGGTTACAATTGTAGGAGCAGACTGTTACCGTGGTTACACTTACAGGAGTAGACTGTTAATATGGTTACAGTTGCAGGAGCAAACTGTTACCATGGTTACAATTGTAGGAGCAGACTGTTACCATGGTTACAATTGTAGGAGCAGATTGTTACCGTGGTTACAGTTACAGGAGTAGACTGTTACCATGGTTACAATTGTAGGAGCAGACTGTTACTGTGGTTACAGTTGCAGGAGCAGACTGTTACCATGGTTACAGTTACAGGAGCAGACTGTTACCATGGTTACAGTTGTAGGAGCAGACTGTTACCGTCTTACATTTACAGGAGTAGACTGTTACTGTGGTTACAGTTGTTACCGTGGTTACAATTGTAGGAGCAGACTGGTTACCTTGTTCACAGGGAGAGGTCGGAGCAGACTGTGACTCGTCTTCTGAATTCTGAGGTAACCCTGTCAGAGGTGGGGGCTCGTGGCCACGAGGAAGCTGAAAAACAAAAATATGAAATAAATAAAAAAATAAATAAAAATATGAAATAAATAAAAATATGAAATAAATATTTCATATTTGATGCCACAAAAGAATGTCATCGAGGGTGAGAGAAAGACAAATGTAAATAATCCTCTAAGGCTGAGGTCCAGCCCTGCTCCACTAGAGAAGGTTTCAGCTGTGGTCACCAGAGAGCAGCTTTAGAGTGAAAGTGCCTGTGCACCACTTTCACTCTAAAGCTGCTCTCTCAGGGGCCGGACTGATCCAACTCAGAGTACTACAAATGCCCCTGGGTCGCAAAAAGCCTGTTGTCATGGAGACCAGTCGTTTGGTCCGCTGATGGTGTCTCATGAGGCTCTAAATCTACAGCCACTGAGGCCCCAGAGCGCAGACACATGTGAACACAACCTGAGCGAGCGTAAATAAACTGACTTATGAGTTACAGGAGTACTGTGACTGTGCTCTGACTGACACTGTACTGAACATTATTTTCTCAATTTCTCAAAGTTTTGAACTTGAGATGAAGAACACAGAGCACAGATGACTGTGGTGGACCTGTCTCTGGGGTTACGGACCATATCTGTGATTCCACTTTAGAGCTGCACCCTCTGAGGTCTGTTCAGTCAAAGCTGTCCGCACATTTGAGCTAAGAGGTTAAAACAGTTCGACTGTAGTACCTGGTACCATTCTAAAGTCATTATATCTTTATGGTAAATTACAAAAACACTTAACATAACCTAACATAAGCCAATTATAAGAATAACAGGTAGAACAGCAGTACACACAATTGCTGATATTTTTAAAAAGATATAAAATGTTCAATTTAATCATTTATTGACGCACAAACAGGTCCCTGTGGCCCGGGTAAACACATGTAGTACCTTCTTGCGCCTGTGTGTGGCGCTGGACATCTTGTCGGGGGTGACTCCCAGGTCCGACAGGACTTTGGCGATGCCTCGAGCGTCCACGCCGCAGGTGGGCGCCATGTTCTGCTCACAGCGCCGATGGATGTTCACCTTACACACTGACACACAACACACATGAAGTGACCATACAAACACACACAAACACATACACACACACTGACACACAACACACAAGAAGTGACCATACAAACACACACAAACACATACACACACTGACACA
Organism: Paratrypauchen microcephalus; assembly: GCA_036785185.1. NCBI lineage: Eukaryota > Metazoa > Chordata > Actinopteri > Gobiiformes > Gobiidae > Paratrypauchen > Paratrypauchen microcephalus. Next base: position 1,464,394 of record JAVJIX010000113.1, read on the forward strand.
CAACACACAAGAAGTGACCATACAAACACACACAAACACACACACACTGACACACAACACACAAGAAGTGGACTAAGACACTGTGACCACACACACAAACACACACACACAAACACACACATACACACAAACACACACTGACACACAGATACAAACACACACACAAACACATACACAAACAAACACTCACACACACAAACACACACACAAACACGTATACACAGACACACATGCACTCCAGTCAAATGAAGCTCATTGAGGCTGGCACCAACAGGGGCAAATTTGAAGCAGAGTTCCGACCGTGGGTACCGTAGCAACCAAAGAGCCAATCAGGAACGACGCTGCTGAAGGTAAAGCCCCTTCCCGCCCACGCCGCTGGTTTAACAGGGAGCGGTCGCTTAGCAACACTGTCAATCAAACCTGTTGCTAACATTAGCAAGAGCTAAGACATTGGTCTGTTTTTAATGTTTATGTTTATTTACAGACAAAATAATGAAATAAAAACTCCAGGATCATGGAGCCCGCGCGGGTATGAACCTTTAAAGACCAAAATGACGAGTCTGAGAGGAGCAGGTACAGAGGGGCACAGTTTTTAATTTAAACTGAATTTTTATTTAAACTGAATTGTTAACTATGTCCATTTACAGCCACAGTCTGTGGTGCACACTGCAGTGTGGTTAATACCTTTGCACAGTCTGTGGTGCACACTGCAGTGTGGTTCATACCTTTGCACAGTCTGTGGTGCACACTGCAGTGTGGTTCATACCTTTGCACTGCAGGCCCTGGCGGAGCAGACCCCACAGCAGAGAGCCGCAGTGGTCACAGAAGGTCAGAACTTTGAAGCTGTGGAGGCTGAACTTGTGAGGGATGTTCACACTGAACCTCTGACTGCCCACAGCCTGAGACACACACGAGACACCAGACACACTCATTATCATTTTACTTTTACTTTTATTATTGATTAGATCATTAGTTTAGATAACCAGACAACATTATCCCATTGTTAGTGTGAACGGGCCTGTAGACTATGTGAACAGGCCTGCAGACTGTGTGAACAGGCCTGTAAACTGTGTGAACAGGCCTGTAGACAGTGTGAACGGGCCTGTAGACTGTGTGAACTGGCCTGTAGACAGTGTGAACGGGCCTGTAGACAGTGTGAACGGGCCTGCAGACAGTGTGAACGGGCCTGTAGACTGTGTGAACGGGCCTGTAGACTGTGTGAACAGGCTTGTAGACAGTGTGAACGGGCCTGTAGACAGTGTGACGGGCCTGTAGACTGTGTGAACGGGCCTGCAGACTGTGTGAACAGGCCTGTAAACTGTGTGAACTGGCCTGCAGACAGTGTGAACGGGCCTGTAGACTGTGTGAACTGGCCTGTTGACAGTGTGAACGGGCCTGCAGACAGTGTGAACGGGCCTGTAGACTATGTGAACAGGCCTGCAGACTGTGTGAACAGGCCTGTAAACTGTGTGAACAGGCCTGTAGACAGTGTGAACGGGCCTGTAGACTGTGTGAACTGGCCTGTAGACAGTGTGAACGGGCCTGCAGACAGTGTGAACGGGCCTGTAGACTGTGTGAACGGGCCTGTAGACTGTGTGAACAGGCTTGTAGACAGTGTGAACGGGCCTGTAGACAGTGTGACGGGCCTGTAGACTGTGTGAACGGGCCTGCAGACTGTGTGAACAGGCCTGTAAACTGTGTGAACGGGCCTGCAGACAGTGTGAACGAGCCTGTAGACTGTGTGAACTGGCCTGTTGACAGTGTGAACGGTCCTGCAGACAGTGTGAACGGGCCTGTAGACTGTGTGAACTGGCCTGTAGACTGTGTGAACGGGCCTGTAGACAGTGTGAACGGGCCTGTAGACAGTGTGAACGGGCCTGTAGACAGTGTGAACGGGCCTGTAGACTGTATGAACGGCCCTGTAGACTGTGTGAACGGGCGTGTAGACAGTGTGAACGGGCCTGTAGACTGTGTGAACGGGCCTGTAGACAGTGTGAACAGGCCTGTAGACAGTGTGAACGGGCCTGTAGACAGTGTGAACGGGCCTGTAGACTGTGTGAACGGGCCTGTAGACTGTGTGAACGGGCCTGTAGACAGTGTGAACGGGCCTGTAGACTGTGTGAAAGGGCCTGTAGACTGTGTGAAAGGGCCTGTAGACAGTGTGAACGGGCCTGTAGACAGTGTGAACGGGCCTGTAGACAGTGTGAACGGGCCTGCAGACAGTGTGAACGGGCCTGTAGACAGTGTGACGGGCCTGTAGACAGTGTGAACGGGCCTGTAGACTGTGTGAACGGGCCTGTAGACTGTGTGAACGGGCCTGTAGACAGTGTGAACGGGCCTGTAGACTGTGTGAACGGGCCTGCAGACTGTGTGAACAGGCCTGTAAACTGTGTGAACTGGCCTGCAGACAGTGTGAACGGGCCTGTAGACTGTGTGAACTGGCCTGTAGACAGTGTGAACGGGCCTGTAGACAGTGTGAACGGGCCTGCAGACAGTGTGAACGGGCCTGTAGACTGTGTGAACGGGCCTGTAGACTGTGTGAACAGGCTTGTAGACAGTGTGAACGGGCCTGTAGACAGTGTGACGGGCCTGTAGACTGTGTGAACGGGCCTGCAGACTGTGTGAACAGGCCTGTAAACTGTGTGAACGGGCCTGTAGACTGTGTGAACAGGCTTGTAGACAGTGTGAACGGGCCTGTAGACAGTGTGACGGGCCTGTAGACTGTGTGAACGGGCCTGCAGACTGTGTGAACAGGCCTGTAAACTGTGTGAACTGGCCTGCAGACAGTGTGAACGGGCCTGTAGACTATGTGAACTGGCCTGTAGACTGTGTGAACGGGCCTGTAGACAGTGTGAACGGGCCTGTAGACAGTGTGAACGGGCCTGTAGACAGTGTGAACGGGCCTGTAGACTGTATGAACGGCCCTGTAGACTGTGTGAACGGGCGTGTAGACAGTGTGAACGGGCCTGTAGACTGTGTGAACGGGCCTGTAGACAGTGTGAACAGGCCTGTAGACAGTGTGAACGGGCCTGTAGACAGTGTGAACGGGCCTGTAGACTGTGTGAACGGGCCTGTAGACTGTGTGAACGGGCCTGTAGACAGTGTGAACGGGCCTGTAGACTGTGTGAAAGGGCCTGTAGACTGTGTGAAAGGGCCTGTAGACAGTGTGAACGGGCCTGTAGACAGTGTGAACGGGCCTGTAGACTGTGTGAACGGGCCTGTAGACTGTGTGAACAGGCCTGTAGACAGTGTGAACGGGCCTGTAGACAGTGTGAACGGGCCTGCAGACAGTGTGAACGGGCCTGTAGACTGTGTGAACAGGCTTGTAGACAGTGTGAACGGGCCTGTAGACAGTGTGACGGGCCTGTAGACTGTGTGAACGGGCCTGCAGACTGTGTGAACAGGCCTGTAAACTGTGTGAACTGGCCTGCAGACAGTGTGAACGGGCCTGTAGACTGTGTGAACTGGCCTGTTGACAGTGTGAACGGGCCTGCAGACAGTGTGAACGGGCCTGTAGACTGTGTGAACTGGCCTGTAGACTGTGTGAACGGGCCTGTAGACAGTGTGAACGGGCCTGTAGACAGTGTGAACGGGCCTGTAGACTGTATGAACGGCCCTGTAGACTGTGTGAACGGGCGTGTAGACAGTGTGAACGGGCCTGTAGACTGTGTGAACGGGCCTGTAGACAGTGTGAACGGGCCTGTAGACAGTGTGAACGGGCCTGTAGACAGTGTGAACGGGCCTGTAGACTGTGTGAACGGGCCTGTAGACTGTGTGAACGGGCCTGTAGACAGTGTGAACGGGCCTGTAGACTGTGTGAAAGGGCCTGTAGACTGTGTGAAAGGGCCTGTAGACAGTGTGAACGGGCCTGTAGACAGTGTGAACGGGCCTGTAGACTGTGTGAACGGGCCTGTAGACTGCGTGAACGGGCCTGTAGACAGTGTGAACGGGCCTGTAGACAGTGTGAACGGGCCTGCAGACAGTGTGAACGGGCCTGTAGACTGTGTGAACAGGCTTGTAGACAGTGTGAACGGGCCTGTAGACAGTGTGACGGGCCTGTAGACTGTGTGAACGGGCCTGCAGACTGTGTGAACAGGCCTGTAAACTGTGTGAACTGGCCTGCAGACAGTGTGAACGGGCCTGTAGACTGTGTGAACTGGCCTGTTGACAGTGTGAACGGGCCTGCAGACAGTGTGAACGGGCCTGTAGACTGTGTGAACTGGCCTGTAGACTGTGTGAACGGGCCTGTAGACAGTGTGAACGGGCCTGTAGACAGTGTGAACGGGCCTGTAGACAGTGTGAACGGGCCTGTAGACTGTGTGAACGGCCCTGTAGACTGTGTGAACGGGCGTGTAGACAGTGTGAACGGGCCTGTAGACTGTGTGAACGGGCCTGTAGACAGTGTGAACGGGCCTGTAGACAGTGTGAACGGGCCTGTAGACAGTGTGAACGGGCCTGTAGACTGTGTGAACGGGCCTGTAGACAGTGTGAACGGGCCTGTAGACTGTGTGAAAGGGCCTGTAGACTGTGTGAAAGGGCCTGTAGACAGTGTGAACGGGCCTGTAGACAGTGTGAACGGGCCTGTAGACTGTGTGAACGGGCCTGTATACTGTGTGAACAGGCCTGTAGACAGTGTGAACGGGCCTGTAGACAGTGTGAACGGGCCTGCAGACAGTGTGAACGGGCCTGTAGACTGTGTGAACAGGCTTGTAGACAGTGTGAACGGGCCTGTAGACAGTGTGACGGGCCTGTAGACTGTGTGAACGGGCCTGCAGACTGTGTGAACAGGCCTGTAAACTGTGTGAACTGGCCTGCAGACAGTGTGAACGGGCCTGTAGACTGTGTGAACTGGCCTGTTGACAGTGTGAACGGGCCTGCAGACAGTGTGAACGGGCCTGTAGACTGTGTGAACTGGCCTGTAGACTGTGAACGGGCCTGTAGACAGTGTGAACGGGCCTGTAGACAGTGTGAACGGGCCTGTAGACTGTGTGAACGGGCGTGTAGACTGTGTGAACAGGCGTGTAGACAGTGTGAACGGGCCTGTAGACAGTGTGAACGGGCCTGTAGACAGTTTGAACGGGCCTGTAGACTGTGTGAACGGGCCTGTACTGTGTGAACGGGCCTGTAGACTGTGTGAACGGGCCTGTAGACAGTGTGAACGGGCCTGTAGACTGTGTGAATGGGCCTGCAGACAGTGTGAACGGGCCTGTAGACAGGGTGAACGGGCCTGCAGACAGTGTGAACGGGCCTGTAGACTGTGTGAACGGGCCTGTAGACAGTGTGAATGGGCCTGCAGACAGTGTGAACGGGCCTGTAGACTGTGTGAACGGGCCTGTAGACTGTGTGAACAGGCTTGTAGACAGTGTGAACGGGCCTGTAGACAGTGTGACGGGCCTGTAGACTGTGTGAACGGGCCTGCAGACTGTGTGAACAGGCCTGTAAACTGTGTGAACTGGCCTGCAGACAGTGTGAACGGGCCTGTAGACTGTGTGAACTGGCCTGTTGACAGTGTGAACGGGCCTGCAGACAGTGTGAACGGGCCTGTAGACTGTGTGAACTGGCCTGTAGACTGTGTGAACGGGCCTGTAGACAGTGTGAACGGGCCTGTAGACAGTGTGAACGGGCCTGTAGACAGTGTGAACGGGCCTGTAGACTGTGTGAATGGCCCTGTAGACTGTGTGAACGGGCGTGTAGACAGTGTGAACGGGCCTGTAGACTGTGTGAACGGGCCTGTAGACAGTGTGAACAGGCCTGTAGACAGTGTGAACGGGCCTGTAGACAGTGTGAACGGGCCTGTAGACTGTGTGAACGGCCCTGTAGACTGTGTGAACGGGCGTGTAGACAGTGTGAACGGGCCTGTAGACTGTGTGAACGGGCCTGTAGACAGTGTGAACGGGCCTGTAGACAGTGTGAACGGGCCTGTAGACAGTGTGAACGGGCCTGTAGACTGTGTGAACGGGCCTGTATACTGTGTGAACAGGCCTGTAGACAGTGTGAACGGGCCTGTAGACAGTGTGAACGGGCCTGCAGACAGTGTGAACGGGCCTGTAGACTGTGTGAACAGGCTTGTAGACAGTGTGAACGGGCCTGTAGACAGTGTGACGGGCCTGTAGACTGTGTGAACGGGCCTGCAGACTGTGTGAACAGGCCTGTAAACTGTGTGAACTGGCCTGCAGACAGTGTGAACGGGCCTGTAGACTGTGTGAACTGGCCTGTTGACAGTGTGAACGGGCCTGCAGACAGTGTGAACGGGCCTGTAGACTGTGTGAACTGGCCTGTAGACTGTGTGAACGGGCCTGTAGACAGTGTGAACGGGCCTGTAGACAGTGTGAACGGGCCTGTAGACTGTGTGAACGGGCGTGTAGACTGTGTGAACAGGCGTGTAGACAGTGTGAACGGGCCTGTAGACAGTGTGAACGGGCCTGTAGACAGTTTGAACGGGCCTGTAGACTGTGTGAACGGGCCTGTACTGTGTGAACGGGCCTGTAGACTGTGTGAACGGGCCTGTAGACAGTGTGAACGGGCCTGTAGACTGTGTGAATGGGCCTGCAGACAGTGTGAACGGGCCTGTAGACAGGGTGAACGGGCCTGCAGACAGTGTGAACGGGCCTGTAGACTGTGTGAACGGGCCTGTAGACAGTGTGAATGGGCCTGCAGACAGTGTGAACGGGCCTGTAGACAGTGCAGTACCTCGGGCTGCCTGTCGTCCTTGTTCTTGACCCCTGCACACTGTGTGATGATGAGCTCGTGACAGCGTTTGTGGACCACACAGGTGCACACTGCAGGACACAAAACTTCATTTATCATTTATTAAAATATTAGTCTGTAATTATACAACAATTTAATTATAGTGAACAAAAACATTTATTGTTAATTATGCTAATGAGCTCTAGACATTAGTATTAAAAGGTTCCATATTATAATGTTATTCCTCCTCACAAACAGACCTGGAGTTGCGTTTTGTTTCATTCACATGTTTGAGTAACTCTTTATTATTCGTCTGTCCACATCTCCAAAGCTCAAAACGCTCTGTTCCACCTGGTGATGTCATGAAGTGGTTTTGAAATTAACAAGATGAAATTATCCAAATGATTCTAGTGAAGGTGTATGGATCTTAAAAAAACAGTGGAGCACTTCCTGTATTACAGAATGACGGCACGGTGGCTAGCACTCATGCCTCACAGCAAGAAGGTTCAGGTTTCTGTGTGGAGTTTGCATGTTCTTCCCATGTCTGGGTGGGTTTCCTCTGTGCAGTCTGGTTCCCCCATTAACACAAAAACACAAAAACACAAAAACATAAAAACACAAAAACACAAAAACCCCAAAACACAAAAACGCAAAAAACACAAAAACACAAAAACCCCAAAACACAAAAATGCACAAAACACAAAAACACAAAAACCCCAAAACACAAAAATGCACAAAACACAAAAACACAAAAACCCCAAAACACAAAAATGCACAAAACTCAAAAACACAAAAACCCAATAACGCAAAAACCCAAAAACGCATAAACCCCAAAACACAAAAACGCAAAAATCCCCAAAAACCCCAAAACGCATAAACCCAAAAACCCCAAAACACAAAAACGCAAAAATCCCAAAAATCCCAAAAACCCCAAAACGCAAAAACGCAAAAACCCCAAAACACAAAAACACAAAAATCCCCCAAACCCCAAGACGCAAAAACACATAAACTCCAAAACACAAAAACACAAAAACGCAAAAACGCAAAAACACAAAAACCCCAAAACGCAAAAACTCCAAAACACAAAAAACCCCAGAACGCAAAAACACAAAAACCCCAAAACACAAAAACGCAAAAACACAAAAACATGCTCCACAGGGAAAAAAACCAAGACGAGCAACAAGATCATGGAGATGGCCCCCGGACGCCTGAAAGATGAGCTGCCCACTGCTCCTGAAGGATGGGTCAAATGCAGAGAAATAATTTCCTTACAGGGACAAATAAAGGACAAAAAAATGACATCACAAGGTGGAACAGAGTGTTTTCAGTTTGAGAGAAAAACTCAGGTTTGTGTGTGAATGAAACAAAACACAACTCCAGGTGTTTGTGACGAGGACTAGAAACTAGAACAGAAATCAGAAAATAATGTAACATCAGCCCTTTAACGTGAATAAAACTGTAAAAGGTAAAAGTAACACAGGTGAATAACCACAACAAAGATTTAACAATGAACAAAGTTTAAAAGTTTAAAGTTTAAAGTTTGTTTAAGTTTATTAAAAATGTTTCAGAGAGGAACCTACCTTGGCACTGGTAACCCTGCTTCCCCAGCACACCCCTGAGGGACAGAGACAGGGACAGAGGGACAGAGACAGAGAGACAGAGAGACAGAGGGACAGAGGGACAGAGAGACAGAGGGACAGAGACAGAGGGACAGAGACAGAGGGACAGAGACAGAGAGACAGAGACAGAGGGACAGAGACAGAGGGACAGAGGGACAGAGAGATAGAGGGACAGAGAGACAGAGACAGAGGGACAGAGACAGAGGGACAGAGACAGAGGGACAGAGACAGAGGGACAGAGACAGAGAGACAGAGGGACAGAGACAGAGGGACAGAGACAGAGGGACAGAGACAGAGAGACAGAGGGACAGAAAGACAGAGACAGAGAGACAGAGACAGAGGGACAGAGAGACAGAGGGACAAAGAGACAGAGAGACAGAGACAGAGGGACAGAGAGACAGAGGGACAAAGAGACAGAGGGACAGAGACAGAGGGACAGTCAGATCAACAGTTCTTCAGTGTCCACATGAAGAGACGAGCTGATTCTTTGGTTCAAAAAAAGAGGAAATCTCGGTCTGTGTCAAAACTCTGCTCCTCTGATAATACTCCCTACAACTGTGACTGGACATAGAGCGACCTCAGAGAAAGAAGGCGTCTGATTGGTCTGTTTTTAAAGTTCATATCTCGGATCATGTGGAGCGAGTTAATCCCAACATTTAAGACCAAAACGAGGAGCCCGACAGCGTCAGAGAGGGGCCACGGTTTTTAATAGAAAGAAGTGACGTGCGGTCAGGGGAGGCCGTGTCATCACAGAGGAAAAAAAAGTAAAAGTTAAAAATAAATGTTTATATTTATCCAATAATTTGTACTATAAAGTTATTTTCTATTTAACTTTGCCATTTTAATAATTTTTTTATTCAAACGTCTGAATTTTCACTTAAAGCGGCGGTGAAAAGGCGTCGGGTTAAAGCGGCGGTGAAAAGGCGCCGGGTTAAAGCGGCGGTGAAAAGTCGCCTGGCTAAAGCGGCGGTGAAAAGGCGCCGGGTTAAAGCGGCGGTAAAAAGGCGCCGGGTTAAAGCGGCGGTGAAAAGTCGCCGAGTTAAAGCGGCGGTAAAAAGGCGCCGGGTTAAAGCGGCGGTGAAAAGGCGCCGGGTTAAAGCGGCGGTGAAAAGGCGCCGGGTTAAAGCGGCGGTGAAAAGGCGCCGGGTTAAAGCGGCGGTGAAAAGGCGCCGGGTGAGGCTCGTAGTTACCTGGTCTAAACCACATTCAAACCAGGTCTAAACCAGGTCCAAATGTGGTCAAAATGTGGTCTAAAGCAGGAATAAACCAAGTCCAAACCAGGTCCAAACGTGGTCTAAACCAGGTCTAAACCAAGTCTAAACTAGGTCTAAACCAGGTCCAAACGTGGTCCAAATGTGGTCTAAACCAGGTCTAAACCAGGTCTATACTAGGTCTTTCAACAGTCTAATCCGTTCACTTTTTTCTTCTTGTCTGGCCCGACTTTTTAAATGGAGGAAGATTTCATATTAAAACTCGAGCAGTTTTCTAAACTGGACTTTGGGTCGAAGCAGGAGGTTAGAATTAAAGGAAGACCAACGCTGGAGCTAAAGGGTTTGCTCCAGACTACGGGACGAAAGACTCGCTCTTTTCAAACAGCGTGGGAAGAAATCGTCTTTTCTGCTTTTCCTTCTTTTCTCGACCTGCTGTGATGATGTCTGGACTCAGATATTGTGACCTGAAAAATTTGCAAAGAACCCTCGTTAAACATGAGCGGTCCACCGCTCACATTCAGAGCCAGATCGCGCTAAAAAATTTTAATATTCCGAGCTCCAGTCACTTACAGGGAGAGAAACTGGCCCTGGTTTACAGATTTGTAAATGTGATTGTGACGACGTCAGTGCCTCACCAGCCGTGACCCTCACCGCACGTTACTGATAGAAAATGAATGAGTCGATGGAGTCAGAAGTGCGCCCATGCTCACTTCCTGTTTGGAGTAGCTCGCGGTTTAGCTGTGTCCATTATATCTACAGTCTACGGGGTAAACACGGAGTACAGACCAGATGAAGTCCCGGCAGTGGGAGCAGTACGTGGGCTGTCTCAGGTACGTGGCCATGAACTTGTGCCCGTTGACCTGGTGCACCCTCCGGCGGACAGCACCCTGGCGCCTCTGGGGACCCACCCTCTGCCGGAACACCCGCTCCTCATGGTCCCCACACGGCACCGGGGTCTCTGCACACAGACACAGATGCTTTTTTTGAATCTTTGCATTAACTTGCATTAATTTCCCGGAGACTGAGCCAATCCCAACCGTGATGATGCTTGCCTAACCTTAATCTAATTTACATTATCTACGTGGATTCAGAAAATAAAAACGAAGTGTGTACATCAGTGTGGGCGTGTACAAGTGGAGGGAGAAAGATTACACATATGACAAGCCGTGTTAACATTCAAACACTCGGCAGGATATGTATTGCAGATGTCTCTAACTCAGTTTTGCCAGGTCAAAAAGAAAAATTCAGATATCCGCAAAAACATTCTTCCTCGGACAAATGACGTCACTTTGAACATCACTTTTGTACGGGGTTCATCATTACAGATATCCACAATTCAATTCTAGATATCCACTACGGGAATTACGGATATCCACAACTGAATTACAGATATCTGTAATTCCAGTTTGAGATATGGATAATTTGATTTTGACTCATCATAACTCCAGTTCAAGAAATCTTTAATTCACCTCAATTCAAGATATCGACATGTTCCTTTTCAGATGTCTGTAACTGGAGTTCGGGATACAGACGCTCCTCAACTTACGAACGAGTTACGTTCCGGACGCCCGTTCGTTAGTTGAATTTGTTTGCAAGTCGTTATTATATGTTTAAGGCTTGTATAAGTTATCTATATGGATTTGTACTGCATTTAAATAACACTAATATCACTAATAACACAATAACACTAATAAATAACACTAAATAATACTAATATGCTTTTTAAAAATATGGAAAACTGATGAGATAAAAAGAAGAGAGGGACACGGAGAAAAACACAGTCAGCTGAGAGAGAGAGAGAGAGAGAGAGAGAGAGCGCGTGTGTGTGAATGTATGTGTGAGACGGTGTATGTGTGTGTGTGTGTATGTGTGTGTGTGAGACTGTGTGTGTGTGAGAGAGACTGTGTGTGTGTGTGTATTTACCTCCTATTTTCCTTGAGCTCTTGGGGAAAGCGTGATGAAGATTTGCCCTCTTCTTAAAACGTGCAAACCAGCCATGGCTGACAGAAAAGGTTTCTTCCACAGCACTTTCTCCTGCCTTAGCCTTAAAGCCCCAGTGTGTAGGATTCGTGGCGCATAGGTGGATGGTGCTATTGCACTTTCTGTTTTAGGTACGGCAGACCTCGAGGGTCACCCGGGCGCACGCACGAGCCGCTACTGTATAAATAAAACGCGGTCCCGTTTTGTTTTTTGTTTTTTTCTCATGAAAACACACATTCCCGATCATGTACCATGACACTCTACACATCAAATGAAACCTTACAGTCTCCTCTTTTTGACTATGCAATTCATTTCCCTGCACAACAGTCACTCCCCGAGCACATGGGGATTTTATACGGAAAAGCACAAAACGAGGTTAGCTTACCTTAGAATGCTTTGCACAGGTCAAACTCAGTATTTCACCATAAACTTGCTCTCAATTTGTCCGTAAGGATCCAGCGAATAAAATCCAGTAAAACAATTTAGTCCAAAACACGTGTTAGATCCATTACGACGTCTGATCCGGCAGCATGCTTGTCGTTGTTTACCCAAAACCACGAGCCTTGCCGAAGGCGGAGCCCAAATGTCCTTCTGCGGCTCTCGTATTCAAAATGGCTGCCTCTGCATGGGGAAGATCCCCCTTTTATGTGACTATATCTAAGTCCAAAAGAATACTTTGATTTCATGATGGAAGTGAAAAGGCTTGGAAAACAATGTATTTTTGAATGGGTATCTTCAATTTCAGTAATTAACGGGTAAAAATCTTACACACTGTCCCTTTAAGGTCATTAAAAAGCGATATGGCCTTGTCACTGATCAGCATAAGGCTCAAAGGAACACGCCGCTGCCGCTGATTTTCGAGCCAAATACCAAGAAGTTTCTCCATCTCTTCCATGAGTTTCTCTCTCTTCTTGCTTATGATGGTGGATTGCATACCCGCTGCACTTTTCACATGCTCCATAATGCGCTCCTTTTGTTTATATATCGTATCAATTGTCGAACGGTTCACGTTGTGCGCGTGTGCCAAATTCACCATCTTCTCACCAGCATCAAGTTTCTTTATTATCGCCACCTTCTTTTCAAATGAGACCGCTTTTTCACAGAAGCTTCACTAGAAGCTTTTCACTTTTCTCCAACCATATTGGATTACTGAACGCATGCAAGAAAAACAACAAAGTTCATAACACCGCACCATAGTAACACCGTAGTACGCCCACTCAGTTGAAGTTCTGAACACTTCTACTGAGTGGGCGTGACACTTGGGGGATGCTGCGCAGCCCCTGCCTGTGCGTCAGCGGCGGAAATATGCACTACGTACTGTACCCGGAAGTCGGAATAGGCGCTAAATACAAAAACTCACTTGCGTACATGTACAGCACTTTTGCCCAAACATTTAACTTTTTTTTTTTTAATTTTCGACCCTGTTCGTAACTCCGAATGTTCGTAAATCGAATGTTCGTATGTCGAGGAGCGTCTGTAGTCGTAATGTAATTGTAGATATCGATTATCAATATCTTGAAATTAATATTGATTAGAGATATCTGAAATTGGAGATATCTGTAACGTTCGTTCTGCCTGATCTAAATATAATTACAGATTTGTTGAATTTAAGTTTTGTCTTGGTGTAAATGATCTTCACTTTAAAGGGATATGCCACCCCCAGGGCAAATTTGGGCATCTCCCCACAGTCCAGAGACTAAAATAAGTGGTGGAAAGCGTTTTCCTGCTCACCCAGCCATTGTCCGAGTCTGTCGCCACTGACCGCCGCGGTATCTGGTGCTCCTCCGCCTTAGACTGGAGTCATTTTGGGTGGGAACTATTTTCCAGTGCGTAAGAATACAGCCGTATCACGCAGCACGCTGCCAGGGGAATCCCAGTTACGCACCGGGAAGGGAGTTCCCCTGTTGCACAACGTGGTGCGTGATACGGCTGTATTCTTACGCACTGGAAAATAGTTCCCACCCAAAATGACCAAGTCAAGCTCTCCGTGTTGATTTGCACATTTATTTGCACTCGATATGAATGCGCACTACACAGAAAGTAATTGGGAAACGCATCGAGCAAATTAATTCCTTTTGGCCGAAATCTTTCTCTGGCGACGTTAGACTCCAGTCTAAGGCGGAGTAGCTGCAGATACCGCGGCGGTCAGTGGCGACAGACCTGGACAATGGCTGGGTGAGCAGGAAAACGCTTTCCACCACTTATTTTAGTCTCTGGACTGTGGGGAGATGCCCAAATTTGCCCTGGGGGTGGCATATCCCTTTAAGCGGAGTATTTCCACGTGGCTCCTGTCGCTGTTAATGGAAAGTTCATTTATCAGTAAGAAAGCCAAAATGAAGCCTCTCCACCAAGGAGCTGGTGATGGACTTCAGGAGGAGACCACTACCTCACTCACCGGTGAACATCCAGGGGCAGGACATAGAGACTGTGGACAGTTTCAAGTACCTGGGTGTTCACCTCAACAATAAACTGGACTGGTCCCACAACACTGACGCCCTGTACAAGAAGGACCAAAGTCGCCTCCACCTCCTGAGGAGACTGAGGTCCTTTGGAGTGTGCAGGCCTCTGCTCAAGACTTTTTATGACTCTGTGGTGGCCTCTGCTCTCCTCTACGCTGTCGTCTGCTGGGCCCCGAGCAGCACAGAACGGGACAGGAAGAGACTTAATAAGCTGGTCAGGAGGGCCAGCTCTGTCCTGGGCTGTCCTCTGGACTCTGTAGAGGAGGTGGCTGAGAGGAGGGTGCTGGACAAACTTACGTCCATCATGGACGACACCTCTCACCCTCTGCACCGGACTGTAGAGGAGCTGAGCAGCTCCTTCAGCAGCCGACTGAGGCCCCCCCAGTGCAGGAAGGAGCGCTACCGCAGATCCTTCATCCCCATCGCCATCAGACTGTATAACTCCACTGTATAGTGCAATATTTTCTATACTCTCTTTTTACTTATTTTATTATTATTATTTGTCTGCACGCACATTAATTTTGTTCAAACCTTCTTTTGCACTAAACTGCCTGGAGCAGCCGTGACAAGTGAATTTCTCCTGTGTGAGATCAATAAAGTCTTATCTTATCTTGTCAGATAAAAAACTTTAGACCTACACGAGCTCTGACGTTTGTTTACAGCGCAGTTGCAGATTTTGAATTCCTGCTTTTTTCTTTCTTTGTTTCTTTACAAAATCTTAAAGGAACCGTATGTCATATCAGTTTATGGACATACTCATGTGAAGCTCAGAACCTCCAGGATTGGCTCACTGCAGAGGCTGCACTAGCACTGATCATAACATGCATATAAACAGAGGAGGATCTCACCTTCAGTGGAGGAGCCCGTCAGGTCGATCACCACGTACACCCTGCCCTCCGGCTCCAGCTCCATCTGACGACACAGGACACCGTGAAACCAGACGTGATCAATCACACTCAGAGCTGAACTGGAGCTGACGTGAGTTCAGCCTGGAACACCTAACTCCTCCTCCCCAGAGCCACCTCAGCTTCTCATCCTCTCACTGTCCCCCTCATCCTCTCATCGTCTGTCTCATCCTCTCATCATCCTCCTCATCCTCTCATCGTCTGTCTCATCCTCTCATCATCCTGCTCATCCTCTCATCGTCTGTCTCATCCTCTCATCATCCCCCTCATCCTCTCATCATCCTTTTCATCCTCTCCTCGTCCATCTCATCCTCTCATCGTGCCCCTCATCCTTTCATCATCCCCTTCATCCTCTCATCATCCCCCTCATCCTCTCGTCCCCCTCATCCTCTCATCGTCCGTCTCATCATCCCCCTCATCCTCTCGTCCCCCTCATCCTCTCATCGTCCTTCTCATCCTCTCATCATCCTTCTCATCCTTTGATCATCCTTCTCATCCTCTCATCATCCATCTCATCCCCTCATCGTCCCCCTCATCTTCTCATCATCCGTCTCATCCCCTCATCGTCCCCCTCATCCTCTCATCTTACATCTCATCTTACATCTCATCCTCTCATCCTCTCATCGTCTGTCTCATCCTCCGTCTCATCCTCCGTCTCATCCTCTCATCGTCTCCCTCATCCTCTCATCGTCTCCCTCATGCTCTCATCGTCCATCTCATCCTCTCATCGTCCCCCTCATCCTCTC
>JAVJIX010000113.1:1485000-1562500 GCA_036785185.1 Paratrypauchen microcephalus
ACTGAAAATAAAGCTGACTTTGACTTTTTTGACTTTGACTTTTTTGACTTTTCCTGGAGCACACGTCTGCAGGAGCCCAAGGACCTCGTGGACGAACCTCGTGGACGATAAAGTAAACAGCCCGTCGCCTCATACGTCTCCGTGTCAGGTGGAATTTCCCGGAACATACCACAGTGTCCTGGTTTATGTTAGACTTACAGTACGGTACAGTACACAAACACACACACACACACACACACACACACAGATATACACACACACATACACACACACACACACACACAGATATACACACACACATACACACACACACACACACAGATATACGCACACACATACACACACTCACACACAGATATACACACACACACACAGATACACACACCACAGATACACAAACTCACACAGGCACAGACACATACAGATTTATTTCCTTAAACTAAAGTAAGTGTTGTGTATCTGGTGTTGTGTAGTTGTTGTGTATCTGGTGTTGTGTAGTTGTGTATCTGTTGTTGTGTAGTTGTTGTGTATCTGTTGTTGTGTAGTTGTTGTGTATCTGTTGTTGTGTAGTTGTGTATCTGTTGTTGTGTAGTTGTTGTGTATCTGTTCTTGTGTAGTTGTTGTGTATCTGTTGTTGTGTAGTTGTTGTGTATGTGTTGTTGTGTAGTTGTGTATCTGTTGTGTAGTTGTTGTGTATCTGGTGTTGTGTAGTTGTTGTGTATCTGTTCTTGTGTAGTTGTTGTGTATCTGTTGTTGTGTAGTTGTTGTGTATCTGTTGTGTAGTTGTTGTGTATCTGTTCTTGTGTAGTTGTTGTGTATCTGTTGCTGTGTAGTTGTGTATCTGTTGTTGTGTAGTTGTTGTGTATCTGTTGTTGTGTAGTTGTAGTGTATTTGTTGTTGTGTAGTTGTTGTGTATCTGGTGTTGTGTAGTTGTTGTTGTGTATCTGTTGTTGTGTAGTTATTGTGTATCTGTTGTTGTGTAGTTGTTGTGTATCTGTTGTTGTGTAGTTGTAGTGTATTTGTTGTTGTGTAGTTGTTGTGTATCTGGTGTTGTGTAGTTGTTGTTGTGTATCTGTTGTTGTGTAAAAAGTCATGGTATAAGATCTTAGTGTGAATCATTACGTCAGAACAGAAAGAATTCGGATTTAAAAGTGCTAAATAACAGTTGCAAAACGAGAAATTCAATTTGTCGACTGGACAAAAGTTTATTTGCATCAAGCTGCTTCTTCAGTTCTGGTCAGACGCTGGTGGACACTGCCTGTATCTGCCTGAAGGGGGCGCTAACCACAATGAAATGACTCTGAGACTGCCACTCCTACTTGTTTACAGTTTGTGTTAGTTAGGTGGGCCTGTTAGATCTGCAGTGGGAGTGGAGTGTGGGTCTTGTTAGCAGAACCATTCAGGACCATAATGGGACCTGACCTGCTACATCTCCACCTAAAAGGACCTCAGTCTGCCGAACACCTCCACCTAAAAGGACCTCAGTCTGCCGTACATCTCCACCTAAAAGGACCTCAGTCTGCCGTACATCTCCACCTAAAAGGACCTCAGTCTGCCGTACACCTCCACCTAAAAGGACCTCAGTCTGCCGTACACCTCCACCTAAAAGGACCTCAGTCTGCCGTACATCTCCACCTAAAAGGACCTCAGTCTGCCGTACATCTCCACCTAAAAGGACCTCAGTCTGCCGTACATCTCCACCTAAAAGGACCTCAGTCTGCCGTACATCTCCACCTAAAAGGGCCACTCCTTTGAGGACAGTGAGGTCCAGATCTTGGCCAGGGAAAAGAACTGGTTTGAGAGGGGAGTTAAAGAGGCTATTTTTGTCAACAAAGAGAATCCTTCCTTGAACAAAAATGGAGGGATCAGACATCATTTGTCTCCATCTATAACTCAGTCCAAATCTGCATCAGACTCAGTGAATTTGAACCTTGATTTGATCTGAAAATGTGCGGGAAATACTTTTACTTTTTACTATTCAAGGACAATTTTAAACATACTCTTTAATACTTTTACTCAAGTGATACTTTTACTTTTACTTGAGTATCAGTACTCTTCGAGTATCTGTACTTTTGCTTAAAGGGATATTGCGTTGTTGTTTTTTTTAAATGTGAATCTGTATGGCGTCCCCTTCAACAGTGTCGTACATTAACACTGACTTACTGATGACAGCGTCGTCTGAGCCGAGTTCTGCTCCGGTTCTGTAGTTCCGCAAATGTAGTGCCGGTAAGTTCGCGGGGACATTTAATAAAGCTTGTTTTTCTTCTCAAAATAACATTTGTCCAAAAAGTGATATACAAGGGTCATTCAAAAAGTTCTAAGACAAATTAAAAAACTACTTTATTTTTGAAAGTAACAAAATTATTTTTCTACATAACATCCACCTAAGTCCATACACAGACCCTCCAGGAATTCGCGATGTTGCGATTTGCAACTTCAACACAACTTCAGCCAATCCCCGTGAATTCAGGGCGGTGTTGCAATTTTGACCAATCACCGCAACTTTCCCGCAATTTTTTACAAATTTTGACCAGTCATCGGCGACGTATTGAACTCACGTCGACCATCTTCCTTCTGCTTTACTTCCGTGTGACGAAACGAAACTGCGGCCGTGTCCCCAGTTCGGAGCGTGGTTTGAAGGGGGCTCAGACTGCAGTCAAGGCGGTGCACACTTGCTCAGCCCTGAGTGCACTCTGCAGACCGCATGGCCGTCTGCGAAATGCGACAGGTCTCGCAACTACGGGAAGCAGCCGCCGACTCCATTAGAAGAAGTAGCGCGCGGTGCATGCTGGGATATATGAGTGTGCGAAGCGTGCATTTTCACGCGCTTGGTCCACGTCCCGATTTCCATGGAAACGACTGCGGTCTGCGAACGTGTGTTAACTGGGTATGGGACAAAAAAGAAATAAGGCACATGCCCTTCAAACCACGCTCCGAACTGTGAACTCTGGGAACTGGGACACGGCTTCTAATGGCAAAGAAACATGTCTGCGGCGCCATTTGCCCACAAAAATAACAGCAAAAGACCGAAACAGTTCCCCTCCTAGTAGTAATTTATTTTCGATGTTGGTAAGGTTGTTTTAGGACCATATCTGTGATCTCTCTGTCCTTGTATTATTCTTTGTCAGTAATAACTCAGTATTCAAAATATTACTCAATTTTAATTACAAAAAGGGAAAATCACAACTATTTATCGCAACTTTCACTTCCTCCCGCAACAAAATCGCAACAAAAACCTTAAAAGCACCGCAACTTTCATCGCAACTTTTGGGAAAAGCTCCCGCAAATTCAGGCATTTTAGCCCCGCAACAATCACAAAAAATGCCAGCGAAATCCTGGGGGGTCTGAATACACTTCTGCGAGCGATGTTTCCACCGAAAAATTCCTTCTTGATAGAATTCTGGAGCTTGTCTAGTCGACCAGGTCACAACCTCCCTCTTCACTTCAAGTATGGACTGAAATCTTGTTCCTTTTAAATGTTCCTTCAACTTTGGAAATAGGAAAAAAAACATCCATAAACATTGTGCAAAACTTCTATAATTTCTTTAGGTTTCCATTGAAGTTTTGTTAGAAATTTAATGTTTGCTCAAACTTCAGATTGGCTCATTTTGGAGGGTCAAAAAAGTGGGTTGTGCAGTATGTAACGCAACTCTGTGAAAAACAAATCTAGAATGCTGAAACTTGTCGAATGTGTTTATAAGTCATCGGTGGTACGATTCAAGGTCATTTTGTTGAACTAGTTCGACTCATTTTGAATTTATGGCATTTGTCTTAGAACTTTTTGAATGCCCCTCGTATTTGCATCGCAAACAGTTGTCCGCGAAAAATTCTGCAGCCTTAGTCGCATTGGTGCTATTTTCTCTCGAGTCGTATCACTGCGCGCCTATTACTTATAAACATCCGCTTACAAGTAAACAGGCTAATAATAAGTAATAGGCGCGCAGTAGGGATGCAAATTATCGATTAATTCATTAATTGATAGTTGATTGACCTTATCGATCGATTAACGATTAACTGATAAGCGGCGTTTTTCACCTGAATTTGAGTGTTTCAATAGGGTCTTTAAGAATATAAGCTATAGTAACATAACACTGAGTCAAAAATATATCATAGTATTATTATATTGTATATTCCTCAATTAATTATTCCTTAGTAAAAAGCAGACAAATGTATTGATGCTGAATAACAAAATACAGTAATCCCTCGCTCTATTGCGGTTCGCGGATTTTTTTAAATTTATTTATTTATTTTTATAGAGTAACATTGTGTTCTGTCCTGATTGGCTAAGAGACTAGACCAGGACTAAACGTGGACTGGACCAGGTCTAGACCAGAACTAAACCAGGTCTGGACCAGGTCTGGACCTAGACTGGACCTGGACTGGACCGGGTCTGGACCTGGACTGAACCAGGATTGTGCCGCTGCTGGTTTCGTGCGGCTGGTTTGTGGCTCAGGGCCCGGGCCGCAGGCCAGCCGCGTGGGACTCGGGGCCCGAGCCGCGGGCCAGCCGCGCGAAGCTCGGGGCCTGGGCCACGGGCCGGCTGCGCGGGACCAGCAGCGGCACGTTGCGGCGCATTCCTGGGCGCCGCGGTTCGATCTCGCCTCGCGCATACACCGGAGCTGCTGAGCAGTGCCGTTGGCGCCTGCAGCCGGCTGTGAGTCGAGCTTGGCGCAGCGTGGTGCACGTTTGCCTTGTTTCGTGACCACGCGGGTGGTTAGCGATTAATTACAATTAATGCATTTTGTTCGACTAACGTCTTAATCGACAATTAATCGTTAATCGATTAATTGTTGACATCCCTAGCGCGCAATGATACGACTCGCGAGAAAATAACCCCAATGCGAAATTGACTGCTGAATTTTTCGCGGACAACTGCTTGTGACGCAAATATATAACTTTTTGGACAAATGTTGTTTTGAGAAGAAAAACAAGCTTTATTAAATGTCCCCGCTAACTTACCGGAACTACGTTCGCGAGCTCCAGAACCGGAGCAGAACTGGGCCCAGACGACGCTTTCATCGGTAAGTCAGTGTAAATGGACGACACTGCTGAAGGGGACGCCATACAGATTCACATTAAAAAAAAACAAAAAAAAAACGCACTGTCCCTTTAAGTAACAAAACAGAACTTCACCCACCACTGCTCCTTTTTCATTTCTGTGACGAGGGAGGGGTTTGTCCTGTGTACAAACTTCTGATTCCACACAGGGAGGCCTGGTGGAGACGTTCCCACACCTCCCTGAACATCTCCTTCACCGCTCTGTTCAGGACAAGTTCAAACACAACTCTGGCTCCAAGGCTGACGCATTCCTCACACTCACCATCAGAGAAACAGAGAGAGAGAGACAGATTATTGATCCCGAGGGAAATCCAAGTTTTGCTGCAACATTCCCACAGCGCGTCTCGGCCAAAGGTCTCAGGTCAGTTTAACAGGAGGACTGGTCAGGGAGGGTCAGCAGATCCTGTGGAAGAGCCAAAAGCGTCCCTCCTCTGAGTCGAAAATGGGAAACTGATTCACTCTCAAAAACCTGCCCCGTTGTCAGAATTAAATTTTCGTTTGCAATGGACGAGAGTTTACACGGATTATTATTTCTCATGTCCAATGAAAGCAGAACATCTCCTGTAGAGGTGTGTACGTCGAAGTGACAGCAGTGATTTAACTAGGCCATGGTGTGAGTTCATGTCCGGACATGACGGTGCACTTTCGGTTCTCACCACCACCAACACTTCTGTGGAATCACTGTTCGAACACAATATTATGAGGATTTTGTTCAAATATTTGTGGTCAGATGTTCAGTGTGCAACTTCTGCTGCTACAAAACAACTCTGACACTGACACTGCTGCTTAAATGACACTGACACTGCTGCTTAAATGTCACTTAAATGACACTGACACTGCTGCTTAAATGATACTTAAATGACACTGGCACTGCTGCTTAAATGTCACTTAAATGACACTGACACTGCTGCTGCTTAAATGACACTGACACTGCTGCTTAAATGACACTTATATGACACTGACTGACACTGCTGCTTCAATGACCCTGATACTGCTGCTTAAATGACACTTAAATGACACTGACACTGCTGCTTAAATGTCACTTAAATGACACTGGCACTGCTGCTTAAATGTCACTTAAATGACACTGACACTGCTGCTTAAATGACACATTTGAGCTTTATTCTGCTCCACATTGTGTGTTTTACTTATTTGTATTATACACAAGCCTTTTGTACTTTTGCTACAGGTATATGTGATGTTTTAGTCATGTTGTTTATTGTCTTGTTTATCAGAAACAGAAACTGAGAAATCCCGACTGGAGAAGTGTGTGTGTGTGTGTGTGTGTGTGTGTGTGTGTGTGTGTGTGTGTGTGCGCAGATGTCACTCATACGAGGAAAACATAAATAGAGTTCGCTCCAAAACATACGGCGAATCTTCGCTGACCTTCGATCAGGACTGTGACAGAGACAGATGTTCTACAGCCTCGTCTCAGTCTGTCCTCCTGTCCTCAGTCCTCATGTCCTCTGTCCTCCTCCTGTCCTCGCTGCTCTGAGCTGTTTTTATCTCCCTAAACTCTCGGAGGAGCGAATCGCAGCAGGACTCACATCTGTCTCATTATTAAACAGATATTTCTGTCTCTGGACTTATTTTCTCCGCTAAAGCGTTTGCTCTGCCGCGCGACACGTAAACAAACATCACCGTGTGATGACGTCATAGGGCCGTGGTCCAGCTCGGTTCTGAAGGAGTGAGTGCAGAAAATAGAATCCTACGGAACATAGAACCCTACAGAATCACTTTGAGTGTTCTGAAGACAGAAGAGAAGCACTTCACTCACACTGATGCAGAACACTTCAGGAGAGTGGAACATCGAACACTGACAGTCTCACTGACAGTTGTTTTGGTTTGTAATTTTAAAAAAAACTTTTGCACAAAGAGGCATCTGTCCACTTTTCTATGTTGATAAGAGAATTAAAATAATGATTCAAGAGACAAAAATGTGCGATTAATTTGCGATTAATCATGAGTTACTATGACATTCATGAGCTTAATCACGATACAAAAATCGATTGACGGCACTACTTTCTACATGTCATAAACACGCAGAAGACATTCAATATATGAAGGAATATAAATGGAATTATGTAGTATGTAATATTATATAGAAAAGGAAAAGTTTAATAACTCAACTAAATATTTTGTATATATTATATTTAAATCCTGCTTTGTTCTAAATCCTTGACCTTCTGTCACTGAGCTTCATGATGAAGGCTCCTGAAATGCCAAAAGTGCCAAAACCAGGGTTCAAAGCAAAGGGTAAAGGCCATTTACAAATAAATATATTGAGTTTTGGTTTGTTACATTCCACGTGGGTCATTCATAATTTTTGATGCTTCGGTGAGAATCTACCGCGTGAATAACTGTGGAAATAAAGATGAAAATGAAATGAAAAGGTGAAACTTTTGGCTGGTCGTGTGGAGGATCTGACGTGGTTTCATCGTGATTCTTTTATTGGATTATTCGAGTATCTGTTCCAAACGTGAGTGTGCGGAGTGACTCACCCAGCCCTCAAAGTGCCGGCTCTCGCTGTGGAGGATGTCCTCGAACTGGACGACGCAGTTGGCCACAAAGTCGTCGTATCCGATGGGCGCGTCGTGAAAGACCGCCAGCTCCAGGCTCCGGCTTCCCTGCACCTCCACCGTGAACTCCTCGTTCCAGGCCGGGCTGCTGGTCTTCTGCCTGGTGCTGGTCTGACCCACGCGGGACTCGTCCACGTTGAGGGCCACGTACGTGTCCAGGACGGGGCCTTGTTTGGGCCCCACGGCGTGACGCAGGGACCAGGCTGTGGGTTTGAGCTCCACAGCCTCGCAGATCTTTATCTTCAGCTGTCCACTGAAGAGCACCATGGCCTCTGAGATGAGCTGGGACCACAAAGCACAGGGGAGGAGAACACTGAGAATAATCGTGTAAATGGAATTATTATTATGTACATTTAAAATTATAGGAGTTAAAGGGATATGCCACCCCCAGGTCAAACTTGGGCATCTCCCCACAGTCCAGAGACTAAAATAAGTGGTGGAAAGCGTTTTTCTGGTGACCCAGCCATTGTCCAGGTCTGTCAGCACTGACCGCCGCGGTATCTGCAGCTACTCCGCGTTAGACTGGAGTCTAACGTCACCAGAGAAAGATTTCAGCCAAAAGGAATTAATTTGCTCGATGCGTTTCCCAATTACTTTCTGTGTAGTGCGCATTCATATCGAGTGCAAATAAATGTGCAAATCAGACAGACAGACGAAGCACACACCACGCTGCGTAACAGGGGAACTCCCTTCCTGGTGCGTAACAGGGATTCCCCTGTCTTTTTCCGCACTGAAAAATAGTTCCCACCCAAAATGACCAAGTCAAGCGCTCCGTGTTGATTTGCACATTTATTTGCACTCCATATGAATGCGCACTACACAGAAAGTAATTGGGAAATGCATCGAGCAAATTAATTCCTTTTGGCCGAAATCTTTCTCTGGCGACGTTAGACTCCAGTCTAACGCGGAGGAGCAGCAGATACTGCAGCGGTCAGTGCTGACAGACCTGGACAATGGCTGGGTGACCAGGAAAACGCTTTCCACCACTTATTTTAGTCTCTGGACTGTGGGGAGATGCCCAAATTTGACCTGGGGGTGGCATATCCCTTTAAACTTGACTCTGGTTTGAAACTTGATGCTCAAATTAGGGCAGTCATAAAGACCAGTTTTTATCAGCTGAGGCAACTTGCCAAAGTAAAATCACTTATCTCGTCATAATTTTGAAATTTTAATCCATGCTTTTATCTCCACACGGTTAGATTATTGCAACGCCTTATACTCAGGTCTCAACAAAACCTTACTTTCCCGTCTTCAGCTAGTCCAGAACGTTGCTGCTCGTCTTTTAACTGGTTCTCGGAAATTTGATCACCTAACTCCCATTCTTCAGTCTCTCCATTGGCGACCTGTTCAGTTTGGCATTGATTTTACACGCCCTCCCGCTCTCTCAGGTCTGCAGGTCAGGTTCTCCTTGTGGTCCCTAAGACAAAAAGGAAACTTAGGCGTGATCGGGCTTTTTCAGTGACTGCTCCAAGACTCTGGAATGCACTTCCACTGAATGTTAGACAGGCCGACTCACTTCCTGTTTTTAAATCTCTTCTTAAAACTCTTAGATTGGCTTTTAACTCAGTGTGAGTAGATGACTTTTATCATGTTCTGTTTTTGATGTTACTCTGTCATGTTTTTGTGTTTTAACCTGTGTACAGCACTTTGGTCGACTGTGTTGTTTTAAAAGTGCTTTATAAATAAAGTTGGATTGGATTGGAAGAGTAAACCACAAGTCCAAATGTCCTAAAACACAAATGTCTCACCAAGATGATTACAAAAACGTAAACTGATCAATTAATCAAGTAAAAAGCAGCTGAAGACACTCCTGTTTAGACTGTTTCTTGTTGTTTCCTCATCACAAACGTACGGAAGTCGACAGAGGCCATACTCATAAGCAACATTTTTTCTTCCTTTTTATCCCGAGATAACGAGATAATTAATTTGAAATCTCGAGAAAACAAAACAATTATTCCGAGATCTCCAGAAAACAACTGAAACGTCTACCTCCACGTTGTGACTTCGGGGCTATTTCTCATTCTGAATAGACGCGTTTTTGGTCATTAGAATGTCTGGAATAATAATAGATCAGCTGATAAGGCAATATATTGATCAGGGGTTGACACAGGGGGAGATTGCATTACGTCTTTTAATTCGGGACAATTTCAAGATTAGTCCGCGGCACCTCCGCAGAAGACTGGCCCGGCTTCGTCTTTACCGACGGAGCTAGAGTGTTTTCTCGAGATCACGGAATAACAGTTTTGTTTTCTCGAGATCACAAATTAATTGTGTCATTTTCAATATATGTCATATAATCCAATAAAAGAATCACGATGAAACCACGTCAGATCCTCCACACGACCAGCCAAAAGTTTCACCTTTTCATTTCATTTTCATCTTTATTTCCACAGTTATTCACGCGGTAGATTCTCACCGAAGCATCAAAAATTATGAATGACCCACGTGGAATGTAACAAACCAAAACTCAAAATATTTATTTGTAAATGGCCTTTACCCTTTGCTTTGAACCCTGGTTTTGGCACTTTTGGCATTTCAGGAGCCTTCATCATGAAGCTCAGTGACAGAAGGTCAAGGATTTAGAACAAAGCAGGATTCAAATATAATATATACAAAATTTGTAGTTGAGTTATTAAACTTTTCCTTTTCTATATAATATTACATATTACATACTGTAATTCCATTTATATTCCTTCATATATTCAATGTCTTCTGCGTGTTTATGACATGTAGAAAGTAGTGTCATTGATCGATTTTTGTAGCGTGATTAAGCTCATGAATGACATAGTTAACTCACGATTAATCGCAAATTAATCGCACATTTTTGTCCCCTGAATCATCATTTTAATTCTCTTATCAACATAGAAAAGTGGACAGATGCCCCTTTGGCATTTTTGTATCGCGATTAAGCTCATAAATATCATAGTTAACTCACGATTAATCACTAATTAATCAATTAATGGTGTCGTTTTCTCCAGATCTCAAGTTAATTTTCCTCAATATTAAGATGGAAAATAATCATTGCGAACATGGCCTCTGTCGGCTTCCGTACAAACAGACCTGGAGTTGTGTTTCACATGTTTATCACACAAATTTGCAGATTTATTTAGTTCTTCCCTATAACTTCTACTTTTTTGAGCTTTGGAGATGTAGACTAATAATAAAGTGTTACTCAAACGTTTGAATGAAACAAAACACAAGTCCAGGTGTGTTTTTGAGGAGGAACAACATAAGAACATGACATAAAGCTCAGAATGTTGCTTAACAGGACCTTTAATGGGCTTCCTACAGCAGATGGGAAGATCCAATGCGACCTGCAGCCAACCAGCCGTGGCAGAAGATGACCTACTCACTTGTGGTTCATTTGAAAACATCAAGTTTGCATCAGCAGCTTCATCCTTCAGTCTCCATGAAACCTAGTGGCCCATCTCAGTCCAAACCGTGAACCGTGAAAGTTTTAAGTGTCAAAAATCGTGATTAAACCCAGATCTCCAGCCGGGTTAGATCCTCTTGGAAGCTGGCCACAGACAGACACGTGGAAAAGTAAAAGAACCCGCTAAAAGATGACTAAAATATAAGTCTTGGCTTCAGTAAGAGTGTATCCGCTGGAGGAGCTCGGTGTCCCGGGTAAACGGTGCTCTGGAACCCCCTGCTGCCCGCTCCTCCTCTCCGCGGGGAACGGTGATGTTGTGCCGGGGACCGCTGCGCTCTGGATGCGGCTGTCGAGGCACTGCAGCGCGGCGTGGAGGAGCTGAGCTGAGAGTCCGAAATGTGGTCAGTAAGCTCCGGTGGCACCGCGGGCAGGTCCTCTCCGCCACCCCGTCCTCTCCACGCCGCTCCCCGCCGCTGGAAGGAGCGCGGCGCGTCACGGGAGCCGGAGGTTGCGGTTCTAATAGACGCAGTAATAACGCGCCGTGGTGCCGCGGTGGTACGGGGGACGCACGGGGACGCACGGGGACGCACGGGGGACGCACGGGGGGGAGGCTGGGGCCTGGCGCACTGTACGGAGGGAAGGGGGGGGGATCCGGATGCTGCTCAGGTGCAGACAGAGCTGGACTGGGACAAAAAAATGGCCCTGGCACTTTTTAGACTGCCCTCAGACCTCAGACCTGATTTAGTCCTGGTTTAGTCCTGGTTCAGTCTTGGTTTAGGCCTGGTTCAGACCTGGTTTAGTCCTGGTTCAGACCTGATTTAGTCCTGGTTTAGTCCTGGTTCAGTCTTGATTTAGGCCTGGTTCAGACCTGGTTTAGTCCTGGTTTAGTCCTGGTTCAGACCTGATTTAGTCCTGGTTCAGACCTGGTTTAGTCCTGGTTTAGTCCTGGTTCAGACCTGATTTAGTCCTGGTTCAGACTTGGTTTAGTCCAGATTTAGTCCTGGTTCAGTCCTGGTTTAGTCCTGGTTCAGACTTGGTTTAGTCCAGATTTAGTCCTGGTTCAGACCTGATTTAGTCCTGGTTCAGACCTTTTTTAGTCCTGGTTTAGTCCTGGTTTAGTCCTGGTTCAGTCCTGGTTTAGTCCTGGTTCAGACTTGGTTTAGTCCAGATTTAGTCCTGGTTCAGACCTTTTTTAGTCCTGGTTTAGTCCTGGTTCAGTCCTGATTTAGTCCTGGTTCCACTGTCTGTATTGAAGATGGACCAATGGGACGCCTCCTCTAAATTGTGGGCCGGTCTCTAAGTAAAACAAAAACAAAAACAACAACAGTATCGGCCCCTGGGACTGTTGGCCCACCGGGGAAATGCCCGGTATGCCCGATGACCAGTCCAGGCCTGGGTGGAGATGTGCAAACCCCGTGACCGGTGAGATGCAGAGGTCAGGGAGAGTCCAAACAAGGACACGAGGAGCACTAATTAGTCTAATATCACAAGGTTATTTAATTGAGTCTGGGCTAAAACATACAGCTCTGGAAAAAAATATTTTTTTCTGAAATCAGCATCTCTACATGTATTACAGCCATTCCATTCCAGCGTCTGTTGAATTCCAACACAAACACAAAGCTGAGCTACTTCAGATCTTGCACCAGGAGTGGAATAAAGTCACCCAAGAACAATGTGAAAGACTGGGACTAAACCAGGTCTGAACCAGGACTAAACCAGGTCTGAACCAAGACTAAACCAGGTTAAAAAGGGGACTAAACCAGGACTAAACTAGGATTAAAACCCGGTCTGAACCAAGACTAAACTAGGTCTAAACTAGGACCCAAGAACAATGTGACAGACTTGTGGAGGCCAAGACGCATGAAAGCTGTAATTAAAAATACGGGTTATTGCACCAAATATTGATTTCTGAACTCTTCTTAAATGTAACCATTAGTATTATGTTGTTTTAAAATGAATTTGATCTTGTTTCTTTGCATTGTTTGAGCTCTGAAAACATGAATCTGTTTTGTTATTTTGACCATTTGTCATTTTCTGCAAATAAATGCTCTAAACAATAATATTTTTATTTGGAATTGGGGGGAAATGTTGTCAGTAGTTTATAGACTCAAACAAAAATGTTCCTTTTGCCCAAACACAAACCTATACGTAGTAAAATCAGAAAAACTGATCATTTTGCAGCAGAGCTGTATTTCTGGGCCCAAAACGACAGCACAAACTCCCATATATGAAAACAAAATCAATGAATAAATATTTTTTTGTTCCAGCTCACCTCTCCGCAGATTTGACCTGAAAGTAGATGAGTTTAAAGGAAAATTAACGTTTTTTTACAATCTGAGCCTTCTTTCGGCAATAAAACAAGTAGTTTTACTCACCCATAGCAGTTTGGTGTCAATTGGAGCAGTTTCGCAGAACTTATGTTGAGCCGTTCTGTTCTACCAATGATCCCGTATCCGTTAGCGTGAGTGCTCGGGGCATTACTTTGCGGTATCCAAATAACACAAACTTTAGCACTTTTCAAATCACAGAAGATCGCTGTGTCAGGGTAGACTTTTAGTGGATTCCAAAACGGCCTGAAACCCGATATCCAGCTATAGTTTCATTTGATGACGTCATCAGAGAGGACAGTGCGCATGCGTGAACTCAGCTGTTTTGTAAACACCGCTAGTCCGAAAGAAGCTAACACCGCTCTGAACTTTACTTTTCTGTTGCGATATCGGGTTTCAGGCCGTTTTGGAATCTACTAAAAGTCTACCCTGACACAGCGATCTTCTGTGATTTGAAAAGTGCTAAAGTTTGTGTTATTTGGACACCGCACATCAGTGCCCCGAGCACTCACGCTAACGGATACGGGATCATTAGTAGAACAGAACGGCTCCAACATAAGTTCTGCGATACTGCTCCAATTGACACCAAACTGCTATGGGTGAGTAAAACTACTTGTTTTATTGCCGAAAGAAGGCTCAGATTGTAAAAAAAACGTTAATTTTCCTTTAACGTCATAATATGGGCCATTCCAGTGAAAAACATTGACATCTCCATGGAGACAAGCAGTAGCAGATCCTCCACCAGAAAAGTAACATAGTGGAGCTTTAAATAGTCCTGTCGCCATAGGCATAATCTGAGCAGTACGGAAGCCGACAGAGGCCATGTTCATAATGATTATTTTCCACCTTAATATTGAGGAAAATTAACTCGAGATCTCGAGAAAACGACACAATTCATCTGTGATCTCGAGAAAACACTGTATCTCCATCGGTAAAGACGAAGCCGGGCCAGTCTTCTGCGGATGCGCCGCGGACTAATCTTGAAATGATCCCGAATTAATAGACGTAATGCAATCTCCTCCTGTGTCAACCCCTGATCAAAATATTGCCTTATCAGCTGATCGATTATTATTCCAGACATTCTAATGACCAAAAACACGTCTATTCAGAATGAGAAATAGCCCCGAAGTCACAACGTGGAGGTAGACGTTTCAGTTGTTTTCTCGAGATCTCGAATTAATTCTCTCGTTATCTCGGGATAACAAGGAAGAAAATGTATCGCTTATGAAAATGGCCTCTGTCGACTTCCGTACTAATCTGAGCAGGATTTAATCTGAAAACATGATGAATGAAACGCTACAGGCTTGTCTTACAGTTTATAAAGGTTCTATTACACTGACTTGACTCCTGTGAACTTTTTTTTAAATTCTTTTTTTTAAATTCTTTTTATTTAAAAGTGACAGTGCACATTCATGAACATAAACTTAAATACTCCAGAATTACCCGAAGATTCTTTACATTTGTCGTCCCGAGCAACAACTTCACACAACAGACAAACTCACAGAACAAACATGATAGAAACTCACAACGACGACACAATCATGACACACAACACTGACATTTACACAGAAACAGAACATTATTGATCACATTATTGATCTGATCTGATTGTTTCAGATTTCAGGTTTTAAATGTTCTGAATATGGTCGAGTCTCTTTTTTTTTAGCTGTGTTTCAATGTAATGTAAGAATTACCTCCTCAAAACATACACCCTGTTTGAGTAAAATGTTATTATTCATCTGTCTACATCTCCAAAGCTCAAAAACGCTCTCTGTTCCACCTCGTGATGTCATGAAGTGGTAGTTTTCAAGTTAAAGGGAACGTGCGTTTTTTTTTGGTGTTTTTTTTAAAATGTTAATCTGTATGACTTCCCCTTCAACAGTGTCGTGAGATTCACACTGACTTACCCATGACAGCGTGATCTGGTCCCGTTTCTGCTCCGGTAACGTAGCTCGTAAACGTAGTTCCGGTAAGTTTGCAGCGTATTTCACATTCGCATATTAGATTCATATCACTGCACCCACGTTAGCTCTATTAGCCTGCTCACTTGTAAACATCCGCTTACGGTGGATGTCGCCATACTGCATCCGCCGTACGCATCCGCTAAAAGTGAACAGGCTAATACAGCTAACCTGGTACGAATCTAGAGAAAATATGTGAATGTGAATTACGCTGCTGAATTTTTAGCAGACAACTGTTTGGGACGCAAATATATCACTTTTCGGACAAATGTTGTTTTGAGAAGAAAAACAAGCTTTATTAACTGTCCCCGCGAATTTACCGGAACTACGTTTACGATTTACGTTACCGGAGGAGAACCGGGATCAGATCACGTTGTCGTGGGTAAGTCTGTGTTAATCTCACGGCACTGTTGAAGGGGAAGCCATAGAGATTAACATTTTAAAAAAAACGAACTATCCCTTTAACAACCCCTTTTACAGTAGAGTTCCATAGATATTTGCAATTCCAGGGCTGAAATGATCCAAATGATTCTAGTAAAGGTGTGTGGAGTTTAAAAACACAGTGGAGCACTTCCTGTATGACCACATGACATCACAAGGTGGAGCAGAGAGTTTTCAGTCTGAGAGAAGAACTCAGCTTACAGTAGCCTAAATCTGCAGGGTTTGTGGGTTAAACGT
The DNA here is from genome assembly GCA_036785185.1 of Paratrypauchen microcephalus. Taxonomy (NCBI): domain Eukaryota; kingdom Metazoa; phylum Chordata; class Actinopteri; order Gobiiformes; family Gobiidae; genus Paratrypauchen; species Paratrypauchen microcephalus. The sequence goes on from JAVJIX010000113.1 coordinate 1,500,977, forward strand.
GAACCTGGGAAATCCCAGGCTGCTTTTGTTCATTCCGATCTGAAAGACAGCCTGGTGACTATGGCAAGCGAGCTCTCCCGATTCTGGGAGCCAATCAGAGAGCGGGGAGGGGTGGCAAGACGGTGACGCGTACTACGTGACAAACGGAAGCTTGTAGTTTGAACTGACAACTGACATGATTGGCTATGGGCTACGTATACACCAAATGATAGACATTCGTAACGCCCAATAAACGGCCTTTGGAGATCGTAAACCACACCTCCGGTACGAGATATTTCGAAGGTGGTTTCCAGACCATATCTCACTTGTGATATGGTCAGGTGTAAACCAGGCAAGTTAAACATGTGAATGAAACAAAACACAACTCCAGGTGTTTGTGATGAGGAAAATAAGGGCCCTTTACAGTTTTTTGTCCTCATAAGGAAATGTGTCCTCTGCATTTGACCCGTCCTTCATCGGGATCAGCGGGTCTCTGAATCTAATCAAATCTAATATATTTTGTTTGTGTTGCTTGGTGCTGTGACTGTTTTCATTTGTGCTAGTATATTTCTAAATGATAATAATAATTATTTAGATTCATTATTTTTATTATTTATATTTTTTGGCAGTTCTATGACGTCATTTCCGCTCACCTGGCTGCGGCGGCTTCAGCAAAAACTCCGCAAAACTAGTGAAAATAAACGATCTCAGGCTGTGGAAAAGTGTGTATCATCTTTAATAACTTCCCGAGGCGAACCGTGCCCGTGGAGATGAGGCTTGAGGACGTGTTTAATCGATAGTTTTGAATAAAAAGTGAGCTCCGCGTTGTTCCCGCTGCTCGGGGCCAGGGGGCGGTAGTGAGCGGCGCGCCCTTCCGCCTGTAAACACGCGAAGTAGCCCCGCGGGAAACACCAACGTGGGTCCAAAAACAGCACAAAAAAGTGATTTACTCCCTTTAAAGTCACCCAGAGACGCTTTCCAATGCGACGACCTGAACGGAATAACCGGGACAACATTTCTGCGCACACACGCGGTTTGGGGACGTTTTAGGAAATGTTTAAAAGTTATATTTGAGGCGTTGGGAGCTAAATGCTAAAGGGACACAAACAGGTGTCGCGTAAAGTTCAGTGTGAATTCGTAAAGAAAAAGCTTTAAATATCCAGTGTTTAAGCTTTTTTGGTTAAATGGAGGTGAATTTGGTGCCGTTTAAACGCAGGAGCGCAAATGTGTCAATGGAGAAAGCAGATGGAGACTCGGATGAAGAGGTACGAGGCTTTAACTATGTCAGATCATTTGTTTCATCTTTTTTTTTTTTTTTTTTTTTTTGTAAATACCGCTGAATTTCTCACTTTGAATTTTTTTTACTCTGAAAAAAACATGTTTGAATTATTTTTTATTCTGAATGCCAGTTAATGTTAAGTTATTTTTTTTATTTTAAAGTATTTACAATTTTAAATATTCAGCACAAATATTTACAAACCCTCAAATTCAACAGAGTAAAATTCACAGTAAAAAAATTGGAGTAAAGAGCGTGTGTGTGTGTGTATATATATATATATATATATATATAAATATATATAATATAATATATATATAAAAATATATTTATATATAATATATATAAAAAAATATATTTTATATATATATATATATATATATATATATATATATATAAATATATAAGGCAGAAGCAATCGATCCCAGTGAGTGAGGAGGACACAGGCTGTTTCCTAATGGTTCTCATCTGTGGGCGGGGTTTACACTTAACCAATAAAAGAGATGAGGATTTGATCAGGCGAATTCTGACCAATCAGATCGCATCACTGCACCATTTACTGTATGTTACTAAGTTAGATCGGATCACACTGGATCGATTGCTTCTGCCTTGGCATCTTGGATCTTTTTTTGTGAATTTTACACCGAAAACGGGCTGAAAAAATCAACTTAAAATTTCAGTAACGAAAATTCAGAATAAAAATACAGTGGTACCTCACCTTACGAAAGACCCAACAAACGAAAATTTCAAGTTACGAAACGCCTTCACGTTAAATTTTGGTCTCTAGATACGAAAGAAAATTCAAGTTACGAAACACGAAATCTCAAAAATTCAAATAATGCGTGCTCAGCCACGCACATACGCTTTTCTCAGACTGAATTTAAACTTTTCTCACATTTGTCTCGTTTAAACACTCAAACTTTCATAGATTTTCAACAAAATTATTCATAGTGAAGTGGGGGGGGGGTGGAGAAGACTGCGCTCTGACACGTGTGATAGCGCAGCATGACCCGGCGCAGGGCTGCCAACAGGACTGGACCAGGACTGGACCAGGTCTAGACCAGGTGGATTAAAGCGCCGCGCGTGGGTCTATTTCCTGGTTTCGTTTCGAGTCACGGCTGAGGCGAGCAGCGAGGGGGACCGCACGCAGTCTGAGAGCATGAACGAACGCATGCAAGAGCCGCGGTGGTCTAGACCTGGTCTAGACCTGGTCTAGAGGAGGTCTAGAGGAGGCACGGTTTGAGCACGGGTCTCGTTCATGCGCTCAGACTGCGTGCGGTCCCCCTCGCTGCTCGCCTCAGCCGTGACTCGAAACGAAACCAGGAAATAGACCCGCGCGCTGCGCTTTAATCCACCTGGTCTAGTCCTGGTTTAGTCCTGGTTTAGTCCAGGTTTAGTCCAGGTTTAGACCAGGTTTAGTCCAGGTTTAGACCTTGGTCTAGACCTGGTATAGTCCACGTTTAGTCCTGGGCCTACAGTCTCTACGCAGAACACAATGTTACACTATAAAAAAAGTTACACTATAAAAAAAAAACTTGGAATGAGGCCTTGGAACGAATCCGGCTTTTTCCATTGAAATAGCTACTCAACTTACAAAAAATTCACGTTACGAAACCACTTCTGGAACGAATTAATTTCGTAAGGTGAGGTACCACTGTAATTCAAACGGACAATGTATTCCATATTACTTCATTAAAAATAAGGGGAAAAACATTGAATGTGATGGTGTGTCCAAACGTTTGACCGACAGTGTAAATCTGTGGCTATTTTTATCTTATTTTTTGGTCATTTGTGAATTATAACCACAAACTGCTTGTCTTTGTGGAACCGTCACTGCTCGCCCTGGAATGTTTGACACACAATATGGCATTAAACTGATTAGTCTTGTTTGGAAACTTGGAAAACATGCATTCTTACTGTGAGTGAGGTCGCCTGTAATTTGGCCTGTTGCTTGTCTGGAGATACATGAGTTTAATGCCATACTGAGGTACATTCTGAGCATTCAGAAAAGTTATATAGTGCACCTTTAACAAAACACCAAAGGTAATGACAGTATTAAATCTTTTCTGTTTTGTATTCAGACGTTGCCTCTAAACCAGTTCTATCCTTACATTCGCTGCGGACTCTGCTGCGGTTTTCTCATCGATGCCACCACCATCACAGAATGTCTACACACATGTGAGTAAAGATCGGACAGTAAACGGTAACATTATAGGTAGCCATTGTACCGTGAGAAAAGTTGCTTCCACCAGTTGCTATTCTTTCAATGCTAAGAAAAAACGTTTTTTTTCTGTTCTGGATTATGATGAGCTTTGTATTTGCAGCTCCCTCTTCACTCTGCATAAACTGGACTCTGTGCATCTCTTTATGGTTTACTTGGCTGGAGATTACTAACAATTCACAGACAAAAGCACTGGTTAATATTTATTAACAAAGCCACACTGGGAACCTTCCCGGGTACCTTAATAATCCCCTTATTACGAGCTCAGTTAGTCACCGGCTTCTCTCTTCCTCCCAGTTCCTCTTCACTGTCCCTCGGTGCCTCACTGAGTCTGGAAAATCTGCCTTTACCTACAGCACCATGGTCTTGGAATCATTTAAGGAAAGATCTTACATTGGAATCTATGGTGTGACTTGATAAGTTCAAGAAAATTGTCAAGAATAGAATAGAATGACTTTTATTGTCACTATTCATATGTGCAATTTACACTATACATACTCACAATGAGATTGAAAGCAAAAATAGTGCAAAAAGATAAAAAAAAAAAAGATTAAAATAAAAAGTGCAGTGACCGAGACGTGTGTTTTTCTTGAGAGATGCAAATGGTTTTATAATGCGATATTTTGTGATTTGTCTGTTTTGTATTGATTGTTTTGCTGCTGCCTTGGCCAGGTCTTTCTTGAAAAAGAGATTCTAAATCTCAATGGGACCTCTTGGATAAAAAATAAAGGGTAAAAAAAAGGTCATTAGAGTGAATTATACTAAAATGTGTTGGGTTAGGTTCCTATATTTGTACCTGTAGATAAATTTTTTTTGAGACCAGTGAAAACATTAAAACTAATTCTATCAATGTTTTATAGAAGGTAAAAAGACAATTTCCTCAGATAATGAAGGCGCTGGTGGCTTCTTTTACACTTTGTTATGGCGTCACATTTCAACAAAATAACTGACTACTTCATTGTTGTGTAAATGTCAAAAATTGAAGTTCCATTTCACCATATTAACCCTGGTGTGTTTGTTGTTTTGTAGTTTGCAAAAGCTGCATCGTGAAGCACTTTTTCTACAGTAACAGATGTCCCACCTGCTCCATCGTCGTCCATCAAACCCAGCCACACTACAACATCAGGTACGTACAACTCCACAACATCAGGTACACACAACTCCACAACATCAGGTACACACAACTCCGCAACATCAGGTACACACAACTCCGCAACATCAGGTACACACAACTCCGCAACATCAGGTACACACAACTCCGCAACATCAGGTACACACAACTCCGCAACATCAGGTACACACAACTCCGCAACATCAGGTACACACAACTCCGCAACATCAGGTACACACAACTCCGCAACATCTGAGGAGCGTTCCATCAACGCCACTAAGCGCAAAGCCCGGCTAATTTCGATAAGCCACGCTAGTTTTAGCGAGAGTTCGTTTCCATGACTCTCGCTAACATGTAACTCGCTGAGTTACTGGAGCAACATAGTCCTCTGAACTCGCCTGGTCCTGGGCAGGCTAAAGACGAGGCTTAATCAGGCGGTGTCGCAAAGAATACATACCTCAAGTAAACGGTGTCAAACAGTTCCGCACACCTCCCGCATGACTATCTGTGTTGTCCGAAATCAAGGGTGACAATATCAGCAAAAAAAAAAAAAAACTTGCGTTTTTGGTCAGTTTTGACAAATTTCCAGTAATTTAAAATATTCTTTTGAAGCGATGTCGTTACGATATTTTCAGATAAAAGAATTCCATAGATGTCATGGAGAAAATCTTTGGCTGAGTGGTTAAGTACTGCGTCTGTCATGTGGGAGTCTCGGGTTTGATGCTGTGGCTTGGTTGCTACTTTTTGTTTTAAATTAAATTAAGGTACCATTTCAACAGTATTACTAATTTCACTGAATAATAATAATAATATTGGCCTAGTTACCACTCTGCAAAATGTTATGTTTTGTCTTTACCTGCAAAACAGTCCTCTTCACATTATTCCTGCTCAAAGACAAGATAACACAGTTTAACGTATTAGTTGGAGCAAATACTTTTACACAGTAAAAATAAATTACAGCTGACAAAACTGCTCTACAAATATATAATATTTATGACATCAACTGCTCTCCTCTGGTATCGATCTCGGGTCTCCAATGTGACAAACCGTAGCACATCCTCTCCCCCACGGACTTGTCTTGAAACCGATGGTAAAAACATACTTAAAACTCAACATTCAATACTTGCGTATTTAAGCGCTCTGCAATCTTCTGCCACGCCATGTCTCTCACCTTGGTTACTGCGACTACGTTGCAGAGTTCCAAAAGCAACTTCTGTTCTGATGCTGAAATAATCGGCCCAAATTTTCGACATTCGCGTTTTCGACAGTCGCTTTTTCTGGGCTTCTTACGTCCCCCGTGCACACGCCTAGGCCAGGACTGGATAGGCCTGGCTGAAGTTAGCGCCGCTGAGGCGCAGTAAACTGCAGTCTAAGGTGACGCTTCTTCAGGTGAGGCTTAACCACTTAGGCGCTGGTATGTTTAGCGACGTTGATAGAATACCCCCCTGGTACACACAACTCCACAACATCAGTGTGTAGGAGTGTATGGAGTGTAAAAGTCTGAAGCGACACGCAACTTAAGTTTTTAAACTGTATGACACACAGACAGATGTTCTACCACAGGTGTGTGGTGCTCTACCACAGGTGTGTGCTGCAGGGCTGAAACCTCTGACTAATCTTTTTCTTTAGATGTTCTTGGAGGCAGAGCTAAAATAATCTTCCAGGTTTGTTTCCGGGTGTTTGTTACCGCAGCGCTTCTCTTTAGCTCGCTTCATGGAATATCCCCTGGTAAACAGGACTCTAGATAGAACTAACTCCAGCACGTAACAAGTCACAAATAGGAATACAATTACAAATGTACATTTAAAGATGCCACTCTAACTTTTATTGTGTCCATGGAGATGTTATTGTTGCAGGTCAGATCTGTGAAGAAGTGAGCTTGGTCACAGTAAGAATGCATGTTTTTCAGTGTGTTTTTGGACAATAAATGCGAGATGGAAACCATGGAACATTCTAGACGAAGCAGTAACCATGGAGACCAGCATCTGAAGGAACCACAAAAAATCAACAGTGCACCTTTAAAATATTAGTCTCAAGTATCAGTGATTTTTTTGTTTGTTTGTTTTTATCCCCAGGCCTGACAGACAGCTGCAGGATATTGTTTACAAAATGGTCCCTTTTCTAGAAGAGTGTGAGTAGAAGTTTGTAAATTATGTTTTAAATCTTCATTAGAGATGACATTACATCAGCTATAATTAACTTAATTTGACTTTTTCCACAGTGGAGAGGGACCAGATGTGTCAGTTTTACAAAGAAAGAGGTCTAGAGGTGCCAAAACAAGGTAAAATCGCACTTTTAATTGATGCTTTGGAATGTTGGGGGTGTTCGACATGTATCTTTATTGAATGTTTATAAGTTACCATTGTGACACAGTGCACACAGTCGCAAACAGCCAACATTTGATTTGGCGCTTTGGTTCCAGCTCCAAGCGTTGCATACCATTGTTGTGTCCAAGGCCAAGACACTTGAGCTTTTGCATTCCACCACACTGACTAACACTGGCGATACTTGCACGCATGCCTAAAATGCACACCAAAAATCTGATAATTTTCTGATTTCTGGCATTATCAGATTTTTGAAATGTCATATCAAACGGTTCCATTTGATTTTTGTCTGATTGTTCACACCTGCGCTGGTTGGGACGAGGACAATTATGCAACAAAATGGAAAACTAAAGCGGCAAAGGCAAAAATGAGACAAAACGGTCTGTTAATCCATCCCGACGCTGCAGTCTTTGTGATCGTAAATTTTAAATCCCATCAGTTTCTCCTCGTGTCTGTGGCGTGCGCTTTTTGTCGCACGTTTAAAAATCGTTTAAGACTGAAACATCCTGTAGTGCGGCGGCTTTAACCCCCTCCCGTCCTCTCTGCAGTCACAGCGCTCTCGTCTCCTCCTCCTCCCGTTGTGATGAAGAAGAAGAAGGACCCTCCTCCTCAGGCTGGGTTCACGATGCCTCCAGAGCTCGACGTGTCTCTCATGCTCGAGTTTGTTGGGTGAGAATCTGTCTCTGTGTAGTTCAAAGTTCATAGTCAGCTTTATTGTCCAAAACCATAAGTACAGGTCGCACACACAGGATTTGAAATTGCAGCGCCCCCTAGGCCCACAGTGAACATAAAACATGTGATAAACAAGACAATAAACACAGTGACTGAAACATCACATATACACATATACATACTACACACATGTATAGTTTAGTTTCATTGCGGGGGTTAGAGTTATAAATTATATACATATAGTGCTGACAAGGTTTGCGATGTTACATCTTAAAGGTCCCATGGCATGAAATTTTCACTTTCTGAGGTGTTTGAACGTTAAAGGGATATGCCACCCCCAGGTCAAATTTGGGCATCTCCCCACAGTCCAGAGACTAAAATAAGTGGTGGAAAGCGTTTTCCTGCTCACCCAGCCATTGTCCGAGTCTGTCGCCACTGACCGCCGCGGTAACTGGTGCTCCTCCGCCTTAGACTGGAGTCTAACGTCGCCAGAGAAAGATTTCGGCCAAAAGGAATTAATTTGCTCGATGCGTTTCCCAATTACTTTGTGTGTAGTGCGCATTCATATCGAGTCCAAATAAATGTGCAAATCAACACGGAGAGCTTGCCTTGGTCATTTTGGGTGGGAACTATTTTCCAGTGCGTAAGAATACAGTCGTATCACGCAGCACGCTACCAGGGGAATCCCTGTTACGCACCGGGAAGGGAGTTCCCCTGTTGCACAACGTGGTGCGTGATACGCCTGTATTCTTACGCACTGGAAAATAGTTCCCACCCAAAATGACCAAGGCAAGCTCTCCGTGTTGATTTGCACATTTATTTGCACTCGATATGAATGCGCACTACACACAAAGTAATTGGGAAACGCATCGAGCAAATTAATTCCTTTTGGCCGAAATCTTTCTCTGGCTACGTTAGACTCCAGTCTAAGGCGGAGGAGCACCAGTTACCGCGGCGGTCAGTGGCGACAGACTCGGACAATGGCTGGGTGAGCAGGAAAACGCTTTCCACCACTTATTTTAGTCTCTGGACTGTGGGGAGATGCCCAAATTTGACCTGGGGGTGGCATATCCCTTTAATGTGAGCTCCCCTACCCTGTTTAGGGCCCCCCCCATGGCTAAAAGTTGCGAAATGTCTAAACTGAGCATTTGCGATCCTTTTCTGCTTTTGAAAAAAAAAACAGCTCAAACGGGCGATTCTGAACAAGGACCCCCCTGTCTGGATGTCTACCCCCTGTCTCTAAATCACGCCCAGAGAGTTTGGACCGCGAAGGAGCTACGCAATGCGAAATGCAGAAGTCCTTTATCTGAGCCTCTGGACCTCTGAAACGGCAGTGGTTTAATTTTATTTTCTGTGAAAATTTGTTTTTTTCATTGAAATCCCTCTCCTTTCTTCCTCCGCGCTTAAAACGCGGAAGTGGGAGCCGGCGCAGATGCAGCGCTAATCCAGGAACCGGTGCCGCATTCCACCCCCTTCCACCTGCTGCTCTAACCCTATCTGTGTCCTTCTCATTTGCATTCAAGCAACAACGCCCAGAATGAGTTGTTCAGAGAGATATTTTCTGACTCTGACTGTGTACATGTGTCTTTCTCATGCACTGAGTGTTGATTTTGAAGGATTCATTTACAGTATTAGGGAACCATTAAGGCGCCATATAAAAGCATCAAGAAGTACCATGTCATGGGACCTTTAAAGGAGAATTAACATTTTTTACAATCGTATTCATATCGAGTGCAAATAAATGTGCAAATCAACACGGAGAGCTTGACTTGGTCATTTTGGGTGGGAACTATTTTTCAGTGCGGAAAAAGACAGACGAAGCACGCACCACGCGGACAGGGGAATCCCTGTTTACGCACCAGGAAGGGAGTTCCCCCGTTACGCTGCGTGCTGTGTGCTTCGGCTTTCTTTTTCCGCACTGAAAAATAGTTCCCACCCAAAATGACCAAGGCAAGTTCTCCGTGTTGATTTGCACATTTATTTGCACTCGATATGAATGCGCACTACACAGAAAGTAATTGGGAAAAGCATCGAGCAAATTAATTCCTTTTGGCCGAAATCTTTCTCTGGCGCCGTTGCCTCCAGTCTAACGCGGAGGAGCAGCAGCTGCGCGCGGCGGTCAGTGCTGACAGACTCGGACAATGGCTGGGTCACCAGGAAAACGCTTTCCACCACTTATTTTAGTCTCTGGACTGTGGGGAGATGCCCAAATTTGACCTGGGGGTGGCATATCCCTTTAATGTGTGGACCATTCACGTGGTCACTAGATGGAGCCATTGTACATGTTAAATTTCTGTGTGTTGCAGAGCTGAAGAGGGAGTGCAGCAGTATAAGGTATGAACACAAGTTACACAAAGACATCCCTACAGAAGAGGTATAGTTTAAAACGGAACTTTGTTAATCTGGTTTATAGTCAAAGTGTACTTTATGACTTTGACTATAAACCACTATAAACCAGATCAACATTATAGTTCATATCGCTGTAATCATTGGACCTGTCCACATGAAACAAAAACTGGCACAAACATTCAACATTAATGTTTTTACTGCTTTAGTCCAGGTTTAATCCCACTTTAGTCCCCGTTTAGTCCTGCTTTAGTCCCACTTTGTTCCCACTTTAGTCCTGTTTTAGTCCAGGTTTAATCCCACTTTAGTCCCGTTTAATCCTGCTTTAGTCCTGGTTCAGTCCTGCTTTAGTCTAGGTTTAGTCCTGCTTTAGTCCAGGTTTAGTCCTGCTTTAGTCCCAATTTAGTCCTGCTTTAGTCCAGGTTCAGTCCTGCTTTAGTCTCGCTTTAGTCTAGGTTTAATCCCACTTTAGTCCCTTTTTATTCCAGGTTTAGTCCCACTTTAGTCCCATTTAATCCTGCTTTAGTCCAGGTTCAGTCCCGCTTTAGTCCCGCTTTAGTCCTGCTTTAGTCCAGGTTCAGTCCCACTTTAGTCTGACTTTAGTCCAGGTTCAGTCCCGGTTAGTCCCACTTTAGTCCCTTTTTAGTCCAGGTTTAGTCCCACTTTAGTCCTGGTTTAGTCCTGCTTTAGTCCCTGTTTAGTCCAGGTTCAGTCCCACTTTAGTCTGACTGTAGTCCAGGTTCAGTCCCGGTTAGTCCCACTTTAGTTCCGTTTTAGTCCAGGTTGCAGGTCGCATTCATCCGACCTACACGTCATCACCAAGCGAGAGTGGTACAAGTAGGCGCTCACAAACGTACACAAACGTTCTTCTCGTCATACGAAAGTTGTGTATGAAGTCCGTGTCAGTGAAGCGGCGAAGCACAAAGCAATCCCACCACTCTCCGCACCAGCACGCTCCTTTCTGCGGACGTTGCTGCCACTGCCACACAAAACGCCATGGCCAAAAACCTTCTCCTTCTCAATCTCGTCCCTAAAACAAATAAGTTGTACATGTTCTGGCTCTGGTACGACAGCGACTTTAAAATCTCCAGGTGCTCAGTGCTCGTGTCCACGTTTAGGCGACTTCTGTAAACACTGAGCATGCTTGCTGCGGGACTTTTTGGGGCGTTTAAAGTTCACGCTGGAGATCACATACAAGTCGCATTTAACTGGAAATGTGAACGACCTCACCAAAAAATGGATTTCACAAAAAAATCTGAACTGAGCTTTAATCCATGCAATCTGAACGTAGACTATGTCGAGCGCGGGATTCGAACCACCAACCTTCTGATCAGTGGACAAACCAAACCAAACCAAGCGGAAGTCGGCACACTTGTTTCTTTTATTAAATCATTTTAGTTAAACTGCGACGTAAAATGTTTGTGCTGCTGTAGTGTATTTTTTGTCATGTTTTTGTATATTTATGAAAAACTGTCACGTGGGAGCATGGGTGACGTAGGCTTGTGGGCGGAGCCTTGTACAGAATCTTACAGCTCGGGCCCAGGGCAGATCGCTAAAATACTCAAACATGCATGGATGACGTCTGAAACCTCGTCAGGAATGTTTTAATGAAGGAACAACATTATAACATGCGAGAAAGCTCCAAAAAGTCGGTTTTGCATAATACCCCCGTACATTGTGTAACATTTCTGTCTCCATGGATATTTTATTGCCTTGTCTGGAATGTTTCAGAGTATGGCTTTAAACCTTCTTCTTCATGGAGTCTAAATCAGCCAAGTTACAGTTCAGTTCTGTGGAGAGGCGACCCAGTCAGAATGCCTGATATTATTATTATTATAATACCAAATGATACTCCATAATGGGGCATAGGGACTAAATCGACTGGTCATTTTGTAGTTTCAGTCCACTGTAGGGTTTTATTTTTAGTTTAGTAAATGTTTTATGTAATTTAAAGTTGTGTAATCCTCTTGTCCTCCGTGTTCAGCCATTGGAGCGTCGATTTGTGCGAGTTTCTGGAGAAGCCACGATCCGGCATGTTGAACTGTTCATCAGGAAGAAGATGGAGCTGAGCCCCAGTTGTCAGGTGTGTTTAGTGTTTAGTTCTAGTTTACTTTATTTCTGATGTTTTGGCTCAGTCCGTGTTTATCCCGGGTTAGTCCTGATCCCAGTGTGGTTGAAGTATTTGAAGGACGTGATTTGTCCTCACCTGCACTTCACCTGTGCAGTCGTCTGAGCTCAGGCCAAAACTCAGCGGGCGTCTCTTAAATCAGATTAGTTTAATGTCTCTCCGGGAGGTGGAGCGTTTGAGCGGGTGCCATCTTGGACATCTTGTTTTTAGAAACGCGTGGAGCAGGATTTGGAACAAATACTGTGTTCCTGAGGCTCCCAAGGACATTATTACATCACTGATATGTTCTTCTGCTCAGGTTTTAAAGGTCCCATGGCATGAAATTTTCACTTTCCGAGGTTTTTGAACGTTAACGTTAATGTGTAAACTGAGCATTTGCGATCCTTTTCCGCGTTTGAAAAAAAGACAGCCCAAACAGGCGATTCTGAACAAGAGAACTTTCTGACGTCACACTCGCGGAAAGGTTTCCACACCCCGTCTGGATGTCCACCCACCGTCTCTGGAAATCACGCCCAGAGAATTTGCACCGCGAACGAGCTACGAAATGTGAGATGCGGTTTTTTTGTTTTTTGTTTTTTATTTACCTGGAGACGCGTGAGAGTGTTTCCAGGCTCGGGTGTCCTTTATCCAAGCCTCCGAACCTCTGAAACAGCAGTGGTTTAATTTTATTTTCTGTGGAAATGTGTTTTTTTGTTTTTTTTTAATGGGACACGTCTCATATCCTCCTCTGCGCTTAAAACACGGAAGTGGGGCCAGCGCACAGCGCACCTCTAATCCAGGAACCAGCGACGTATTTGGCCACACCCCCACCCGCTGCACTGACCTGTCTCTGTCCTCCTCATTTGCATTCAAGCAAAAACGCCCAGAATAAAGCATTTCAGAGACAGATTTATGACTCTGACTGTGTTCATGAGGCTTTCACATGCGCTGAGGCTTGATTTTGAAGGATTCATTTACAGTATTAGGAAACCATTAAGGAGCCATATAAAAACATCAAGAAGTACCATGTCATGGGACCTTTAAATAACGCTGTGCAACATGGACATTTGGATCATTGAGTTCCACTTGTTTAAAATCATGTTTTTAATGGAGACGTGTACAGCCAGTCCTCAGGACAGACACTGCCAGTTTATAAAAACATTATAAAATGTGAAATAATGACGCTAAAGAATCCACATGTATATTTGTATTATAGTCTAGATTCTGTTTTGTTTCAGGTGGATGTTGTTTGTGGAGACCATCTTTTGGACCATTTCCAGTCGCTCAAAGACATTCAGAACTCAGTGGGTGAAGATGCTCTGCAGGTAAAATTGTTTAAAAGTAATAAATGAATAATGAAAATCATGTGGACTTCATTGTCAGTGGCACTTGATTTGTCCTAAATTCTTCAGTGTTATAACTCCAAATGTGTGAACTAGTGTCGTAGAGACCGGTTTTTAAAACCCAAAGCAAAAACAAATCCAAATTTAAGTGACAGTGTCCGTGCAGAGTGTCCCTACTGCGAAATGTGGCTGAAGTTTACCTCATAAAAGTGCAGAAATCCATTTGTATTTGTCACGATGGGCATTTGATTTGGGAACTGTCCAGAGGCTGGTAAAAGGTCATTGCAGTTAGGAACTTGAAAAAACACGTACCAATTTCTTCACTCTGAAACAGTTTTCTGTAAAGTGTCAGTGGAAGTTGGTTTAAAGGAGGGGTTCTCAGACTGTGGGTGAGGGTCCAGAAAAGTGCAGTGCAGCACAGTTTGCTTGGCTTATTTTAAGCTTAAATGAACATTAATCAGATCAAATGGAGATAGATCTATAAAAAAACATCGATATATTTGTGCCAAAATAACTAAAATACAAATAAATATAGAAAATGACAAAGATGGTCTTGATTTGTTCTTGATGGGCCGTGGTCTTGTCTTGGTCTCGACCCTTGGAGGTCTTGATTTTGGCTCAGTCTCGACCTTTAAAAGTCTTTGTTTTGTCTCGGTCTTGCCCCTCAGAGGTCTCGGTCTCGACCCTCAGAGGTCTCGGTCTCGACCCTCAGAGGTCCTCAGTCTCGGTATCAACCCTCAGAGGTCTCGGTCTTGTCTCGGTCTCGACCCTCAGAGGTCTCGGTCTCGACCCTCAGAGGTCCTCAGTCTCGGTATCAACCCTCAGAGGTCTCGGTCTTGTCTCGGTCTTGACCCTCAGAGGTCTCGGTCTCGACCCTCAGAGGTCTCGGTCTTGTCTCGGTCTCGACCCTCAGAGGTCTCGGTCTTGTCTCGGTCTCGACCCTCAGAGGTCTCGGTCTTGTCTCGGTCTCGACCTTCAAAGGTCTCAGTGTTGTCTCGATCTCGACCTTCAAAGGTCTCAGTGTTGTCTCGATCTCGACCTTCAAAGGTCTCAGTGTTGTCTCGGTCTCGACCCTCAGAGGTCTCGGTCTCGTCTCGGTCTCGACTCTCAGGTCTCGGTCTCGACTCTCAGGTCTCGGTCTTGTCTCGATCTTGACCCTCAGGTCTCGGTCTTGTCTCGGTCTCGACCCTCAGAGGTCTCGGTCTTGTCTCGGTCTCGACTCTCAGGTCTCGGTCTTGTTTCGGTCTCGACTCTCAGGTCTCGGTCTTGTTTCGGTCTCGACTCTCAGGTCTCGGTCTTGTCTCGATCTCGACCTTCAAAGGTCTCAGTGTTGTCTCGGTCTCGACCCTCAGAGGTCTCGATCTCGGGTCTCTGTGGTCTTGGACAGGTCTTGGTCTCGACCCTCAGAGGTCTCGGTCTCGACCCTCAGAGGTCTCGGTCTCGACCCTCAGAGGTCTCGGTCTCGACCCTCAGAGGTCTCGGTCTCGACCCTCAGAGGTCTCGGTCTCGACCCTCAGAGGTCTCGGTCTTGTCTCGGTCTCGACCCTCAGAGGTCTCGGTCTTGTCTCGGTCTCGACCCTCAGAGGTCTCGGTCTTGTCTCGGTCTCGACCCTCAGAGGTCTCGGTCTCGGGTCTCTGTGGTCTTGGACAGGTCTCGGTCTCGACCCTCAGAGGTCTCGGTCTTGTCTCGGTCTCGACCCTCAGAGGTCTCGGTCTTGTCTCGGTCTCGACCCTCAGAGGTCTCGGTCTTGTCTCGGTCTCGACCCTCAGAGGTCTCAGTCTTGTCTCGGTCTCGACCCTCAGAGGTCTCGATCTCGGGTCTCTGTGGTCTTGGACAGGTCTTGGTCTCGACCCTCAGAGGTCTCGGTCTCGACCCTCAGAGGTCTCGGTCTTGTCTTGGTCTCGACCCTCAGAGGTCTCGGTCTCGACCCTCAGAGGTCTCAGTCTTGTCTCGGTCTCGACCCTCAGAGGTTTCAGTTTGGTCTCGGGTCTCTGGTCTCGGACAGGATTTGTATTGTTGGCAGTAAAGTGGAAGTCGTCATTTCTGCAGTTTTATTAAATTGTAGTAGATTTTACCTGAAGAATTGAATGTTTTTTAATAAATTCAGAAAGTTCATGGAAATGGAGTGTTTTATTTGTGTTTTGTGTTCTTGCTACAGAATATAACTTGTCTTGTTATTGCTGATGTAATGTTTTCCTGGTGTTTCAGGATGGACTCTTGGTGCTTCACTTTGGCCTGGTGCTCCCATCTCCCTGATGAGCTGGAAATACACAAACTTCTGCACAAAAAACATGGTTAAACTCATGTCTAGAAGATGGCTGTATCAGGGAAAATATTCTAAGAACACATTTGGTTTTCATGGCCTTCGTGTTGAAACGGTTTGTTTTCCATATACATTTTGGTAACTTGACATTGCAGGAAAAGGCAAGTCTGATTTTGTTGAAAAGGTCTAATCATTATAAAACCATCACATTTAAATATCTGCCAGTAGTTAAAGAATGGACATAATTTACTCATATGTTATGAACGGAGAACAAGAACCGGTGTTAAACTATTGTTTAGTTTACAGAACCCTAAAAGAACAAAGCCACTTATTTTCACCACTGACAAAAACTGAAAAAATATATATATAATTTAGACATAAAGAAATCCAGGAACTCAAAAAAAAAAAAATAAGTGACTGGTCTTCATTGGCTTTTTATATGGAAGATCATTTGTTTCATTTCATTTGTTGAATATTAAATGTTGTTGAATTTATCACTTTGAATTTTTTAAATCAGAAAAAAACATGTTTGAATTATTTTTATTCAGTTACTCAAATTGTGTGTGTTCATTTTCAAAGTGCTTAACATTCAGTACAACAAAAAGACCTTTTAAATATTCAGCACAAATATTTTCAAGTCCTCAAATTCAACAGTCAAAATTCAGAGTCAAATTTCACATCAAAGATCCAAGACGCCAAGGCAGAAGCAATCGATCGATGGTGCGGTGAAGCGAGCTGATTGGTCAGAATTCACCTCATCAAAACCTCATCTCTTTGATTGGTTAAGTGTAAACCCCGCCCACAGATGAGAACCACGAGGAAACAGCCTCGGTCCTCCTCGCTCACACAGGATCGATTGCTTCTGCCTTGGCGTCTTGGATCTTTGCTGTGAAATTTTACACTCTGAATTTTGACTGTTGAATTTGACGACTTGAAAATATTTGTGCTCATAATTTAGCTCAGTTGGTTGAGCGTTTGTCCACTGATCCAAAGGTTGGCGGATCAAATCCCGCTCTTGACATAAGAAACATCAGTGGTTGAGCGGTCAGATCCACTGACCCACAGGTTGGTGGTACGATTCCAGCTCCCACAGATGAATGCTGCCGTTGTGTCCTTGGGCAAGACACTTAACCCTCCTTGCCCCCAGTGTCTGCGTACACTGGTGTGTGAATGGGTGATTGGTTCCTTGTTGTAAAGCGCTTTGGGTGCCTTGAAGGTGGAAAAGCGCTATATAAAGATGTGACCATTTACCATTTAAAAGATTTTGTTTCTATTGAATTTTAAACATTTTGAAAATGTACACTTACAAGAAGAAAATAATCCTGCACTCCGTCTTACTTGCAAAATGTAAGATTTATTAAGACGTGCAACGTTTCCGCACTAGGCCTTCATCAGGCAAAAATAATCCTGTTTTGCCTGATGAAGGCCTAGTGCAGTGTTTCCCAACCTTTTTGTCTTGTGTCCCCATGAGCCTTTTTGTCACACCTCGAGTACCCCTCACTCATACGTGTTGATAATTCTCCAAAAGTAGAACGTGACACAACAGATTATTAAATGAAAATCATTTTATTTCATCTCCTTAATTTGAAAATTTAATTCTCAGGCATTTTCTCTTTTCTTTAACTCAAATTTATTCAAATCATAATAATTTTTTTTTTTTTAAACCCCCCCCTGCGCCTGGCAGCGACACTGCCGAGTACCCTACAGTGTGCTCGCGTACCCCTAGGGGTACTTGTACCCCTGGTTGGGAAACACTGTCCTAGTGTATGTTCTGGGGCCAACGCACCCGTTTGAAAAATTGAAGTGCAAAGTTCTCATTCTTGAAAATGTACACTTCAAATTTCAAAATTCAAAATCTGATGAAACAAATGATCTTCCATACTTTTAACTCTACTTTTCCTCGTGCAAATTATTTTTTTGGAGATCCTGGAATTCCAAAGTTTTGAACTTCTCTTTCCAAGAGTGCCCTCTACCTGTTTTACTGATGCACACATTTTTGTTTTTCTGTACAAATTATAATTTCTGTTATTTTAGAAAAACCCATAGAATTCCAGTACTGTACAATGTATATTCTGTGTATTTTGAGTGTATTTTTACTTTAAAACTGCTCATGGAGGGTGGAGGATATAATGTTGTAATGCATGTTTTTCATGGTAGCTGAGGACTAAAAATCAAATACATGCAGTGGCAGACCTCCACCTGAAATGTTACAGAGTGCAGCTTTAACATTCTGAATTCCTCCACCTCAGATACTGTGAAACGACTCCTTACTTCCCTTTTTTCCATTATATCTTTGATTTTTTTTGTACATAATCTTATATTTTTTCATATTTATATTGTTTTGTCCTGTTTGTCTTTAGCGTCTTTCAGGGGTTTAAACCAAAGGGCTGTTTTTGTGCGATTTGTGAAAAAGCTGCTAAACATTTATACGGTTTGTACTGATGCTTCTGTTTGTAATAAAACTCTAAATCAAATGGAAGATTTATTTTATTGAGTATTAAAATAGGGCGTTCTGTCATCTGCTTATCCCCGTAGAATTTGTGTTCGTTCAGGCAGTAGTCGTACAGTTTTCAGATGTATTTATTCTTACAAAATCAGCACAAACATTAACAGGAGACACAGGAGACTCGATAAAGCTCTGGAGCTAAAGGGTCGTCCAGTTTTAGCTCTTAATACGTTTGTCTAATTACAGATTAACTGTTTAACGCTGGCCCAGTGACGCCGCTCCGCAGACACGACTCCGGTGTGTGTGTTTACCGTACATGTTCTCAGTCGTCCCAGTTCTGATCGGGTTTTTGAGTCTCCAGGTTCTGTGAGTCTCCGTGTAGACGCAGGATCCTGATTTCTCTAAACTGGAGCTGGAGCATGTCCGAACTCAACGAACAAAAACAGTCGGAGCAGAAACTTTCCCAAAACGTCTCAAACTCCCACCAGGACTTTAAAAGTATGCAATATTATCACTTAAAAACGAAATAAAGCAGTTTACTGTTTAATACTGACACATTTTTTTTATATACTCTTAATTAATTTCTTGGACCACTACTTTGTACTTCTGTGTACTTCTTCATCACTTTACATTACTGGAACTCTATTTATGATGCTTTTTATGTTTATGCTTCTGTTTTAGAATCTTGAATCTTATTTTGACGTAATGTTACAATTTCGGCTTCCCACCTCTGAAAACAGATGTGCTACTGTCCAATTTTCCAGGAAAAGCTAAATTATTATAGGATAATTACTGTCCAAGTGTCCATTTATCATTGTCTCCTTTGCTGTCTACCCTGTCCCTGCTCCTGTCCCTGCTCCTGTCCCTGTCCTTCCTCCTGTCCCTGATCCTGCTCATGTCCCTGTCCCTGATCCTGTCCCTGCTCCTGTCCCTGTCCTTGCTCCTGTCCCTAATCCTGTCCTTCCTCCTGTCACTGATCCTGTCTCTGCTCCTGTCCCTGATCCTGTCCGTCCTTTCTCCTGTCCTTTCTCCTGTCCCTGTCCTTGCTCCTGTCCCTGCTCCTGTCCCTGCTCCTGTCCCTGCTCCTGTCCCTGCTCCTGTCCCTGCTCCTGCTCCTGTCCTTTCTCCTGTCCATGTCCCTGTCCCTCTCTGTTGTCAGCCGTTAAGTTTGGTAAGGAGCTCCTCTTGCGTCTCCTCCTCCTTCTCGTCGGCGTCTTTGCCCCGTTTGGACTCTCTGTGCTGGGACTCGCCTCCAGAGGCTCCGGGCTGAGGGCCGAACGATCCGAATGAAAGTCCGGAGTTAAAGTGAGTCTCCTCTCCCTCCAGCAGCTTCCTTAAAGACACACACATGTTCACAGACTGGACCTCACACTCATAGTACTGGAGAACGTGGAAATAAACACTTAAAAAAAAAACTTTTTTGCTCATAAACTGTGAGAGCGTATTGTGCAAAATTTAGTTTTTTGAGTGTTTGACCAATCACACTGCCCCTCCTCCTATACTCGTATATTTTTACACAAATGTTCACATCATTTCATATTGTCTCTGTTCCTTTTGTTTACACTGAAATATCCAAAAGGTAAATTCACAAATGTTGAACCTGGTCTTCTCTATTTTTGACCTGAAAACTCACTATGAAAACACAAATCTGGGTTTGAACCATCTTTATTCGAGCTGCTCCATCTGTATTAAACAGTTTTGGTCAGTAGAATGTCGTGATGTCTGTTCACGCTGACGTCACAAAACCAGAAGACGTTTGGAAACATGTGGATGACGACTTCCTTTGGCTCTGTTGGCGATAGGAACTCTGGGAAAACTGAGAAAATGGCCCGGTTTTCTTCATCTAGATGTCTGTCTTTTATATTTGCCTGTTCATATGTGTATTTTACGGAAGTCGTCAGAGGCCATATTCATAAGCGATATTTTTTCTTCCTTGTTATCCCGAGATAACAAGATAATTAATACGAGATCTCGAGAAAACAACTGAAACATCTATGGCCACGTTGTGACAGGCTGACTCAGGTTTAGTCCAGGTTTAGTCCAGGTTTGGTCCAGGTTTGGTCCAGGTTTGGTCCAGGTTTGGTCCAGGTTTGGTCCAGGTTTAGTCCAGGTTTAGTCCAGGTTTGGTCCAGGTTTAGTCCAGGTTTAGTCCAGGTTTAGTCCAGGTTTAGTCCAGGTTTGGTCCAGGTTTAGTCCAGGTTTGGTCCAGGTTTAGTCCAGGTTTAGTCCAGGTTTAGTCCAGGTTTAGTCCAGGTTTAGTCCAGGTTTAGTCCAGGTTTAGTCTAGGTTTAGTCTAGGTTTAGTCTAGGTTTAGTCTAGGTTTAGTCCAGGTTTAGTCCAGGTTTGGTCCAGGTTTGGTCCAGGTTTGGTCCAGGTTTGGTCCAGGTTTGGTCTAGGTTTAGTCCAGGTTTAGTCCAGGTTTGGTCCAGGTTTAGTCTAGGTTTAGTCTAGGTTTAGTCCAGGTTTAGTCTAGGTTTAGTCTAGGTTTAGTCCAGGTTTGGTCCAGGTTTAGTCTAGGTTTAGTCCAGGTTTGGTCTAGGTTTAGTCCAGGTTTGGTCTAGGTTTAGTCCAGGTTTGGTCCAGGTTTGGTCCAGGTTTAGTCCAGGTTTAGTCCAGGTTTAGTCTTTACCGACGGAGATAGTGTTTTCTCGAGATCACGGAATAATTGTGTCGTTTTCTCAAGATTTCGAGTTAATTTTCTCATTATTAAGGTGGAAAATAATCATGAACATGGCCTCTGTCGGCTTCCGTAGTATTTTAATTTGTCTAACTTAATAAAAAAGTTGTCATAGTAGTGTTCCATTATGTTCTGCAGATCAATAGTTCCGTCCATCTGTCTGTGAGTGACATCGAAGACGTGATCAGAGTCTCGTCCCTCGTGGAAAGCTTCGGCAGGTTGTGAAGACGTTGCTGCTGCTGAATCCACGGTTTTATCACATGTCCAGAGTCCGGAAGTCGTCTTTCGCATGTTTCCAAGCGTGAACAGAGTCATTTCTACGTGACGTGTCGTGATGAAATGTTGTTGTTCCCAGTCTGACCTGTAGGCGGCGATCTCGATGTCCAGAGCCATCTTGACGTTGAGCAGGTCCTGGTACTCCGTCAGGTGCTGGGCCGTTTCTCCTTTAAGGTTCCTCAGGTCGGCGTCCAGGTGAGCGATGGTCTCCTGAGATGCACAACAAACGCATTTGAATGAATATGGAAAAATCACATTAGAATCAAGGCTATTACAGTTAATGGAAATGAACGAAAAAAAACAAAACTAAAATTGAAAAAATAATTGAAATAAATAAAAACGACAAAAGAAAAAAACGATACTAACTGTAATTATAGATAAACTAAACCAGGACTAAACCAGGACTAAACCAGGACTAAATCAGGACTAAACCAGGACTAAACTAGGACTAAACTAGGACTAAACCAGGACTAAACCAGGACTAAATCAGGACTAAACTAGTTCTAAACTAGGACTAAACTAGGTTTTTGCCTTTTTTGGAGTTGGTAAAAGTGGAAGTTTTGGTGTGTATTTTTATTTGTTTTTGCACTTAAGGCTGCAGCTTGTGGACGGCTTTGGTTGTTGTGGGGGTAAAACCTGAAGAAATGTTTTAAAATTGTATTTGTTTGTTGTAAGTTTGAGAACACAATACTTTCTTTTTGAATCCTGCACTTGAAAAATAATCCAAAGTATAACCCAAAAACTAAAACTAAGAAAAACTAAACTAAAACTATCAGAGTCGCTCTAAAAACTAATTAAAACTAACTGAATTAGAGGGAAAAAAGTCAAAACGAACTAAAACTAAACTTTAGTGAAAAATCCAAAACTATTATAACCTTGATTAGAATACACTTCAACAATGTTCAGTTTTTAATGTTTTTAACCGATCGCATCAAGCTACTTTTTGTTGTTAGACTTAGACAAACTTTATTGATCCACAAGGGAAATGATTTGGGTCCAGTCGCTCACTCATCAATATAATCTATAACAGAGGGAACAAATAGATGGAATAGCAAAAAAAGAGCAAGAGACCGGAGTCAAATGAGACATAATTATAAAAAATAAAAACTAATAAGTGTATATGTACAAGTTAAAATAAAATGGAAAAATAAGTAATAAAATATCAAATAATATAATAAACATATATAATAAATAATATAATAAATAAATAAATAAATAAATAATGTAAAAATTCCTCCTGTGGACCCACCACTTGCGGGAGGATTCATGGGGGCTGGTGCATTGTGTTCTGGGCAGCAGAACACTGCTTGGACTGCTGCCCCCGTGACCCAGAAAATGGAAAAGCAGAAGATGAATGAATGAATGAATTAATGAATAATGTAAAAATAATATAATAAAATATGATACAAAATAAATCAATAAATGAAATTTTAAAAATGTAAAATAATATAATAATAATATATAAAAATAATTTAATAAAATAAAATGTAAAAATAAAATAAATGCATAAAATAAACAAGTAAAATAATATAATAAAAAATATAATAAATAATATAATAAAAATAAAATATAAAAATATAATAAATAGACTAAAAATGTAAAACAATATCATAAAAAATATATCATAAATAATATAATAAAAATAAAATATAAAAATACAATAAATAAATAAATAAAATAAAAAATTTAAGTTAAGTTGGCTTTGATATTGTTACAGAGGCAAATAAACGCACCGACTTCCCGAAATACCGTCTTATCCAGTGAGTTTAACCCTGAATTCAACAGCGAAAGACAGCGTAAAATTCATAGTGAAAAATATTCACAGGAAACGTCAAAAATGCCAAAGGCTCAAGCAATCTTCAAAGTGAGAAATAAAGTGAGTATTTAAAATTCCAGATCTAATGGAACAAATGATCTTCCATAGTTCTCTTTAGAATGAGTTTAACGTTTGACAAATTCAATATTCTGACTATTTAAAGTCTCATAATTTGGCCTAAAATCACGTCTGTTACAAGTGATTTTGAAATCCATGTGTGGGTTCATAATGGGAGTAGATGTTTGTTGATGTTTGGTGTGCACAGACGGCGTGTTGCGTGCGGCGGTGAAAGCCTCTCTCTGGGCTTACACAGTTAATCTGTTTCTCTGGAGCCTAAACCTGAACCTCTGACCCGGAAACACCAAATCCAAATCCACTATTTCTACAGCACATTTTACAAACAAATCACAAAACGAACACAACAGAACGAAAAGCAGCAGTAATATCAGTATCAGTATTAGTAGTAGTAGTAGTAGCAGTAGCAGTAGCATTAGCAGTAGTAGTAGTAGTAGTAGTATTTGTAGTAGTAGCAGTTGTAGTAACTCTCTCCTGTTCGGTCTCCCACAAAAATCACTCCATAAACTCCAACTGGTCCAAAACTCAGCCGCCCGCATTATCACACACACACCCTCCCATCACCACATCACACCTGTCCTGCAACAGCTCCACTGGCTCCCCATCACACACCGCATACACTACAAAATCATACTCCTCACCTACAAAGCCCGCCACAACCTCGCCCCTCCATACCTGTCTAACCTCATCCACATCTCCACACCTGCCCGCTCCCTCCGCTCCTCCTCCTCCCTGCACCTCACTGTCCCTTCTGCCCGTCTCGTCACTATGGGAAGCAGAGCCTTCAGCCGCTCTGCTCCCCAGCTCTGGAACTCCCTCCCCCATGCTCTCCGCGACACACACTCACTCTCACACTTCAAATCTAAACTCAAAACTCATCTGTTTAGAAAGGCCTGACCACTCTGACCACTCTGACCATAACTGCACTGTCTTTTAATCTGTATAAACACTTTTAAAATGTATTTTTACACTGTTTTTATTTTGTTTTATCTGGTTTTATTATGTACTGTATTATTTAATTAATGTATTTAATATCTTGATGTACGGCGACCTTGAGAGCCTTGAAAGGCGCCTAACAAATAAAATGTAGTAGTAGTAGTAGTAGTAGTAGTAGTAGTAGTAGTAGTAGTAGTTAAAGTAGTAGTAGTAGTAGTTAAAGTAGTAGTAGTAGTAGTTAAAGTAGTAGTAGTAGTAGTTAAAGTAGTAGTAGTAGTAACAGTAGTAACAGTAGTAATAGTAGTAGTAGTAGTAGCAATAGTAGTAGCAGTAGTAGTAGCAATAGTAGTAGCAGTAGTAGTAGCAGTAATAGTAGTAGCAGTAGTATTAGCAGTAGCAGTAGTAGCAGTAGTATTAGCAGTAGCAGTAGTATTAGCAGTAGTAGTAGCAGTAGCAGTAGTAGTAGTAGTAGTAGTAGTAGTAGTAGTAGTTAAAGTAGTAGTAGTAGCAGTAGTAGTAGCAGTAATAGTAGTAGCAGTAGTATTAGCAGTAGTATTAGCAGTAGTAGTAGTAGTAGTAGTAGTAGTAGTAGTAGTAGTTAAAGTAGTAGTAGTAGTTAAAGTAGTAGTAGTAGTAGTTAAAGTAGTAGTAGTTGTAGTAGTTAAAGTAGTAGTAGTTAAAGTAGTAGTAGTAGTAACAGTAGTAACAGTAGTAATAGTAGTAGTAGTAGCAGTAATAGTAGTAGCAGTAGTATTAGCAGTAGCAGTAGTAGCAGTAGTATTAGCAGTAGCAGTAGTATTAGCAGTAGTAGTAGTAGTAGTAGTAGTAGTAGTAGTAGTAGTTAAAGTAGTAGTAGTTAAAGTAGTAGTAGTTAAAGTAGTAGTAGTTGTAGTAGTTAAAGTAGTAGTAGTAGCAGTAGTAGTAGCAGTAATAGTAGTAGCAGTAGTATTAGCAGTAGCAGTAGTATTAGCAGTAGTAGTAGTAGTAGTAGTAGTAGTAGTAGTAGTAGTAGTAGTAGTAGTAGTAGTAGTAGTAGTAGTAGTAGTAGTAGTAGTAGTTGTAGTTAAAGTAGTAGTAGTAGTAGTAGTAGTAGTTAAAGTAGTAGTAGTAGTAGTTAAAGTAGTAGTAGTAGTAGTTAAAGTAGTAGTAGTAGTAACAGTAGTAATAGTAGTAGTAGTAGTAGCAATAGTAGTAGCAGTAGTAGTAGCAGTAATAGTAGTAGTAGTAGTAGTAGTAGTAGTAGCAGTAACAGTAGTAGTAGTAGCAGTAACAGTAGTAGTATTAGCAGTA
The DNA here is from genome assembly GCA_036785185.1 of Paratrypauchen microcephalus. NCBI lineage: Eukaryota > Metazoa > Chordata > Actinopteri > Gobiiformes > Gobiidae > Paratrypauchen > Paratrypauchen microcephalus. Next base: position 1,526,136 of record JAVJIX010000113.1, read on the forward strand.
GTAGTAGTAGTTAAAGTAGCAGTAGTAGTTAAAGTAGTAGTAGTAGTTAAAGTAGTAGTAGTAGTTAAAGTAGTAGTAGTAGTAGTAGTAGTGGGCTGTGTGCTCAGTCCGATGCTCTTCACTCTGCTGACCCACGACTGCTCACCGGCGTTCAGCACCAATCACATAGTGAAGTTTGCGGACGATACGACTGTGGTGGGTCTCATCTCTAATAACGATGAGACAAACTACAGGAGTGAGGTGAGCCTTCTGACCCAGTGGTGCAGCAATAACAATCTCCTTCTTAATGTTGAAAAGACCAAGGAGATTGTTATTGACTTCCGGAGAGGCCCCACCCAGCACCCCCCACTGTCCATCAATGGTGCTGCTGTAGAGAGGGTGAGCAGCACCAAATTCCTGGGGGTGCACATCAGTGAGGACCTCTCCTGGACAGTGAATACTGTATCACTGGCAAAGAGGGCTCAGAAGCGCCTCTATTTCCTCCGCAAACTGAGGAGAGCTGGAGCCCCTCCACCCATTATGACCACCTTCTACCGAGGCACCATTGAGAGCGTCCTGACCAGCTGCATCACTGTGTGGTACGGGAGCTGCACTGAACAGAACAGGAAAGCCCTGCAGCGCATAGTGAATGCAGCTGGGAGGATCGCTGGTGTCTCTCTCCCCTCCCTCCTAGACATTTTTAACACCCGGCTCACCCGCAGAGCGTCCAGCATTGTGGGTGACCCGAGCCACCCCGCACATAGCCTGTTCAGCCTCCTGCCCTCGGGGAGAAGGTACCGGAGTCTCCGGGCCCACTCCACCAGGCTTTCAAACAGCTTCATCCACCAGGCTGTCAGGAGGCTGAACTCACACCCGAACTCCCACCTTACCCATCTCCCACCCCCCATATTGGCATAACCTGTATTCCATAAAAGACATATCACTCTAGACACTTTAAAAAAAACTGCTTCTAAGGACGACTGTTGCACTGTTGCACATTTACATTTATTACTGGAATTTTTAGTACTGTTGTTTACTCCTGTTATTGCACTAGAATTACTACTTTTGCACATTTATTTTTATTTTATCTTAACTCCAATGCACATTCTACTGCACATGACCAATTCACTGCTGTATCTTCCATTGCACATTTTGATGCACACTGCACACTTTGGAAATCTGTATATAGTATAGTTTATTTATTATGTTGCACTGTTTTAAGATTTTAGATCTTAGACTTTAGTTTTAACTTTAGATCTCTGTCTTAGATAGTTTTTGTTGTGTTTTGTCTTCATATTGTATTTTCTACACTGTCTTTTTGCACTACCTGGCCAGAAAGAAACAAAATTTCGATTCACTGTATGTTGAACACATATGGCAGAATTGACAATAAAGCTGACTTTGAACTTTGACTTTGACTAGTAGTAGCAGTAATAGTAGTAGCAGTAACAGTAGTAATAGTAGTAGCAGTAGTATTAGCAGTAGTAGTAGTAGTTAAAGTAGTAGTAGTAGTAGTAGTAGTAGTAGTAGTAGTTAAAGTAGTAGTTAAAGTAGTAGTAGTAGTAGTTAAAGTAGTAGTTAAAGTAGTAGTACCTGTAGTGCAGTGACCTCGGCGGCGTGTGCGTCCTCCACGTCTCGGATCTGTCTCTCCAGACTGTCGTTGGCTCCTCGTAGACTCTGGTTCTCGATGGTCGTGGTCTGCAGTCGTCTCCGGACGTCTCCCAGCTCCTCTCGGCTCCGCCTGGCCGCCTCGGCGCTCCGGGACGCCTGCTCGCTCACGCTCTGGAACCGACACTTGTACCAGTCCTCGGCACACTGCAGGTTCTTCACCGCCACACACTCGTACTGACTCCTGATCTCCTTCAGAGCAGAGGTCAGGTCTGGTGTGGACCGCTCCACCTCCACGGACACCTGACCGGACAGGTTCAGGAATAATAGGAAATATTTATCACTTTGGATTATTTAACTCTGAAAAAAGATGCTTGAATTATTTTTATTCTGAATTTTAGTTGCTGAAATGTACCTTTTCAATGTTTCAAAAATAAATAAATAAATAAATACATAAATAAAACTTTTAAATATTCAGCACAGATATTTTCAAGCCCTCAAATTCAACAGTCAAAATTCAGAGTGTAAAATTTTGAATAAAATAACATATATATATTATATATAAGAGAAAGAGAGAGAGAAAAAGAGAGAAAGAGAGAAGTGAGCCAATTGTCATTGCACCTTTCTGGGCCTCTGACAATTGGCTCACTTCTCTCCGCACCTGCTTGGCTAAAATCAAGCAAGGTGCAATGAAAAAGCAAGTACCCAAGGGGTAAAGCCAGATGCCCATACCCGAAGCACTCAAAACTGCCAAGCAAAGGCTACAAGCCTTAGCCAGGCGCCTAAAGAGGTACACTCGAGATAACGAGGCCAGACAAATAAACCGGTTGTTCGCAACACAACCTGCGAAAGTGTACGTTCAATGGCAGGGGGATAAGACCAGAGCAGAGGGGAAAGGGAGGCATCACATAACACCGATGCACAGTGACTGGTGACTCTGAGGAAAGACCATAGCAACCTCCCTGAAGAAGATCCAGTCACCATCACAGTGGCAGACATTCAAGAAAGAGTCTCAGGCATGAAAAATTGGACAGCACCGGGCCCTGACATGATCCACGCATACTGGCTAAAGAAGCTCACTGCTCTCCATGAGCGCCTGGCAGCACAAATGAACCAGCTGCTAAGGGATGGGACTCACCCTGAATGGCTAACCCAAGGGCGTACGATCCTGAAGGATCCCTCGAAGGGTACAGTCCCATCCAACTATCGGCCAATAACCTGTCTCTCCACAACATGGAAGCTCATGTCGGGCATCATGGCGGCTAAGATAAGCGGGCACATGGATCAATACATGAGCACAGCACAGAAGGGCATCAGCAAAAACTCCAGGGGAGCCAAACACCAACTCCTGGTTGACCGAACAGTCACCCGTGACTGCAGAACTCGTCAGACCAACCTGTGCACTGCCTGGATTGATTACAAGAAAGCCTATGACTCAATGCCACACACATGGATCACTGAGTGCTTGGAGCTGTACAATATCAATAAGACTCTAAGGGCGTTCATTGCAAACTCGACGCGGTTGTGGAAAACCACCCTTGAAGTCAATGGCAAGCCACTTGCACAAGTGTCCATCAAATGTGGCATATACCAAGGAGACGCACTGTCCCCACTGCTGCATAGGACTGAACCCCCTCAACCAAATCATCAAAAGCACTGGCTACAGATACCGACTCAGAAATGGGGCCACCATCAGTCACCTCCTCTACATGGATGACATCAAGCTGTACGCTAAGAGTGAGCGAGACATCGACTCGCTAATCCACACCACCAGGATCTACAGCACAGACATCGGAATGTCATTCTGGCTTGAGAAATGTAGTAGGATGGTGACCAAGCGAGGGAAGGTAGTCCACACAGAGGGGGTCTCACTCCCAGAGGGAACAATAACAGACACTGAGGACAGTTACAAGTACCTTGGTATCCCACAAGCAAATGGCAACCTTGAAGAGGCAACAAGGAAAGCGGCTACAGCCAAATACCTGCAACGAGTAAGACAAGTCCTAAGAAGTCAGCTCAATGGCAAGAACAAGGACCAGGCAATAAACAGCTTTGCCCTGCCAGTGATCAGATACCCAGCAGGAATCATAAGCTGGCCAAAGGAGGAGCTACAGACCACAGACGTTAAGACACGAAAGCTCCTGACCATGCATGGAGGGTTCCATCCCAAATCCAGCACCCTGAGACCAAGTTTGGACGCATCAAATGTTTCAAATTTTCATCCAATCTCTAAGCTTCCTTTCTTGGCCAAAGTATTGGAAAAATGTGTTCTTTATCAGTTGCAGCCTTTTTTTAAAGCACATGGCATTTTAGAGCGTTTTCAGTCAGGATACAAGGCCCTGCATAGCACGGAGTCAGCACTTTTAAAGGTTTTTAATGACCTATTTTTAATGACTGATGGTGGTAGCTCTGCCATTTTAGTGCTTTTAGACCTGACTGCTGCTTTTGACACAGTCGACCATGCAACTCTTTTAAACCGCCTTGAAGACTGTGTGGGTGTCAGGGGGACTGCCTTAAACTGGTTCAGGTCTTACCTGTCTGGGAGATCCTGCACTGTCAGGCTGGGGGACTCCACCTCGTCTGCTGCTCCTTTGCACTGTGGAGTCCCCCAGGGGTCAATTCTTGGCCCTATTCTTTTTACCCTCTACCTTCTCCCACTCGGTGCAATTTTTAAAAAGCATGGCATTTTATATCATTTTTACGCTGATGACTGCCAGATTTATCTGCCTATTTCTAAGCACGCGAAAGGCCCCCTGACACCCTTGTTGAACTGCCTTGGTGACGTCAAGGCTTGGTTGGCCCAAAATTTTCTCTGTTTGAACGAAGGGAAAACTGAAATTGTGTTCTTTGGGCCCACTGATCCCTCATTGGACTTGGGCCCCTTTAAAGATAATGTTCATCCCTTCGCCACCAACCTTGGCGTCACCATGGACAGTGATTTTAAACTCAGCAAGCAGATCAACACAGTCGTTAAATCAGGCTTTTATCATCTTCGTCTTTTATCCAAAGTTAAACCGTTTTTAAGTTTTAAGCATTTTGAACAAGTCGTTCACGCTTTTATTTCTTCACGTCTGGACTACTGTAATGCTCTTTATACTGGCATATCACAAAATGCTCTGTCACGCCTACAGTTAGTCCAGAACTCCACGGCACGACTTTTAACAGGAACCAAAAAACGTGAGCACATCACCCCAATTCTTGCATCTTTGCACTGGCTTCCTGTTAATTTTAGAATTGATTTTAAAATTTTATTGTTTGTTTTTAAAGCTTTGAATGGACTGGCCCCGGATTACATCTCGGACCTCATCCAAATGTACACTCCGGCGTGCGCTCTGAGGTCTGAGGGCCAGCTCCAGCTGGTGGTGCCTAAGACCAGACTTAAATCCAGAGGGGACAGAGCTTTTTCTGTGGTTGGTCCTAAGCTCTGGAACGCCCTGCCCCCCCACGTCCGAGCAGCTCCCTCAGTGGAGTGTTTTAAGTCTCGTCTTAAGACCCACTTTTATTCTCTGGCTTTTAACACCGCGTGAGTTGTGTGGTCCTCTGTTGTCTTTTATTGTATTTTAGGGTTTTTTATTATTTTATTGTTCTTAGAGTATTCATTTATTTATTTTTTTAGCGTTTGTATTTTTATTTATTTATTTATTTTTTTATTTATTCTATATTGTTTTTATTATTTTATGGTATATTTATTTGTATGCACACTTGTTTCTGTGATTATTTGTTTATTTTAAATGATGTTTCTGTGCAGCACTTTGGAAACGCTTTTAGTTTATGAAATGTGCTATATAAATAAAGTGGATTGGATTGGATTGGATTGAGACTGTACACAAGCCGGAAGGAAGGAGGCCGAGGACTAGTGAGTGTGGGAACCACTGTCCAGGATGAAACATCCAAAATCCATAAGTACATCAAGGACAAGGCCCCGACAGATGATGTGCTCAAGGAATGCCTCAGACAGTGGAGTGCAGAGGAAGAGGTGCTGGAGGGACCATCATGGCCTGGTCGTGTGTTGAAAGACTGTGCAGAGGAGCTCAAGGATGTCTTCACAGACATCTTTAATGCTTCTCTGAGCCAGGCTGTGGTTCCCTCCTGCTTCAAAACCACTACCATCGTTCCCGTGCCAAAGAAGCCCACTCCGGCCACTTTTAATGACTATCGCCCTGTTGCACTGACCCCCATCATCATGAAGTGCTTTGAACGGCTAGTCATGGCACACATCAAATCCATCCTCTTCCCCACCCTAGACCCATACCAGTTTGCATACCGGGCCAACCGCTCTACCGAGGATGCAATCTGTTCTGCACTTCACCCGGCTCTCACCCACCTAGACAATAAAGACTCATACGTGAGAATGCTGTTCATAGATTTCAGTTCAGCATTCAACACTATAATCCCACAGCAGCTCATTATCAAACTAGACCACCTGGGGCTTCAGACCTCACTCTGTAATTGGCTGCTGGACTTCCTCAGTGAGAGGCCACAGGCAGTGCGGGTCGGCAGAAACACCTCAAGCTGCATTAGACTGAGCACAGGAGCCCCCCAGGGCTGTGTGCTCAGTCCGATGCTCTTCACTCTGCTGACCCACGACTGCTCACCGGCGTTCAGCACCAATCACATAGTGAAGTTTGCGGACGATACGACTGTGGTGGGTCTCATCTCTAATAACGATGAGACAAACTACAGGAGTGAGGTGAGCCTTCTGACCCAGTGGTGCAGCAATAACAATCTCCTTCTTAATGTTGAAAAGACCAAGGAGATTGTTATTGACTTCCGGAGAGGCCCCACCCAGCACCCCCCACTGTCCATCAATGGTGCTGCTGTAGAGAGGGTGAGCAGCACCAAATTCCTGGGGGTGCACATCAGTGAGGACCTCTCCTGGACAGTGAATACTGTATCACTGGCAAAGAGGGCTCAGAAGCGCCTCTATTTCCTCCGCAAACTGAGGAGAGCTGGAGCCCCTCCACCCATTATGACCACCTTCTACCGAGGCACCATTGAGAGCGTCCTGACCAGCTGCATCACTGTGTGGTACGGGAGCTGCACTGAACAGAACAGGAAAGCTCTGCAGCGCATAGTGAATGCAGCTGGGAGGATCGCTGGTGTCTCTCTCCCCTCCCTCCTAGACATTTTTAACACCCGGCTCACCCGCAGAGCGTCCAACATTGTGGGTGACCCGAGCCACCCCGCACATAGCCTGTTCAGCCTCCTGCCCTCGGGGAGAAGGTACCGGAGTCTCCGGGCCCACTCCACCAGGCTTTCAAACAGCTTCATCCACCAGACTGTCAGGAGGCTGAACTCACACCCGAACCCACACCCGAACTCACACCTTACCCATCTCCCACCCCCCACCCCCCATATTGGCATAACCTGTATTCCATAAAAGACATATCACTCTAGACACTTTAAAAAACTGCTGCTAAGGACTACTGTTGCACTTTTACATTTACTACTGGATTTACTCCTGTTGCACTGTTGTTTACTACTGTTATTGCACATTTACATTTACTACTGGAATTTTTAGTACTGTTGTTTACTCCTGTTATTGAATTTTACCCCCGTTGCACTGTTGTTTACTACTGTTATTGCACATTGACTACTGGAATTTTAGTACTGTTGTTTACTCCTGTTACTGCACTAGAATTACTACTGTTGCACATTTATTTTTATTTTATCTTAATGCACAGTCACTGCTGTATCTTCCATTGCACATTTTGATGCACACTGCACACTTTGGAAATCTGTATATAGTATAGTTTATTTATTATGTTGCACTGTTTTAAGATTTTAGATCGTAGACTTTAGTTTTAACTTTAGATCTCTGTCTTAGATAGTTTTTTTGTTGTGTTTTGTCTTCATATTGTATTTTGTACACTGTCTTTTTGCACTACCTGGCCAGAGAGAAACAAAATTTCGATTCACTGTATGTTGAACACATATGGCAGAATTGACAATAAAGCTGACTTTGAACTTTGAACTTTGATGGCAGGACAAACCCCTACATGGGGCGTACCACCGAAACATAACTGAAGTGGCTGATATCAAGAAATCCTACCAATGGCTGGAGAGGTCTGAAGGACAGCACAGAGGCCCTCATCCTGGCTGCACAGGAGCCTTGAGCCCAGATCTACCACACCAGACAAGACCCAAGGTGTAGGCTGTCCAAAGAGGCTCCTGAGACAGTCCAGCACATAACTGCAGGGTGTAAGATGCTGGCAGGGAAAGCATACATGGAGCGACACAACCAAGTGGCGGGCATAGTGTACAGAAACATCTGTGCAGAGTACGGGCTGGAGACCCCAAGGTCAAGGTGGGAAACACCTCCGAAGGTTGCGGAGAATGACCGAGCCAAGATCCTGTGGGACTTCCAGATACAGACTGACAGAATGGTGATGGCGAACCAACCAGACATAGTGGTGGTGGATAAGCAACAGAACAGAGCCGTGGTGGTGGACATTGCAATACCAAGCGATGGTAACATCAGGAAAAAGGAACACGAGAAACTAGAGAAATACCAGGGGCTCAAGGAAGAGCTGGAGAAGTCCTGGAGGATGGAGGCATCAGTGGTGCCCGTGGTGATCGGAGCACTCGGGGCTGTAACCCCCAAACTGGAGGAGTGGCTACAACAGATCCCAGGAAAAACATCAGACATCTCAGTCCAGAAAAGTGCAGTACTAGGAACAGCAAAGATACTGCACAGAACTCTCAAGCTCCCAGGCCTCTGGTAGAGGACCCGAGCTGGATGAGAATGAGAGACCAACCACCGTGGAAGGTGAGGAACACATTATATATATATATATATTACTACTACTACTAATAATAATAATAAACCTTTTAAATATTCAGCACAAATATTTTCAAGTCCTCAAATTCAACAGTCAAAATTCATAGTGTAAAATTCGCTAAAAAATAAATTAATAATAATAATAATAATAATAATAATAATAATAATAACTTTTAAATATTCAGCAGAAATAATTTCAAACCCAAGACGCCAAGGCAGAAGCAATCGATCGTGTGTGAGCGAGGAGGACAGAGGCTGTTTCCTAATGGATCTCGTCTGTGGGCGGAGTTTACACTTAACCAATCAAAGAGATGAGGTTTTGGTGAGGCGAATTCTGACCAATCAGATCGCTTCACTGCACCATTTCCTGTTTGTTACTGCGTTAGATCAGCTCACACAGGATCGATTGCTTCTGCCTTGGCGTCTTGGATCTTTTTTTTTTGCGAATTTTACAATCAGAATTTTGATGGTTGAATTTGAGGGTTTGAAAATATCTGTGCTGTATATTTAAAAGGTTATTTTTTATATTTATATTGAATTTAAAACAGTTGACGTGTACATTTTCAGATATTCAGAATAAAAATAATTCAAACATGTTTTTTCAGAGTTAAAAGATTCAAAGTGAGAAATTCAGTGGAATTTAAAATCCAAAATCTGATGGAACAAATGATCTTCCATATAACAGCTTATGTTAAGTCTATATACGATGTTATTCCAAACGACCTGCTGCGCCTCCATGAAGCTGCTGAGCTCCTCCATCTCCTCCTGGTGCACTTTCTTCATGAAGGAGATCTCGTCGCTGAGAGAGTCCAGTCTTCGCTCCAGGTCCAGTCTGACCGCCGCGGCCTCGTCCACGTCCTTCTGCAGAGCCTTCAGAGAGAGCTCCGCCTGGGACCGAAGACCCGCCTCCTCCTCCAGGCGAGCGCACACTCGCTGCAACAGAAACTCAAATGAATATCTCCATCTGGATTAGCGTATGCAGATGATTCTTCTTCTTCAGTGCATCAGAAGTGTGCTGCATTTGCTTGTGAATGTCTTAATTGAGGTTGAAGTCGAACACAACATGAATGTAGGGCTGGGCGGTGTACCGGTTCATACCGAATACTGGTGTCTTGTTTTTTTTTTTTTAATGATATGAATTTTTCATACCGGTGAGTGTGTGCGTACAAACAAGCCGTGTCTCAGTTCGAGGGCTGCAGCCTCCGAAGGCCGCAAAGGCTGTAGCCCTCGCATTTGCCTCCCCGGACCGCAAGGCCGTTGCCGAAATGGGACAGGTCCAGTCCCCCATGTTTCTGGTACTGCTTTGTGCACGGACATGGATCAAACCTTTAAAGGTCCCATGGCATGAAATTTTCACTTTCTGAGGTTTTTGAACGTGAATGTGAGCTCCCCTACCCTGTTTAGGCCCCCCCCCCCCCATGGTTAAAAGTTGCAAAATGTCTAAACTGAGCATTTGCGATCCTTTTCTGCATTAGAAAAAATCGGAGCTCAAACAGGCGATTTTGAACAAGGCACCTTATTGACGTCAGATCGAAAAAAGAAATGCAAATGCAGTTCCACCCCCGTCTGTCTGTACTCAGCGTCTCTGTAAATCAGGCCCAGAGAGTTTGGACTGCGAATGCGCTAGGCAATGCGAAATGCGTTTTTTTTATTTGCCTGGAGGCACGTCCGAGTGTTTCTAGGCTCAGAAGTCCTTTATCTGAGCCTCTGGACCTTTGAACAGCAGTGGTTTAATTTTATTTTCTGTGGAAATGTGTTTATTTTTCAATGGAACGCTTCAAATCTCTCCCCCCGTGCAAAAACACGGAAATGGATCAGCTGAGAGCTGACAGCGAGAGCGGAGAGTTTGGCCACGCCCCCACCCTCTTCTATAGGCCATCTCTTTTCTCCTCATTTGCATTCAAGCAACAACGCCCATTATGGACTGTTCAGAGAGAGAAAAATTACTCTTTCTCATCTTATCTCTGTTTCTCATGCACTGTGTTGAGTGTTGATTTTGAAGAAGGATTCATTTACAGTATTAGGGAACCATTAAGGAGCCATATAAAAGCATCAAGAAGTACCATGTCATGGGATCTTTAACAAACGGGGAGGGCGACTGCACGACCTGCGTTTGCCCCACACAAGTGACTGACCTGCCCCTTGAGCGCAGGGCAGATGTGCAGGCGTCTGTAGCAGCAAACTCTACTGACCGCTGCTGCGAGGAGAGCAGCACATACGAGATGTCCGTCTGCTCCGCCGTCACAGCCCGGAGATCCCTGCAGAGTCCGGACGCTTTACGGCTCTGTGCAGTTTTCTACGCTTCTGATGGTCGCCGACCTACTGGCGACTAACTTTATAAACTAACCAAAGCCAAATGGGAATAATTTGGTCACGAAATGAAATGGAGCTGATGACAGAAAGAGTACGAGGAGGAAAATGAGGAAATCTGACCCCACAGAACCGCAGACAGGGTAAGAAATCACTTTAGGACAGCGCCGTAAACGGCCTCATGTGAATGAGCAGCTTTTGTACAGATCCAGATCAAACTCACTCGCGCTAGCGCTAAGATCGATAGGGCCCCATATCTCCAAAAAAAAAAACACAATTGTAATATCTATATTACAATTGTTGAACTTTCTCACTCACTGCGTGCACATGGTAGCTAACATACATGAACACAGACAGTGGCTCCCTCTTTTCTGCATCACTCGAGGAAAAACTAAAACTAAAACACAACACAGATTGGATTTCTCCAAATCCGATCCCGTTACTCGGCGGGTGGTCTGTCCTATAATCCAAGAGCACATGAAACTCGTGTAATCGGATAATGGTCAGCGACCTGGCCGGCTCCGCTACGCTGTGTGGCGCTGTCGTGCGACAACTTCCGGGTGATGGCTGCTCAATAAAAACACAACAAACTATGTGGTGGTATACAAAGATGGCGCTCGAGGAGTTTGACGGAGCAGCATTGGTGTACGTGTTGTGCATTCTTTCTTCGCAGCCATGATTTCGTCTGACTTTTCCGGCAACAATCGCTACTTATGACGGCGTCAGCGCCTCCTGCCACTTCCTGGTGAAATCCCTGAGGAAAATTCCCGCACATGCGCAGTACGCCAATCCGATCGATATCGTGCACAAGGCGGCACCGAGCGGATTACTGTCGGCCTAAGTCAGGGGTTCCAATCGGATTCGGGAAACCAATCCCTATACGATCCTTAACCTGTGCACATGAATTCAATACGATCCCAATCCGTTTGCAGTCGGATTCCACTCATCCATGTGCACGCAGTGATTTGTTTGGGATTCTCAACACAAATTTGCCGTATTAAATTCATGTCTAAAAATCCTTTGAGGCGACAATAAACATGTGTTTGGAGACGTGTTTGGAGTTGAATAAGAGAAAAGACCTCGCTCAGAGTTTTTTTCCCTTATAAATAAAAACAAGTTGGTGTGGCCCCTCATTCGTCCAGGAGTGGGTCACTGGGTTAGAGGAGGATTCAGCTGTGGTCATCTGGATTTTGCAAAAACACTACATCAGTAAAATGGTGAACCCTCCACCGGGAATGTTTCACAGTGCACCTTTAATGTGCTCTGTAATGACACATGCAGCTGTACTCTGACCTGCAGTGACACGTATATAAAGGTTGTGACCTGCAGTTCCTCCTCCTGGTTGCTGCGCTCCACCAGCAGTCTATTCTTGTCCCGGTTCAGAGCCTGGATCTGGGCCCTCAGGTCTCGGATCTCGTCCTTGTAGACCTGGTTCACCCTGGACTCGGCCTGTCTCTGTCTCAGAGTGAGAAGCTCCTGCTCCAGACTGTGGTTCTGCTGCTCCAGCTGACGCACTTTCTCAATGAAGACGGCGAAGCGATCGTTCAGGCCCTGAGGGACACACGAGGTTATGGAGGTCAGTGTGAGAAGAAGAGCATTAAAGCAGAGCCGACCCATTCCTCTGTGTCCTTTAGAGAGCACATCCAGTTAACCCGTCTGTCTTTAAAGTGTTCTGAGGAAGACTGCACTATGATTAATAACTACATAAATACATCAATAAATAAGAAATTAATACTTTTTGAGGTGACTTTAGAAACTTGACAGATGTTGGTCATCAAAAAAAAAAAGTTTTAACATTAATTTAACATTTATTTAGCACTATTACTATCACTACTACTACTACTACTATTACTACTGCTACTACTACTACTACTACTACTACTACTATTAGTGCTACTACTAGTACTATCACTACTACTACTACTGCTACTATCACTACTACTATTAGTCTGAAAACAGTCAGTGTGTCAGTAAAAGGAGAAATTCAATTTGTCAACTGGACAAAGTTTATTTGGTTGAAAACGTTTCGCAGCTCATCCAAGCTGCTTCGTCAGTTCTGGTTAGAGTGCTGATGGACACTGCTTATATCTCGCTGCAGGGAGGAGCTAACTACACTGAAATTATTCTGAAACTATCACATCTCTTTGTTTTCAGCTTTCTGTCTTTTGTTTTGTTTTTTTTAGTTTCTCTCTGGCGTCTAGTTTAGCATACCCATTCAAACCCTAATGGCTGTTTTCACACCTCTGGACCTGACCTGCTGCCCTATTGTTTCCTTTGTTTGTTTTGATTTAGGTTTGAGAATGAAATTATAGATGGAGGACAAATTGTGTCTGACTCCCCCGAAGCAGCTCGGATGATCTGCAAAATGTTTTCGACCAAATAAACTTTGTCCAGTTGACAAATTGAATTTCTCCTTTTACCATGATTCTACCTGGACGACTGAGGGATTCTTCACACATCTTAAGAACGACATGTTTTAAGATAACTTCACTTTTTCATCGCTTAATCAGAACATAAACTCTCACCTGCGTCAAAACTATGAGATTTTCTGCTTTTTATAAAGAAATACAATAAATATTCTGCAGAACTGAGTTAGTCATTTTGGCCCCTCATAATATTTTCTCCTGTGGCCCCATGGAAAAAGAAGTGCCCAGGGCTAAATAAAAGTTGCTGTGGTGCGCACCTGGAGCTGCTCCTTCTCACTGGTCCGGAGCTTCAGGTCCACAGAGTCTGTCCGAAGCAGCGGCACCAGAGCGGCCCCGGGGCGGCCTGTCCTCCGGTACATCCCCGCGGCGGAGGGAGACACGGCTCTGAGCCCCGGGGAGCCGCAGGAGAACCGCGGAGAGTCCCCGAAGAGACGGCGGTAGGACGAGGAGCGCTCCCCGGAGGTCATGTCCCTCCAGCCGCGGATAAAAGTGACGTTTAGCCGGTTTAGAGGCTTAAGGACCGGCGCAGGAGGAGCCAGACACCTTTACGCACGGAGGATGGACGAGTGCGCTTTTAATGTGCGCTTTTAATGTGCACTTTTAATGTGCACTTTTAATGTGCACTTTTTTACATATTATTTATTGATTTTCTTCCCTGAAATGTTCCACAGTATCGTTTTTCATCATTGTAACACTTTGGTTATTTACAGGGCTCAGATTACATTTTCTGTGTTTTGTTTCATTCACATGTCTATTTCCATATTTAAGATGAGTTCCGGTAATAAAAAGTGCTCCACTGTGTTTTTAAACTCCACACGCCTTCACTAGAATATTGATTGATTTCAGTCCTGGAACTGTCGATCTCTTCTGAAATGTTTGACAGCCTCATATCGATTTTATTTTATTTTATTATTTTATTTTATTATTTTTTTAAAATTTTATTTTATTTAAATTTTATTTTATTTTTATTTAATTTAATTTTTAATTTTATTTTTTAATTTGTAATTTGATTTAATTTTATTTTTATTTTATTTTATTTATTTATTTTTATTTATTTTTGTTTTTTTATTTTTGTTTATTTTATTTAATTTAAAAAAAATTAAAAATCTTTTACATTTTATTTTATTTTTAATTTAATTTAATTTTAATTTTATTGTAATTTAAAACAAACTGTGGGGAGTGCTTGCCTCTCCACAGATCTGCCCCGTGTTTTGGCCTGTTATAGTGCACAACAAATATATGTATGTATGTATGTATGTATGTATGTATATATATATATATATATATATATATATATATATATATATATATATATATATATATATATATATATATATATATATATATATATATATATATATTCAACAAAAATATAAACGCAACACTTTTGTTTTTGCTCCCATTTTTCCTGAGATGGACCCAGAGATCCAAAATTCACTCCAGATACACAACACTACCATTTCTCTCAAACATTGTTCACAAATCTGTCCAAATGTGTGACAGCGAGCACCTCTGCCCCGCTGAGACAATCCACCCCACCTCACAGGTGCGCCACATCAAGATGCCGATCCGACATCATGACCAGTGCACAGGTGCACCCCAGACTGCCCACAATAAAAGGCCACCCCGAAATGTGCATTTTTTTTTTTTTTTGCTTTATTGGGGGTCTGGGGACTCAGAACCAGTCAGTATCTGGTGTGACCACCATTTGCCTCATGCAGTGCAACACATCTTCTTCGCATAGAGTTTATCAGATTGTCAGTTGTGGCCTGTGGAATGTTGGTCCACTCCTCTTCAAAGGCTGTTATGGACGAAGAACACAGGTGCATTTTATTGATGGCATTTTGAATGCACAGAGATACCGTGATGAGATCCTGAGGCCCATTGTTGTGCCATACATCCATGAACATCACCTCATGTTTCAGCAAGATAATGCACGGCCCCATGTTGCAAGGATCTGTACACAATTCTTGGAAGCTGAAAATGTCCCAGTTCTTGCATGGCCAGCATACTCACCGGACATGTCACCCATTGAGCATGTTTGGGATGTGCTTGACCGGCGTATACGACAGCGTGTACCAGCTCCCACTAATATCCAGCAACTTCACACAGCCATTGAAGAGGAGTGGACCAACATTCCACAGGCCACAATTGACAATCTGATAAACTCTATGTGAAGAAGATGTGTTGCACTGCATGAGGCAAATGGTGGTCACACCAGATACTGACTGATTCTGAGTCCCCAGACCCCCAATAAAGCAAAAGAAATGCACATTTCGGGGTGGCCTTTTATTGTGGGCAGTCTGGGGCGCACCTGTGCACTGGTCATGATGTCGGATTGGGTCCATCTCAGGAAAAATGGGAGCAAAAACAAAAGTGTTGCGTTTATATTTTTGTTGAGTATATATATATATATATATAATATATATATATTTATATATATATATATATATATATATAACTTTATTTTGGCAAGTATAATTAAGAATTGAGTGAGAAATTCTGAGATATTTGATTTAAAAGCTGTTGTTTAATACAGTTCTTATAGAGAGAAGTTTATTTATAAATGTAATTTCCTCCTTAGTTTACATTTACTACATTTTAGATTTGTCACAGATAATGGGTGAAATATCTTCTACGGAAAAATTAGTGTGTAAAAATATATCTTTTCTCACCAGCAGAGGGAGCTGTTTCATAAAAAAATGTACCGTACTGCACTTTAACTTGTCATTTCAAGCTGTTGAACCCAGACAGAGCGACGACACAGACGAAACGTTTGCTCTCTACAAAAGTTGCACTTTGGTCTCATATTTAGGGAAGATCATTTGTTCCATTAGATTTTGAATTTTAAACACCGCTGAATTTTTCACTTTGAATTTTCTAACTCTGAAAAATAAATTATTTTTAATCAGAATTTGAGGTGCTGAAATATTAAGTGTACTTTGTCAATAGCCGTGTCTCAATTCGCAGTGTGCACAGTTCGGGGTGTGGTTTTAAGGGCACTCCGGACTGTGCAAGTATGCATGGGCGTCGGTGAAATGCGACAGGTCTCGCAACTACCAGATGCAGCCGCCGACTCCATTTTCTCCCGTAGAAGAAGTAGCGCGCGGTGCATGCTGGGATATATGACTGCGTGAAGTGTGCATTTTCACGCAGTTGGTCCACGCCCCGATTTCCATGGAAACGACTGCGGTTTTCAGACTGCATTTTAACTGCGCATGGGACAAAAACGAAACAGGAGTCGTCGCACCAGATGTGACGTATGCACCGTTAAAACCACACTCCGAACTGTGCACACTGAGAATTGAGACGCGGCTTATATGCTTCAAGTTTTTCAGGGAGAAGCAATCGATCCTGTGTGAGTGAGGAGGACAGAGGCTGTTTCCTCATGGTTCTCATCTGTGGGCGGGGTTTACACTGAACCAATCAAAGAGATGAGGTTTTGATGAGGCGAATTCTGACCAATCAGATCGCTTCACTGCACCATTTCCTGTTTGTTACTAAAGATCGGATCACACAGGATCGATTGCTTCTGCCTTGGCATCTTTTTTTTTCCACTGCTAATTTTACACTCTGAATTTTGACTGTT
The DNA here is from genome assembly GCA_036785185.1 of Paratrypauchen microcephalus. NCBI lineage: Eukaryota > Metazoa > Chordata > Actinopteri > Gobiiformes > Gobiidae > Paratrypauchen > Paratrypauchen microcephalus. The sequence continues at coordinate 1,542,829 of JAVJIX010000113.1, forward strand.
GAATTTGACGGATTGAAAATATTTGTACTGAATATTTATTTTTTATTTTATTTTTTTTGTACTGAATTTTAAACACTTAAACAAGTTTCATCAATTCAAATTCAGAATAAAAAATAATTCAAACATGTTTTTTCAGAGTTTAAAAATTCAAAGTGTTTCATTTCAACGGCATTTAAAATTCAAAATCTAATCTTTTTCTTGTGACTAAAAGAAGTTAAAAGGATTATCTGATGAAAAGTGAATCACATCTGCACGTTTATTCGTTGTTTTACTGAGAAAATGGAAAATTCGTTAAGGTGAATTCACACGTTTAACACACAAACCTGCACATTTAGGCTGAGCTCTTCTCTCAAACCAAAAACACTCTGTTCCACCTTGTGATGTCATGCAGTTTAACCACTTGTCTCCATGGAAACGAGCAGGTGACGCCACAGGGTCAAGTTACAAGCCCAGTTTGTGGAAAGGCAAACACTGTAAAAATCCATGTGTTTCAATACAAATTTGAGCAGTAATGAGACACATTTAACACATTTAATGCTTTAGTGTGGAACATTTCAGTCTAAGCAATATCATCTCCATGCAGACAAAGATCCGACTGGTAATAATGTCATGTTTCCTCACAGAAAACAGACCTGGAGTTGTGTTTTGTTTCATTCATGTTTTTGTTGTTGTTGTTTTTTATATAAATATTTTTATTAAGGAATCATGACTATACAAGATTTACAAATTACGTTTTCCTTTTACATGTTGTTTCTTTTTGAAAAAGCACAATCTTAATATTTTATATATTATTTTTATTTTTATTATTATATTATTTAAAAAAAATTAAATAATTTTTATTTTCCTGCATTTAAACACTTTTTATTTATTGTTTTTGTTTGTGATTTATGTTCTTTTACTCTGTTAATTTGTCTGCAGAACTTTGGAAACTGTTTATACCTGGTATAGTCCTGGTTCAGTCCTGGTTTAGTCCTGGTTTAGTCCTGGTTTAGTTCTGGTTTAGTTCTGGTTTAGTTCTGGTATAGTTCTGGTTTAGTTCTGGTTTAGTTCTGGTTCAGTCCTGGTTCAGTCCTGGTTTAGTCCTGGTTTAGTCCTGGTTTAGTCCTGGTTTAGTCTTGGTTTAATCCTGGTATAGTCCTGGTTTAGTCCTGCTTTAGACCTGGTTTAGTCCTGCTTTAGTCCTAGTTTAGACCTGGTTTAGTCCTGGTATAGTCCTGGTTTAGTCCTGCTTTAGTCCTAGTTTAGACCTGGTTTAGTCCTGGTATAGTCCTGGTTTAGTCCTGCTTTAGACCTGGTTAATCCTGGTTTAGTCCTGGTTTAGTCCTGGTATAGTCCTGGTTTAGTTCTGGTTCAGTCCTGGTTTAGTTCTGGTTCAGTCCTGGTTTAGTCCTGGTTTAGTTCTGGTTCAGTCCTGGTTTAGTCCTGGTTTAGTCCTGGTATAGTCCTGGTTTAGTCCTGCTTAAGACCTGGTATAGTCCTGGTATAGTCCTGGTTTAGACCTGGTTTAGTCCTGGTTTAGTTCTGGTTTAGTCCTGGTATAGTCCTGGTTTAGTCCTGGTTTAGTCCTGGTTTAGTCCTGGTTTAGTCCTGGAAGTGTTAAGTTTTGGACTTGTGTTTGTGCTGCTTGTTTATTTCCTTGTTCTTCTCGTGTTTCGCTGCAGCGGCTCATTCATTATTAAAACTTCAGCCGCTTCAGAAATCGATGTGAGAAAAGATCCGCCTGAACTCACAGTGTACGACAACTCACCCGGTTCAGTCCCGGTTCAGTCCCGGTTCAGTCCCGGTTCAGTCCCGGTTCAGTCCCGGTTCAGTCCTGGTTCAGTCCCGGTTCAGTCCCGGTTCAGTCCCGGTTCAGTCCCGGTTCAGTCCTACAACTGTACAACAACTCACCCTTAGCCTATATAAAGAGGTTGTAGTTTAATAAAAAAAAAAAAATGAAATAGGCACTGAGACTGTTTTTTTTATTTTTCTTCTTGTAATAAACTTTGAATTGAATATTGGAAATAGAGGAAATTTTGGTTTGACACTAAAATAGAATCATGAAATGATCGTTTATCCATTTTATTGTTTTTCGTTGTTAGTTGAAATCCAAAAGAACGAACGGCACACAGACTGATGTAAATGCATTTAATTTATTTCTGTAAATCAAACACATAATGCACTTTTAATGTCTCTGTTTTGTGTCCTGAAATAAAGACTATAATAATAATTAAAAAAAAAAAAAAAAAAAAGGTTGTAGTTTGGATTTTGACCAGCAGAGGGCCACACGCGCTAATATTTGAACCCCGTGAACCCGATAATATTCTTTTTTTTTTTTTTTTTTTTCAGGGTCAGTGTGAGACAGATGCAGAAATAAAAGGGTCTGAGAGAAGCAGGTGCAGAGGAGGAGGAGGAACGACGAAGAAAGAGAGAAACCAAAAAAGGAAGAAGATGAAGAAGAAGAAGAGCGTAAACGAGACGGAGAGAAAGAGGATTGGAATATAATTTTACAAAATATTGTAGATTTGAACGTATCGTCTTTAATTAAAAATGATCGATTAGAGAGTATCGGTTTATTGAAAGTGTTCAAAATCAGATAATCGATACTAAAACGATCGAAACTAATCGAATTATCGAAACAAGAGGCAGATATCGATACTGAAAAAGAGAACGACCTGGACCTGATCAGAACAAGTCCTGGTTCAGCCCTGGTTTAGTCCTGGTTTAGACCTGGTTTAGACCTGGTTCAGTCCTGGTCCAGTCCTGGTTTAGTCCTCGTTTAGACCTGGTTTAGTCCTGGTTTAGTCCCGGTTTAGTCCTGGTTTAATCCTGGTTCAGTCTTGGTTTAGTCCTGGTTTAGTCCTCGTTTAGACCTGGTTTAATCCTGGTTTAATCCTGGTTCAGTCTTGGTTTAGTCCTGGTTTAGTCCTCGTTTAGACCTGGTTTAATCCTGGTTTAATCCTGGTTCAGTCTTGGTTTAGTCCTGGTTTAGTCCTCGTTTAGACCTGGTTCAGTCTTGGTTCAGCCCTGGTTTAGTCCTGGTTTAATTCTGGTTTACTCCTGGTTTAGTCCTGGTTTAGACCTGGTTTAGTCCTGGTTTAATCCTGGTTTAGTCCTGGTTTAGTCCTGGTTCAGTCCTGGTTTAATCCTGGTTTAGTCCTGGTTTAGCCCTGGTTTAGTCCTGGTTTAGTCCTAGTTCAGTCCTGGTTTAGCCCTGGTTCAGCCCTGGTTTAGCCCTGGTTTAGTCCTGGTTTAGTCCTAGTTCAGTCCTGGTTTAGCCCTGGTTCAGCCCTGGTTTAGCCCTGGTTTAGACCTGGTTTAGACCTGGTTTAGTCCTGGTTTAGTCCTAGTTCAGTCCTGGTTTAGCCCTGGTTCAGCCCTGGTTTAGTCCTGGTTTAGTCCTAGTTCAGTCCTGGTTTAGCCCTGGTTCAGCCCTGGTTTAGTCCTGGTTTAGTCCTAGTTCAGTCCTGGTTCAGCCCTGGTTTAGTCCTGGTTTAGTCCTGGTTTAATCCTGGTTTAGCCCTGGTTCAGCCCTGGTTTAGTCCTGGTTTAGTCCTAGTTCAGTCCTGGTTTAGCCCTGGTTTAGACCTGGTTTAGTCCTGGTTTAGTCCTAGTTCAGTCCTGGTTTAGCCCTGGTTCAGCCCTGGTTTAGTCCTGGTTTAGTCCTAGTTCAGTCCTGGTTTAGCCCTGGTTCAGCCCTGGTTTAGTCCTGGTTTAGTCCTAGTTCAGTCCTGGTTCAGCCCTGGTTTAGTCCTGGTTTAGTCCTGGTTTAATCCTGGTTTAGCCCTGGTTCAGCCCTGGTTTAGTCCTGGTTTAGTCCTAGTTCAGTCCTGGTTTAGCCCTGGTTTAGACCTGGTTTAGTCCTGGTTTAGTCCTAGTTCAGTCCTGGTTTAGCCCTGGTTTAGACCTGGTTTAGTCCTGGTTTAGTCCTAGTTCAGTCCTGGTTTAGCCCTGGTTTAGACCTGGTTTAGTCCTGGTTTAGTCCTAGTTCAGTCCTGGTTTAGCCCTGGTTTAGACCTGGTTTAGTCCTGGTTTAATTCTTCTCGCACGCTGCGCGGGCACAGCGGCTAGTGCGTGCCGCGTGACCGCGCTCTTCCACGAGCCCATTGGTCACGTGCACGCGCCGTGGGCCGGACACGCGCCTCTGAGTCAGTGCACGCGCTGTCTGTCACACGCGCACACCGGCGGGTTCAGGGACCGTCGGAAATAAGACACTCCTCGCCTGTGGTCGGGCTGTGATCGACTAAAGACGTTTGTCGGACTAAAGACATGTCCTGCCGATCGATTAGTCGACTAAAAAGGGGGCGTGGCAAAACCTCTTCAAACTTTACATAATGTCAGTGTGTCAGACCCAAACTGCACTCACAAGACTTCACCTGCAGGGGGAGTTCATGCAAAAAACTACAATTTATGTAAAAAAAAAAAGTACTGGTCAATGTATTGACATATTCAACTTGAGAATGACGAGTTTAATCTGACTTTTTACACAGAAATCCCCCCAAAATACCAAATCTACCACTCACTCACTCACTTCTCCTTTCTGCTGTTCTCATCGTCTAAACACTCCTGTAAAGAATTATAATTTTATATTATATTGGATTAAACCTGGTTTAGACCTGGTTTAGTTCTAGTATAGTCCTGGTTTAGTCCTGGTATAGTCCTGGTTTAGTCCTGGGTTAGTCCTGGTTTAGTCCTGGTTTAGTCCTGGTATAGTCCTGGGTTAGACCTGGTATAGTCCTGGTTTAGTCCTGGTTTAGTCCTGGTATAGTCCTGGTTTAGACCTGGTTTAGTCCTGGTATAGTCCTGGTTTAGTCCTGGTTTAGTCCTGGTTTAGTCCTAGTATAGTCCCGGTTCAGTCCTGGTTTAGCCCTGGTTTAGTCCTGGTTTAGTCCTGGTATAGTCCTGGTTTAGTCCTGGGTTAGTCCTGGTTTAGTCCTGGTTTAGTCCTAGTATAGTCCTGGTTTAGTCCTGGTATAGTCCTGGTATAGTCCTGGTTTAGTCCTGGTTTAGTCCTGGTTTAGACCTGGTTTAGACCTGGTTTAGTCCTAGTATAGTCCTGGTTTAGTCCTGGTATAGTCCTGGTTTAGACCTGGTTTAGTCCTGGTTCAGTCCTGGTATAGTCCTGGTTTAGTCCTGGTTTAGTCCTAGTATAGTCCTGGTTCAGTCCTGGTTTAGTCTTGGTTTAGTCCTGGTTTAGACCTGGTTTAGTCCTGGTTTAGACCTGGTTTAGACCTGGTTTAGACCTGGTATAGTCCTGGTTTAGTCCTGGTTTAGTCCTGGTATAGTCCTGGTTTAGACCTGGTTTAGTCCTAGTTTAGTCCTGGTATAGTCCTGGTTTAGTCCTGGTTTAGTCCTGGTTTAGTCCTAGTATAGTCCTGGTTCAGTCCTGGTTTAGTCCTGGTATAGTCCTGGTTTAGTCCTGTATAGTCCTGGTTTAGTCCTGGTATAGTCCTGGTTTAGTCCTGGTTTAGACCTGGTTTAGTCCTGGTTTAGTCCTAGTATAGTCCTGGTTTAGACCTGGTTTAGTCCTAGTTTAGTCCTGGTTTAGTCCTGGTTTAGTCCTGGTATAGTCCTGGTTTAGTCCTGTATAGTCCTGGTTTAGTCCTGGTTTAGTCCTGGTATAGTCCTGGTTTAGTCCTGGTTTAGACCTGGTTTAGTCCTGGTTTAGTCCTAGTTTAGTCCTGGTTTAGACCTGGTTTAGTCCTGGTTTAGTCCTAGTATAGTCCTGGTTCAGTCCTGGCTCAGCCCTGGTTTAGTCCTGGTTTAGTCCTGGTTTAGTCCTGGTATAGTCCTGGTTTAGTCCTGGTTTAGTCCTGGTATAGTCCTGGTATAGTCCTGGTTTAGCCCTGGTTTAGTCCTGGTTTAGTCCTAGTATAGTCCTGGTTCAGTCCTGGTTTAGTCCTGGTTTAGTCCTGGTATAGTCCTGGTTTAGTCCTGTATAGTCCTGGTTCAGTCCTGGTTTAGTCCTGGTATAGTCCTGGTTTAGTCCTAGTATAGTCCTGGTTCAGTCCTGGTTTAGTCCTGGTTTAGACCTGGTTTAGTCCTAGTTTAGTCCTGGTTTAGTCCTGGTTTAGTCCTGGTTTAGTCCTGGTATAGTCCTGGTTTAGTCCTGTATAGTCCTGGTTTAGTCCTGGTTTAGTCCTGGTATAGTCCTGGTTTAGTCCTGGTTTAGACCTGGTTTAGTCCTGGTTTAGTCCTGGTTTAGTCCTGGTTTAGACCTGGTTTAGTCCTGGTTTAGTCCTAGTATAGTCCTGGTTCAGTCCTGGCTCAGCCCTGGTTTAGTCCTGGTTTAGTCCTGGTTTAGTCCTGGTATAGTCCTGGTTTAGTCCTGGTTTAGTCCTGGTATAGTCCTGGTATAGTCCTGGTTTAGCCCTGGTTTAGTCCTGGTTTAGTCCTAGTATAGTCCTGGTTCAGTCCTGGTTTAGTCCTGGTTTAGTCCTGGTATAGTCCTGGTTTAGTCCTAGTATAGTCCTGGTTCAGTCCTGGTTTAGTCCTGGTTTAGTCCTGGTATAGTCCTGGTATAGTCCTGGTTCAGTCCTGGTTTAGTCCTGGTTTAGTCCTGGTATAGTCCTGGTATAGTCCTGGTTTAGTCCTGGTTCAGTCCTGGTTCAGCCCTGGTTTAGTCCTGGTTTAGTCCTGGTTTAGTCCTGGTATAGTCCTGGTTTAGTCCTGGTTTAGTCCTGGTATAGTCCTGGTATAGTCCTGGTTTAGCCCTGGTTTAGTCCTGGTTTAGTCCTAGTATAGTCCTGGTTCAGTCCTGGTTTAGTCCTGGTTTAGTCCTGGTATAGTCTTGGTTTAGTCCTGTATAGTCCTGGTTCAGTCCTGGTTTAGTCCTGGTTTAGTCCTGGTATAGTCCTGGTTTAGTCCTAGTATAGTCCTGGTTCAGTCCTGGTTTAGTCCTGGTTTAGTCCTGGTATAGTCCTGGTATAGTCCTGGTATAGTCCTGGTTTAGTCCTGGTTTAGTCCTAGTATAGTCCTGGTTCAGTCCTGGTTTAGTTCTGGTTTAGTCCTGGTAAAGTCCTGGTTTAGTCCTGCATAGTCCTGGTTTAGTCCTGGTTTAGTCCTGGTATAGTCCTGGTTTAGTCCTGGTTTAGACCTGGTTTAGTCCTGGTTTAGTCCTGGTTTAGTCCTGGTTTAGTCCTGGTATAGTCCTGGTTTAGTCCTGGTTTAGATCTGGTTTAGTCCTGGTTTAGTCCTAGTATAGTCCTGGTTCAGTCCTGGTTTAGCCCTGGTTTAGTCCTGGTATAGTCCTGGTTTAGTCCTGGTTTAGTCCTGGTATAGTCCTGGTATAGTCCTGGTATAGTCCTGGTTTAGTCCTGGTTTAGTCCTAGTATAGTCCTGGTTCAGTCCTGGTTTAGTCCTGGTTTATTCCTGGTATAGTCCTGGTTTATTCCTGGTTTATTCCTGGTTTAGTCCTGGTATAGTCCTGGTTTAGACCTGGTTTAGTCCTGGTTTAGTCCTAGTATAGTCCTGGTTCAGTCCTGGTTTAGCCCTGGTTTAGTCCTGGTTTAGTCCTGGTTTAGTCCTGGTATAGTCCTGGTTTAGTCCTAGTATAGTCCTGGTTCAGTCCTGGTTTAGCCCTGGTTTAGTCCTGGTTTAGTCCTGGTTTAGTCCTGGTACAGTCCTGGTTTAGTCCTGGTTTAGTCCTGGTATAGTCCTGGTATAGTCCTGGTTTAGTCCTGGTTTAGTCCTAGTATAGTCCTGGTTCAGTCCTGGATTAGTCCCGGTATAGTCCTGGTTTAGTCCTGGTTTAGTCCTGGTATAGTCCTGGTTTAGACCTCGTTTAGTCCTGGTATAGTCCTGGTTTAGTCCTGGTTTAGTCCTGGTTTAGCCCTGGTTTAGTCCTGGTTTAGTCCTAGTATAGTCCTGGTTAAGTCCTGGTTTAGCCCTGGTTTATTCCTGGTATAGTCCTGGTTTATTCCTGGTTTATTCCTGGTTTAGTCCTAGTATAGTCCTGGTTCAGTCCTGGTTTAGCCCTGGTTTAGTCCTGGTTTAGTCCTGGTTTAGTCCTGGTTTAGTCCTAGTATAGTCCTGGTTCAGTCCTGGTTCAGCCCTGGTTTAGTCCTGGTTTAGTCCTAGTATAGTCCTGGTTCAGTCCTGGTTTAGCCCTGGTTTAGTCCTAGTATAGTCCTGGTTCAGTCCTGGTTTAGTCCTGGTTTATTCCTGGTATAGTCCTGGTTTATTCCTGGTTTATTCCTGGTTTAGTCCTGGTATAGTCCTGGTTTAGACATGGTTTAGTCCTGGTTTAGTCCTAGTATAGTCCTGGTTCAGTCCTGGTTTAGCCCTGGTTTAGTCCTGGTTTAGTCCTGGTTTAGTCCTGGTATAGTCCTGGTTTAGTCCTAGTATAGTCCTGGTTCAGTCCTGGTTTAGCCCTGGTTTAGTCCTGGTTTAGTCCTGGTTTAGTCCTGGTACAGTCCTGGTTTAGTCCTGGTTTAGTCGTGGTATAGTCCTGGTATAGTCCTGGTTTAGTCCTGGTTTAGTCCTAGTATAGTCCTGGTTCAGTCCTGAATTAGTCCCGGTATAGTCCTGGTTTAGTCCTGGTTTAGTCCTGGTATAGTCCTGGTTTAGACCTCGTTTAGTCCTGGTATAGTCCTGGTTTAGTCCTGGTTTAGTCCTGGTTTAGCCCTGGTTTAGTCCTGGTTTAGTCCTAGTATAGTCCTGGTTAAGTCCTGGTTTAGCCCTGGTTTATTCCTGGTATAGTCCTGGTTTATTCCTGGTTTATTCCTGGTTTAGTCCTAGTATAGTCCTGGTTCAGTCCTGGTTTAGCCCTGGTTTAGTCCTGGTTTAGTCCTGGTTTAGTCCTAGTATAGTCCTGGTTCAGTCCTGGTTCAGCCCTGGTTTAGTCCTGGTTTAGTCCTAGTATAGTCCTGGTTCAGTCCTGGTTTAGCCCTGGTTTAGTCCTGGTATAGTCCTGGTTTAGCCCTGGTATAGTCCTGATTTAGTCCTGGTATAGTCCTGGTTTAGACCTGGTTTAGACCTGGTTTAGTCCTGGTTTAGTCCTGGTTTAGCCCTGGTTTAGTCCTGGTTTAGTCCTAGTATAGTCCTGGTTCAGTCCTGGTTTAGCCCTGGTTTAGTCCTGGTATAGTCCTGGTTTAGTCCTGGTTTAGTCCTGGTATAGTCCTGGTTTAGACCTGGTTTAGACCTGGTTTAGACCTGGTTTAGTCCTGGTTTAGTCCTGGTATAGTCCTGGTTTAGACCTGGTTTAGACCTGGTTTAGTCCTGGTTTAGTCCTGGTATAGTCCTGGTTTAGTCCTGGTTTAGACCTGGTTTAGACCTGGTTTAGTCCTGGTTTAGTCCTGGTATAGTCCTGGTTTAGTCCTGGTATAGTCCTGGTATAGTCCTGGTTTAGTCCTGGTTTAGTCCTGGTTTAGCCCTGGTATAGTCCTGGTTTAGTCCTGGTATAGTCCTGGTTTAGTCCTGGTTTGGTTCTGGTTTAGTCCTGGTTTAGACCTGGTTTAGTCCTGGTTTAGTCCTGGTTTAGACCTGGTTTATCCCTGGTTTAGTCCTGGTTTAGACCTGGTTTAGTCCTGGTTTAGTCCTGGTTTAGTCCTGGTTTAGTCCTGGTTTAGTCCTGGTATAGTCCTGGTTTAGTCCTGGTTTAGCCCTGGTATAGTCCTGGTTTAGTCCTGGTTTAGTCCTGGTTTAGTCCTGGTATAGTCCTGGTTTAGTCCTGGTTTAGACCTGGTTTAGTCCTGGTTTAGTCCTGGTATAGTCCTGGTTTAGTCCTGGTTTAGTCCTGGTTTAGTCCTGGTATAGTCCTGGTTTAGTCCTGGGTTTAGACCTGGTTTAGTCCTGGTTTAGTCCTGGTATAGTCCTGGTTTAGTCCTGGTATAGTCCTGGTTTAGTCCTGGGTTTAGTCCTGGTTTAGACCTGGTTTAGTCCTGGTTTAGTCCTGGTTTAGACCTGGTTTAGCCCTGGTTTAGTCCTGGTTTAGACCTGGTTTAGTCCTGGTTTAGTCCTGGTTTAGTCCTGGTATAGTCCTGGTTTAGTCCTGGTTTAGTCCTGGTTTAGTCCTGGTATAGTCCTGGTTTAGTCCTGGTTTAGCCCTGGTATAGTCCTGGTTTAGTCCTGGTTTAGCCCTGGTATAGTCCTGGTTTAGTCCTGGTTTAGTCCTGGTTTAGTCCTGGTATAGTCCTGGTTTAGTCCTGGTTTAGACCTGGTTTAGTCCTGGTTTAGTCCTGGTATAGTCCTGGTTTAGTCCTGGTTTAGTCCTGGTTTAGTCCTGGTATAGTCCTGGTTTAGTCCTGGTTTAGACCTGGTTTAGTCCTGGTTTAGTCCTGGTTTAGTCCTGGTATAGTCCTGGTTTAGTCCTGGTTTGGTTCTGGTTTAGACCTGGTTTAGTCCTGGTTTAGTCCTGATTTAGACCTGGTTTAGTCCTGGTTTAGTCCTGGTTTAGTCCTAGTATAGTCCTGGTTTAGTCCTGGTTTAGTCCTGGTTTAGTCCTAGTATAGTCCTGGTTTAGTCCTGGTTTAGTCCTGGTATAGTCCTGGTTTAGACCTGGTTTAGTCCTGGTTTAGTCCTGGTATAGTCCTGGTTTAGTCCTGGTTTAGACCTGGTATAGTCCTGGTTTAGTCCTGGTTTAGACCTGGTATAGTCCTGGTATAGTCCTGGTTTAGACCTGGTATAGTCCTGGTTTAGTCCTGGTATAGTCCTGGTTTAGACCTGGTTTAGTCCTGGTTTAGTCCTGGTATAGTCCTGGTTTAGTCCTGGTTTAGTCCTGGTATAGTCCTGGTTTAGTCCTGGTATAGTCCTGGTATAGTCCTGGTTTAGTCCTGGTTTAGTCCTGGTTTAGTCCTGGTATAGTCCTGGTTTAGTCCTGGTATAGTCCTGGTTTAGTCCTGGTTTAGACCTGGTTTAGTCCTGGTTTAGTCCTGGTTTAGTCCTGGTTTAGACCTGGTTTAGTCCTGGTTTAGTCCTGGTTTAGTCCTGGTTTAGTCCTGGTTTAGTCCTGGTTTAGTCCTGGTTTAGACCTAATGATCTCGCTGGTTTCCCATTTCCCTCGCGGAGCCTGAACGCAGCAGCGGTCTGTGCGCGTGCCTGCTCCGTGCCACCGGAGAGGCGGCGAACACTCACCGGTGCATCACTTTTAACTTCAATTAATCGTCTTTTCATTCACGATTCCGGTTACATTTTCCGTCTTTTCGCGGCTCTTTGCGGATCTTACCTTCCCGGAGGATTATTTTCACCGTAAACCGGAGTACTGCACCGGACTACTGCGTGGTCGTGGTAAGTGCATTTTTACTTGTTTTGGACTCGCTTTTCCAAGTTATTTGAAATCATAATTTTCAACCAAATTGTCCGACGTGATACTTCCCATAACTCGAACTCCACACGCGAGTAACCGAGCGTGGAATTCCCTTTACGCACGGTCGGTGTTGCGCGTAAACGACCTGCAATTGAATCTCGGTTGAAAACGTTGCTTTTGAACATAATCTCACAATGTTTTGCAAATTAACTCAATAAAAATCCACATTTTGCATTATTTGCATGGTTAATACAAACGGGACAGTAATTCGGCATGTTTTTTTTTTTTAATTATTTTCTAGTTCATGTTTGGTTTATGTTGCATTTTTGATATTTTGGTGCAGGTTGTGAAGTTGGAAACGCGTTGAAATCGCATGGCACTTGTGTATGAAAAAGTAATTGTAAAGTCAATGAGATTTGGCCGTAGAGTTGTTGTGGTAGAGCGGTTTTTAAAAGTTGTCCGTCCACATTTCAGTGACTCGTGGGAGGAGTTACGCACTGGGTGAAGTTCTGTTTTGCTACTGGGTTTGGATGGATTATATAAGCGCGCAGAGGAGCCGGAGGGAGCAGACTGACAGAAGGCTGTGTAAACACAAAGCCTGTTTATGCAGCCATTGAACAAAATTAATAATTATCCTTCAGTAATGTGATTAAGGAGAAATAAAATAGCTGATGTCATGGTTATTTAGACTGAGCAGGTGCAGTGTTGCTTATGGACTAACGTTTGTCCAAGTCAATAAAAATAAAATAAAATATATACATCAAAATATAAATAAATAACATAAATACATCAAAATAAAAAATCTATTTTGATATTAAGGAATGGGCCTGAAACTCGATACCGATCCCCATATCACAAAGAAAATAAACTAAAATAAATAGTACTTTCTTTTCTAGTCCTGGTTTAGTCCTGGTTCAGTCCTGGTTTAGTCCTGGTTTAGTCCTGGTTCAGTCCTGGTTCAGTCCTGGTTTAGTCCTGGTTTAGTCCTGGTTTAGTCCTGGTTTAGTCCTGGTTCAGTCCTGGTTCAGTCCTGGTTTAGTCCTGGTTTAGTCCTGGTTTAGTCCTGGTTCAGTCCTGGTTCAGTCCTGGTTCAGTCCTGTTTCAGTCCTGTTTTAGTCCTGTTTTAGTCCTGTTTTAGTCCTGGTTTAGTCCTGGTTTAATCCTGAGGACCGTTCTGAGTTCTGCAGGTTTGACCAGACGTCCCTATTTCCCCAGGACAGTCCCAGTTTTGAGCCCTGTGTCCCCTGTCCCAGCAAATTTATCCAAAACCACTGATTTGTCCCAGTTTTATACAAGAAATGTCCCAGGTGTCCCTATTTTGGACCAATCTGAGAGTAAAGAGGGATTATATTATGATTTGTTCAGATAAAATACAGAAAACTGTGCTTGAAAATGTTCTGAAGTCGCTCAGATTACACACGGTCTCACAAGTCAGTCGTGAATAAGTCATGAACGTCCGAGTGCATAACAGTTTGCCTTATTTTAGTATTATCAGCCACTCCAAACCAAGTGTCCCAGATTTAGTCCTGGTTTAGTCTTGGTTCAGTCCTGGTTTAGTCCTGGTTCAGTCCTGGTTTAGTCCTGGTATAGTCCTCTTTAGTAGTGACCTGTTGGTTTTTTTGTTTGGGTTTACTCCTGTTTTAATCCTGTTTTAGTCCTGGTTCAATCCTGGTTCAGTCCTGGTATAGTCCTGGTGTAGTCCTGGTGTAGTCCTGGTTCAGTCCTGGTTCAGTCCTGGTTCAGTCCTGGTTCAGTCCTGGTTTAGTCCTGGTATAGTCCTCTTTAGTAGTGACCTGTTGGTTTTTTTGTTTGGGTTTAGTCCTGTTTTAGTCTTGGTTTAGTCCTGTTTTAGTCCTGTTTTAGTCCTGGTTTAGTCCTGGTTTAGTCCTGGTTTAGCCCTTGTTTAGTTTTTGATTTGGAAAAGCTGGTCACCCAACCTGTGGAGCACCTGCAGAGAGTGAGTCCCAATTTTGACGCAACCAAAACAACTGCACAGTCAAAGTTGGGACTTATTTACTAAAACTGCACTCAAAAGGGTGTATATTTGTGTATATTTGCTTATATTTGTGTATATATGTGTATATTTGTGTATATTTGTGTATATTTGTGTGTATTTGTGCATATGGCAGAAGATTCATGGTCTTTAAAGCTCAGATCCTGCCTTATGCACATGCAGCTGCTGGTAAATGTGCTGCGCTCGAGTCAGTTTTGATAAATCCTTTCAGAGCTCCTTGTTTTGGTCGTACATCCAGTTTACGCAGCCGTTTCACAGTACGGAGAAGGTTTAGATAATGAGGGCCAACGAATGTGTGGGCGACGCTTGACAGATAGAATGGAAATATCTGTATTAAATGTATACGATAACAATAGCTTGAGGAGATTTTCGGAGTCCATCAGAAATGTGCCTAGAACTTCAGTATCTTCGGCTTGAAATTCGACGATATTGGGTCCACGAGAACGAGACAAGACGAGGTTTTGACGAGATAAGTACCGCAATCCTTGACTTCATGATGTTGTTTTTATTTAGCGGCCATTTTTGGAACTACAGCTTCTCAAATCGTAGAAGTCAGCAGTTCTTAACTTTTATTTCGTCCAAGCCAAAGGCACATTCAGGGGGAAAGAATCTAAGAATCTAAGTTTTACTCACGATCTTGTGGCAGTTTTGTCTCCCAACATCTTTTAAGTTGTTCTTTTTTATCTATTTTTTGTTGCTTGCAGATTTTTTCCTGGTTTAGTCCTGGTTTAGTCTTGGTTTAGTCCTGGTTGGGTGCTGGTTTAGTCCTGGTTTAGTTCTGGTTTAGTCCTGGTTCGGTCCTGGCTGGGTCCTGGTTGAGTCCTGGTTGGGTCCTGGTTGGGTCCTGGTTGAGTCCTGGTTGGGTCCTGGTTGGGTCCTGGTTTAGTCCTGGTTGGGTCCTGGTTGGGTCCTGGTTGGGTCCTGGTTGAGTCCTGGTTGAGTCCTGGTTGAGTCCTGGTTTAGTCCTGGTTGGGTCCTGGTTTAGTCCTGGTTTAGTCCTGGTTTAGTCCTGGTTTAGTCCTGGTTGGGTGCTGGTTTAGTCCTGGTTTAGTCCTGGTTCGGTCCTGGCTGGGTCCTGGTTGAGTCCTGGTTGGGTCCTGGTTGGGTCCTGGTTGAGTCCTGGTTGGGTCCTGGTTGGGTCCTGGTTTAGTCCTGGTTGAGTCCTGGTTGAGTCCTGGTTGGGTCCTGGTTTAGTCCTGGTTGAGTCCTGGTTTAGTCCTGGTTGAGTCCTGGTTGGGTCCTGGTTGGGTCCTGGTTTAGTCCTGGGTGAGTCCTGGTTTAGTCCTGGTTTAGTCCTGGTTTAGTCCTGGTTGGGTCCTGGTTGGGTCCTCATTGAGTCCTGGTTGGGTCCTGGTTTAGTCCTGGTTTAGTCCTGGTTTAGTCCTGGTTGAGTCCTGGTTGAGTCCTGGTTGAGTCCTGGTTGTGTCCTGGTTGGGTCCTGGTTGAGTCCTGGCTGAGTCCTGGTTGAGTCCTGGTTGAGTCCTGGTTTAGTCCTGGTTTAGTCCTGGTTGAGTCCTGGTTGAGTCCTGGTTGAGTCCTGGTCCTGGTTCTTTTTTTTGCTGTTGCTTGTAGATTTTTTGTATCTTCTATTCCAGTGCGTACCTTCAAAACGATTATTTTGCTGTTATCTTGTCGATGATACGTTGACAAAATAGTTTTAATTACTACAACTCGATTTCAGGTTTTACAGCAGAACATAATTTTACATTTTATTATGAATTTACCATCTAGTTTTTATTTATTTTTTTACAGACTCTGCAGATCAAAAACCGTCCAAAAGATGATGTCATATGAAACACGATATTCACTTTTGTTCAACCAAAAGTCCGAGTTGTGTTTCCTTCAGTGTTTGTTCCAGGTTTTCAGTTTGTTTCCCCGTTATTGAGCTGAACACTCCAGATACACCAAGGAAGCTGCATCCTGGTTTAGTCTTGGTTTAGTCCTGGTTTAGTCCTGGTTTAGTTCTGGTTTAGTCCTGGTTTAGTTCTGGTTTAGTCCTGGTTTAGTCCTGGTTTAGTCCTGGTTTAATTCTGGTTTAGTCCTGGTTTAGTTCTGGTTTAGTCCTGGTTCAGTCCTGGTTTAGCCCTGGTTTAGTTCTGGTTTAGTTCTGGTTTAGTCCTGGTTTAGTCCTGGTTTAGTCCTGGTTTACACCTGGTTCAGTCCTGGTTCAGTCCTGGTTTAGTCATGGTTTAGTCCTGGTTTAGTCCTGGTTTACCCCTGGTTCAGTCCTGGTTTAGTCCTGGTTTAGTCCTGGTTTACACCTGGTTCAGTCCTGGTTTAGTCCTGGTTTAGTCCTGGTTTACACCTGGTTTACACCTGGTTCAGCCCTGGTTTAGTCCTGGTTTAGTCCTGGTTCAGTCCTGGTTTAGTCCTGGTTTAGTCCTGGTTTAGTCCTGGTTCAGTCCTGGTTTAGCCCTGGTTCAGTCCTGGTTTACTCCTGGTTTAGTTCTGGTTTAGTCCTGGTTTGAGCAGAACACTCAGCCACATCCAGGAAGCTGCATCGGGGAGGGCATCTGGTTTAAACGTGTGCTAAATGAACATGCAGCTCACTGATGAGTGTTGTGTGTTTGGCGCGGACGCCGCTCGCCCACAGTGTTGCGTTTGTGCGTCTGAACGGGGGTTGGAAAGTGTATTTTCAGGCTGGTTTTGTGTGTGTCGCTGACGGGCAGACAGAGGCAGAGGGACTGAACTAAAAATAGCCGGAGAGCAGAGCGGCTGATAGCATCGCCATAATACACCGCCACCGCCACGATTCCGCCGCACACAGACCTGCATCCACACCGACGTCTACAGACCCAGGGCCAATCTCACGGCAGGTCCACACCTGGGCCACACTTTTACTGGTTTTGGTTTAGTCCTGGTTGAGTCCTGGTTTGGTCCTGGTTGAGTCCTGGTTTGGTCCTGGTTGAGTCCTGGTTGAGTCCTGGTTGAGTCCTGGTTGTGTCCTGGTTGGGTCCTGGTTGAGTCCTGGCTGAGTCCTGGTTGAGTCCTGGTTTAGTCCTGGTTGAGTCCTGGTTGGGTCCTGGTTGAGTCCTGGTTGAGTCCTGGTTGAGTCCTGGTTGTGTCCTGGTTGAGTCCTGGTTGAGTCCTGGTTGAGTCCTGGTTGTGTCCTGGTTGGGTCCTGGTTGAGTCCTGGTTTAGTTCTAGTTGAGTCCTGGCTGGGGCCTGGGTGGGTTCTGGTTGAGTCCTGGTTGGGTCCTGGTTTAAAAGTCCTGGTTTGGTTCTGGTTTAGTCGTGGTTAAGTCCTGGTTTGATCCTGGTTGGGTCCTGGTTTAGTCCTGGTTTAGTCCTGGTTTAGTTCTAGTTGAGTCCTGGTTGAGTCCTGGCTGGGGCCTGGGTGGGTTCTGGCTGGGTCCTGGTTTAGTCCTGGATTAGTCCTGGTTGAGTCCTGGTTTAGTCCTGGTTGAGTCCTGGTTTAGTCCTGGATTAGTCCTGGTTTAGTCCTGGTTTAGTCCTGGTTGAGTTGAATTTCAAACATTGAAAAGGTATACTTGAAATTTCAGCAACTATAATTCAGAATAAAAATAATAAAAATATGTTTTTTCAGAGTTAAAAAATTCAAAGTGAGAAATTCCGCGGTATTTAAAGTTCAAAATCTGATGGAACAAATGATCTTAACGGTGTCCTTGGTTTAAATATTTTGAGATAAAAATAATCCACAATTTGCTCCTCGCTGATGATGAGACAGAACTTTATCATTGGAATTTAAAAACTTCATTTTAGATGTTTTGTTCCATTTATTTCTCGGTTTAAAGTTGAGGCCTGGTTTAGGACAGCTTTAGTCCTGGTTAGACCTGTTTTTGATGACGAATCGATTAATCATAGTTGTAGTTGGGTCTTTATTTACACTGCCTGACAAAAGTATCAGGACGATTGTGTATTTCTGAACTTTCATAAATAATGATAACGTATAGACGTATTGGTAATGACAACAAATCAATTTATTGATATATTGAAGCAAATTTCATCATGTGTAAAATGGAGACTCATCATAGTGTAGGTGTAACTCAGGTCTAAACCAGGACTAGACTAGGACTATCCTCCTAATACTTTTGTCAGGCAGTGTAGTCCTGGGTAAGTCCTGGTTTAGTCCTGGTTCAGGCCTGGTTTAGTCCTGGTTTAGCCCTGGTTTAGCCCTGGTTTAGCCCTGGTTTAGCCCTGGTTTAGTCCTGGTTTAGCCCTGGTTTAGCCCTGGTTTAGCCCTGGTTTAGTCCTGGTTTAGCCCTGGTTTAGTCCTGGTTTAGCCCTGGTTTAGCCCTGGTTTAGTCCTGGTTTAGTTCTGGTTTAGTCCTGGTTTAGTCCTGGTTTAGTCCTGGTTCAGCCCTGGTTTAGTCCTGGTTTAGTCCTGGTTCAGCCCTGGTTTAGCTCTGGTTTAGTCCTGGTTTAGCCCTGGTTTAGTCCTGGTTTAGTCCTGGTTTAGTCCTGGTTTAGCTCTGGTTTAGTCCTGGTTTAGTCCTGGTTTAGCCCTGGTTTAGTCCTGGTTTAGCCCTGGTTTAGTCCTGGTTTAGTCCTGGTTTTATGATCCTGTGGGACTTGGACATCCACAGGCCTCGCACATGTCCCGCTCCCCCCAGATCGGAGCTGTTTCTGGGGGCAGCTCGTGGACAAAGGCCTGGTGTCTGGAGGGTCTGGAGGTGTCCACACGGCGTCTGTTCGGCCCCTGTGATGTTTATGGATGTGGGGGCCAAAGTCAGGGGCCCGGAGTCATTAGCATAGGGCTCCTCTGTGTGTGTGTGTGTGTGTGTGTGTGTGGCTTTTGTTTGAAAGGGGGAGGACGTGGAGGACGAGTGGACCAGCTGTGAGAGAGAGATGGAGGGGGGACTGGTCATTCACTTTCCGTCTGGTCCAGAGAGGGGGAAAGAGAGAGGGAAAGAGAGAGGGAAAGAGAGAGAGCGAAAGAGAGAGAGGGGAAAGAGAGAGAGGGAAAGAGAGAGAGGGAAAGAGAGAGGGGGAAAGAGAGAGGGGGAAAGAGAGAGAGGGAAAGAGAGAGGGGGAAAGAGAGAGAGGGAAAGAGAGAGAGGGAAAGAGAGAGGGGGAAGAGAGAGAGGGAAAGAGAGAGGGGGAAAGAGAGAGAGGGAAAGAGAGAGGGGGAAAGAGAGAGGGGGAAAGAGAGAGGGGGAAAGAGAGAGAGGGAAAGAGAGAGAGGGAAAGAGAGGGGGGAAAGAGAGAGGCAGAGAGAAAGAGAGAGAGAGAAAGAGAGAGAGGGAAAGAGAGAGGGAAAGACAGAGAAACAGAGAGGGAGGGAGAGAGGGAGAGAGAGAGAGGGAAAGAGAGAGAGGGAAAGAGAGAGGGGAAAGAGAGAGAGGGAAAGAGAGAGGGAAAGAGAGAGGGGGAAAGAGAGAGAGGGAAAGAGAGAGGGGGAAAGAGAGAGAGAGGGAAAGAGAGAGAGGGAAGGAGAGAGAGGGAAAGAGAGAGGGGGAAAGAGAGAGAGGGAAAGAGAGGGGGAAGAGAGAGAGGGAAGAGAGAGAGGAAAAGAGAGGGGGAAAGAGAGAGGGGAAAGAGAGAGAGGGAAAGAAAGAGAGGGAAAGAGAGAGGGGGAAAGAGAGAGAGGGAAAGAGAGAGAGAGGGAAAGAGAGGGGGAAAGAGAGAGAGGAAAAGAGAGAGAGGAAAAGAGAGGGGGAAAGAGAGAGGGAAAGAGAGAGGGGGAAAGAGAGAGAGAGGGAAAAAGAGAGAGGGAAAGAGAGGGGGGAAAGAGAGAGAGGAAAAGAGAGAGAGGAAAAGAGAGAGGGAAAGAGAGAGAGGGAAAGAGAGAGGGAAAGAGAGAGAGGGAAAGAGAGAGAGAGGGAAAGAGAGAGAGGGAAAGAGAGAGGGGGAAAGAGAGGGGGGAAAGAGAGAGAGGGAAAGAGGGGGAAAGAGAGAGGGAAAGAGAGGGGGAAAGAGAGAGGGGGGAAGAGAGAGGGAAAGAGAGAGGGGGGAAGAGAGAGAGGGAAAGAGAGAGGGGGAAAGAGTGTGAAGAGAGAGAGAAAGAGAGAGGCAGAGAGAGAGAAAGAGGGGAAAAGAGAGAGAGAAAGAGAGGCAGAGAGAGAGGGGGAGAGTGTGAAGAGAGAGAGAGGCAAAGAAAAAGAGAAAAATTAAATAGAGAGAGAGAGATGTAGAGACAGAAAGAGAGAGACAAAACAAATGAGAAAGAGAGAGGAGAAAGACATGGGAGAGGAAAATGAATGGTAGAAAAGAGAGAGGGTAGAAGAGAAGAGAGAGAAGAGAGAGAAAAGAGAATGAGAGACGGAGACTTTTACAGAGAGAGTAAAAGAAAGAGAATTAAAGCTGGAGAGAGGAAAGTGTGGAGTCGTGATAGAGCAGAGCTGAGTCAGAGCTGTGGAGTGGGAGGAACAGCAGGACTCAGACAGAGAATGGAGAGAAGACGGAAAGAGAGAAAGAGAGAGTGAGGAGGAGGAGAGAGAAAGAGAGAGTGTGGACCTCCTCAGTGAGTTTTT
>JAVJIX010000113.1:1567500-1572500 GCA_036785185.1 Paratrypauchen microcephalus
AGCTCAAACGGGCGATTTTGAACAAGGCACCTTATTGACGTCAGATCGAAAAAAGAAATGCAAATACAGTTCCACCCCCGTCTGTCTGTACTCAGCGTCTCTGTAAATCACGCCCAGAGAGTTTGGACCGCGAATGCGCTAGGCAATGCGAAATGCGTTTTTTTATTTGCCTGGAGGCACGTCCGAGTGTTTCTAGGCTCGGAAGTCCTTTATCTGAGCCTCTGGACCTTTGAACAGCAGTGGTTTAATTTTATTTTCTGTGGAAATGTGTTTATTTTTCAATGGAACGCTTCAAATCTCTCCCCCTGTGCAAAAACAAGGAAATGGATCAGCTGAGAGCGGAGAGTTTGGCCACACCCCCACCCTCTACTATTGGCCATCTCTTTTCTCCTCATTTGCATTCAAGCAACAACGCCCAGAATAAAGAGTTTGAGAGAGATATGTATGACTCTTTCTCATCTTATCTCTGTTTCTCATGCACTGAGTGTTGATTTTGAAGAAGGATTCATTTACAGTATTAGGGAACCATTAAGGAGCCATATAAAAGCATCAAGAAGTACCATGTCATGGGATCTTTAATGGAAAGCGTCTCATATCTTCCTTGTCCCATGGCATGAAATTTTCACTTTCTGAGGTTTTTGGACGTTAATGTGAGCTCCCCTACCCTGTTTAGCCCCCCCCCCCCCACATGGTTAAAAGTTGCGAAATGTCTAAACTGAGCATTTGCGGTTAGAAAAAAACACAGCTCAAACGGGCGATTCTGAACAAGGCAACTATGTGACGTCACATCCGCGGAAATGTTTCCACCCCCCGTCTGGATGTCCACCCACCGTCTCTGTAAATCACGCCCAGAGAATTTGGACCGCAAACAAGCTACGAAATGCGAGATGGTTTTTTTTATTTGCCTGGAGACACGTGAGAGTGTTTCCAGGCTCGGATGTCCTTTATCCAAGCCTCCGAACCTCTGAAACAGCAGTGGTTTAATTTTATTTTCTGTGGAAATGTGTTTTTTTTTCCAATGGAAATCGTCTCATATCTTCCTCCGCGATTAAACACGGAAGTAGGCGACAGCGCACATCGCACCGTTAAACGAGGAAAGAGCGGAGAGTTTGGCCACGCCCTCACCCGCTGCACTGGCCTGTCTCTGTCCTCCTCATTTGCATTCAAGCAACAACAAAGAATAAGGCGTTTCAGAGACATATTTCACCTCATGAAGTCAGAGTCATTTCTCATGCACTGAGGCTTGATTTTGAAGGATTCATTCATTTAAGAACATCTAGTCTGAATGTTTTAAAGGTTTTATGGGAGGACTTTTTTCAGTTTCAAATTGTCAATGAAAGTTCAAAATAGCATTATAGAGACGCAGCAACCTTGGAATTATGGTGACCAAAAAAAAAAAAGAATGAAAATCCACCAACTGTGGATGTGGTGGAGCCAGATAAACATTAGCCAGTAGATAACGAGACTACCTCGTTTTCTATTGGCTGTTTGGTCGTCAATCAAACTCCCCACGTTTCTAGTGTAACCGACTCTCCGGCGCGCTGGGATTTCATGGTTTACGTTTGCCTCTCGCACATTCCACAGACACAAGACGACGTTTACTCGAACGCGGCGGTTCTTCGCAGCTTTTTCCAACTGTTTGCACAAAGTTTGTTGCGATGGCGGACGGAGAATCCACGACCAGTTCGCCGCAAAAGAAAGTCCGTTTTTAAGGTCGCTGAAAGGAGCGAACCCAAATTAAGGTGATTCTTGGAGATTCCTTCTTAAGACGACACTAGAATTTTTATTTTTTTATTAAATTAGAGAAATTATAAAACACAAATGAATCGGCAGTTTATAAAAAGAAAAAAGAAAGAATACAACAACGCCATTTTTTCTCTTATCGCCAACAGAGCCCAAAGGAAGTCGTCGTCCTCAAACGTGTTTTCAAACGTCGGCCGGTTTTGTGACGTGAGCGTGGATAGAGCTTTAAACCAGAGGTGTGCGGTGTCGTTAGTGCAGTTTATACATAATTTAAGCGCAGAGTGACCTTTAGCCCTGCAGCCTGAACCACATGCTATTATAACCGGATTATCACAGTCAGGCCCAGAGCTGTCACTTCTGGACTAAACAACGTCATAATCACACTGACCGCTCGAATCTGCGGACAAACCAACGCCGGACTGGTCAAAATGAAAATGGGGCATTGGTTATCGGCACTATTGGTGTTATGGGAGAACACAGATATTGAAAATTTAGCTGAATTTATTTCTCTTTACGCCCTTGTGTCAGTCGCAGTTTGTCCTCGGTGCATCCGGTTTGAACAGACTGAATTTATCCCCCACATAAATACGTTTTGTTGTTATTTTTACAAAGATGAAAAGACAAATTGTGAATTTCACTGAAACGTAACATAAATGTGCTCCTTTTAAAGGTCTTATAATACACAAGATTTACTTTTTTAAGCTTTATGTCATGTTATAATGTTGTTACCTCCTTAAAAACAAACCTGGAGTTCTTTTTTTTTCACATGTTTGAGTAAAATTTTATTATTAGTCGGTTTACATCATGCGGTAATTTTTTTTTTTTGTGTGATCAGTGTTTTATTAGATTTTTTTAGTATTTATGGGTGAAAGAGCAAACAATAAAGCAAACAATATATAAGTGAACGTGTGTTAAAACTAGTGCTGTCAAGCAATTTAAAAAATCTAATTAATTACAGGATTTGTAATTAATTAATCTAATTAATCGCATTTTAATCTCGTGAGAGAGAGAGGCAACCCACTTTGCGATTGAGTTTGTCAGTTTTTCTGTGGTCGTTTCGCTCATTCGTTTCCCAAATTCTGTAGCGTGTGGTTTTGTGGTTTGGTGGTTTGTTGGTTTGGTGGTTTGTCGGTTTTGTGGTTTGTCGGTTTGTTGGTTTGGTGGTTTGTCGGTTTGGTGGTTTGTCGGTTTTGTCGGTTTGTTGGTTTGTCGGTTTGTTGGTTTGGTGGGTTTGTTGGTTTGGTGGGTTTAGTCGGTTTTGTGGTTTGTCGGTTTGTTGGGTTGGTGGTTTGTCGGTTTGTCGGTTTGTTGGTTTGGTGGTTTGTTGGTTTGGTGGGTTTAGTGGTTTGGTGGTTTGTCGGTTTTGTGGTTTGTCGGTTTGTTGGTTTGTCGGTTTGGTGGTTTGTTGGTTTTGTGGTTTGTCGGTTTGGTGGTTTGGTGGTTTGTCAGTTTGGTGGTTTGGTGAAGTGCGCTCACGCTCGCTCCATCACCGGTAACGATGGAACTTGTCCGGACGTGTTTATCGTTCAAATGATCCGTCAGGCTGGAGCAGTTTCAGTGATCGGAAAATTCTTTTTTCCAAAAGCTCCAAATCACGGCGTTCTTTTTGATCGTCCCGTCTTCGTTCTTTTTATAAATAAACTTGCCGTTCAAAGGCCCTGGCAGCGATTTGCTCGTCGCACGCCAAATTTAAAATGCGCATTGAATTTCCGCTCATAATTAATTACGTTCATTTCTATAGCGCGTTAATTTGCAGTGTAATTAATTAATCTAATCAACACATTAAACTGACAGCACAAGTACATTTTTTGATACATTTTACCCTTACCCCACAAGCTGTGGCTCTTCCACCTGCAGCTACACGACGCTTTGCCGTGGTTAAAGCGAAGAATCTGCGTCTTTCCATAAATGTCGAACATAAATTGGAGGTGTCATTCAGTAAAAATATTTCTGGTAGGCGTGGTTAGGGTTTAGCAACTGAGACATGCTGCTAATGCTAATGCTAACGCTAATGCTAACGCTAATGCTAACAACACACACCACGCAAATTACGCACACGGATCAATAACAAAGATTACGCACGGGTAATTGAAGTGTCAGATTTTGAGACCAAGTTATTCTAATGATTCTCATCCAAATCTTGTGGCTAAAACGAAAATTTATATTTAAATTTTGCAAAACAAATCGGTTATATTTCTGGGATACATCTAAAATAGGCTAAATTACCTTAAAAGTCAAAAACAGTGATGAGATTTGCATTATTAATTATTATTATTAATGATTTTTATATTGACCAGAGATTACATTTAAGTCAGTTTATAAAGAAAGAATCTCTTCTTTGAGAAAAGATGGTTTATTAAAGGTCCAGTGTGTAGGATTCGTGGCGCATAGGTGGATAGTGGCTATGGCACTTCCTGTTTTAGCTACGGCAAACCTCGAGGGTCACCCGGGCGCAACGTAGCGGACAGCTCGCGTACCCGCGCGCACCCAGTGCTGCGAGCCCTCGCCGACAACAACGGTATAAATAAAACGCGGTCTCCCGTTCACTGTTTTTTTATTCTTTTCGCATGAAAACACACATTCCCGATCATGTACCATGACACTCTACACATCAAATGAAACCTTACAGTCTCCTCTTTTTGACTATGCAATTCATTTCCCGGCACAACAATCACTCCCCGAGCACATGGGGCTTTTATACGGAAAAGCACAAAACAAGGTTTGTTACTTTGCTTACCTTTGAAGGCTCTGGACAGGTCAAACTCTGTATTTCACCATAAACTTGCTCTCAATTTGTCCGTAAGGATCCAGCGAATAAAATCCAGTAAAACAATTTAGTCCAAAACACGTGTTAGATCCATTACGACGTCTGATCCGGCAACATGCTTGTGTTGTTTACCCAAAACCACGAGCCTTGCCGAAGGCGGAGCCCAAATGTCCTTCTGCGGCTCTCGTATTCAAAATGGCTGCCTCTGCATGGGGAAGATCCCCCTTTTATGTGACTATATCTAAGTCCAAAAGAATACTTTGATTTCATGATGGAAGTGAAAAGGCTTGGAAAACAATGTATTTTTGAATGGGTATCTTCAATTTATGTAATTAACGGGTAAAAATCTTACACACTGTCCCTTTAAACAATCAAAGGAACTTTATACTTTATCATAATGTGAAGAGTCAAACATTAAACCATTACACACATGCGAGGCAATTATAGGTGATTATTGATTATAGATGTTATAAACATGGTACCACTTAGT
>JAVJIX010000113.1:1577500-1602500 GCA_036785185.1 Paratrypauchen microcephalus
CCTGATTTAGTCCTGATTTAGTCCAGGTTTAGTCCTGATTTAGTCCAGGTTTAGTTCAGGTTTAGTCCAGGTTTAGTCCAGGTTTAGTCCAGGTTTAGTCTCATATTAGTCCATCAAACTCCTCGAGCGCCATCTTTGTATACCGCCACATAGTTTGTTGTGTTTTTATTGAGTCGCCATCACCCGGAAGTAGTTGGACTACAGCGCCACATAGCGTAGCGGAGCCGGCCAGGTCACTGACCATTATCCCATTACACGAGTTTCAATACATTCACAGAAAGCTTCATTTTTAAGCACAACAATTTAGTTTTCTTTTTCATACATACACATTACACTGGATTTTACTGTACAGTGGTCCCTCGTTTATCGCGAGGGTTCGGTTCCAGAAATAACCAGCAATAAGAGAAATCCGCGAAGTAGGACAATTTTATATTTTACAATTATTCTACATGTTTTAAGGCTGTAAACGCCTTAAAACACTGGAATTAACGTTTCCTCACATTTCTCTCTCATTTAAACACTCAAACTTTCGTAGATTTTCAACAAAATGTATTAATAGTGAAGCGTGGGGGGAGACACGGCTCCGGGAGCCCCGCCGGACGCGTGAGGGGAGCGGAGACATGAGTCACTGGATCCGCAGGAAGCACCGCGCTCATCCAATGGCACTGCCACGTCCCGGGACGCGACGCGCACCAACCCCTTGGAGAAGTGCGCGACACGTGCACCCCTCATCGTGGTCAAATCCGTGACAGAGCAGCACAACCGGCGCGAGGCCGCACGTACACCGGGGCTGCGAGCACGAGATCAAACCGCGGCGCCCGGACCGCGTCCTCTCAGCCCGAGCCACAAACCAACCGCACGAAACCAGCAAAGAGCGGCACGTGGTGGTTTAATCCTGGTTTAGACCTGGTCCAGTCCCGGTTTAGTCCAGGACCAGTCCAGGTCTAGGTCCTGTTTTAGTTCTGGTCTAGACCTGGTTTAGTCCCGGTCCCCCACGTCCCCCATTTATCAATCAGCAAAGGTCTACAGTCTCTTAGCCAATCAGGACGCAGAACACAATGTTACACTATAAAACAAAAAAGAAATCTGCGAAACAGTGAGGCCGCGATAGAGCGAGGGACCACTGTATGTATTTTTGAATTCTTCATTAAGACTTTTCCATAAATGAACTCGTTTCACAGCGACGCTTCGATCAATAACCTCGGTTCTGAATCTGGGTTTTTTAAACATGTCGGTTCCTTTTAAATTGTAGTTCTTGTTCTCGTCTCAAACAGTCTTTGGATATTTACAGGAAACACTCTGCACTTTGTTTTATACATGATTTTGAGGAGACTTAACTCAATAAAATCTCACATTTGAACACTTTAAGTTGAACAGATGATGGGTTGGACGCTCTGACTGTTGGTGATGATTCTCAAAGTCTTTTTCTGTAAAATAAATAATGTCTGTAGGTGAGTTTTACATGTCGACCCCACATTTCCACACAGAACATCAGATCTGGAGCGATTATAGAGTTCTACAAGGTGAATAATGAGGACTTTACTTTATAAAACACACAAACTGATTTGGAAATTTAGCTTTTCGTGTCATTTATATAAGACCTCCAGTTTAGACCTTCATTCATCATGACTCCTAAAAATGTAGTTTCACTTCCTCTTTTAATCTGTATCCATCTAATGTTGTGTCGTCTTTTTTATTTTGATCATTAAATAAAATGAAATTTGTTTTTTTAACATTAAGAATCAATTTAAATCAAACCAATGTTTAACTTTTTTTGAGCTCTGGTCCATGGTCCATTCCTTCAGAGTGTTTCTTCTGGAAGATCTGCTGTAACATACGGTTTAGAAAAATAACACAACTGATCAATTGGATCAATTTCAACCCTGGAATCGCTGATCTCGACTGAACTAAAGGTAAAAAAAAAAAAAAAAAGATAACTAAATAGATAAATAAATAGATAATGGATAGATATATAAATAAATAAATAAATAGATAGATAAATAGATAATAGATGATAGATAAATAAATAAATAAATACATAGATAAATAAATAAATAAGAAATTAAAAGCTGTAGAATCTTGTCAGAAACATTTGTCATCAAAACAAACAAAAAAAGTTTGAGTTCATTCACTTGACCTGGATTAAACATGTTACAACATGAATAAAATAAAATAAAAACAATTTAACTCAATGTAAATGCAAAGGTGTTCATTTACCTCCAAATAGAAAATCACAAAAAAAACAAAAAAACAAAAAAAAACTTTTTCCCCCTTTGGGTCCCAGGAGGATGTAGTAATAAATAAATAAAAATAAAAAGATAATTAAAGTTGCAGACAAGAGTGTTTTTTTTTTGGTATTTTTGTTGCTGCTTTTGTCTTTTTTCCACAAACTGTCACTTCACTGATAAATAAATCAATGATAAATATTGATCACATGTACGATCCCCAAAACAAATCAGAAGTAGAAAAACATGAAGACCTGAAATGTGCAAATTTAAACATCCAAAATCCCACAAAACAGATTTAAGTCCTGATGTTCCTCCTGAAACACCTGCACTTTCACTCACAGTATAAATACATGAAGTATTTATACAAGTATTAGTACTATTTCATGTATTTATAAAAGTATTAGTAGTATTTCATGTATTTATAACAGTATTTGCAGTAGTATTTCATGTATTGATCAGAGTATTTGCAGTAGTATTTCATGTATTAGAGTATTTGGAGTAGTATTTCATGTATTAGAGTATTTGGAGTAGTATTTCATGTATTGGTCAGAGTATTTGCAGTAGTATTTCATGTATTAGAGTATTTGCAGTAGTATTTCATGTATTAGAGTATTTGCAGTAGTATTTCATGTATTGATCAGAGTATTTGCAGTAGTATTTCATGTATTGATCAGAGTATTTGCAGTAGTATTTCATGTATCAGAGTATTTGCAGTAGTATTTCATGTATCAGAGTATTTGCAGTAGTATTTCATGTATTGATCAGAGTATTTGCAGTAGTATTTCATGTATTGATCAGAGTATTTGCAGTAGTATTTCATGTATCAGAGTATTTGCAGTAGTATTCCATGTATTGTGTGAATGACACAAAAGCCGTGAGAACATTAATCATAAAATGGTGAAAGTCCTTTGGAAAAGCCCCACACTGTGGCATTAACAGTCGTAGTGACAGGAGTTTGTGTTTGTCCGTCGCCGTGGCGCTGCTCAGAGCCCCGCCCACTCGGCTCACTCAGACATTTCCTGTTTTTGACCTGGATCTTTATTTAGAGACATCCTCCTGCTCCTCCTCCTGCTCCTGCTCCTCCTCCTCCTCCTGCTCCTCCTCCTGCTCCTCCTCCTGCTCCTCCTTCTCCTGCTCCTACTCCTCCTTCTCCTGCTCCTCCTCCTCCTTTTCCTGCTCCTACTCCTCCTTCTCCTGCTCCTACTCCTCCTTCTCCTGCTCCTACTCCTCCTTCTCCTGCTCCTCCTCCTCCTGCTCCTCCTCCTCCTTCTCCTGCTCCTCCTTCTCCTGCTCCTCCTGCTCCTCCTTCTCCTGCTCCTACTCCTCCTTCTCCTGCTCCTCCTCCTCCTTCTCCTGCTCCTCCTCCTCCTGCTCCTCCTCCTCCTCCTTCTCCTGCTCCTCCTTCTCCTGCTCCTCCTCCTCCTTCTCCTGCTCCTCCTCCTCCTTCTCCTGCTCCTCCTCCTCCTTCTCCTGCTCCTCCTCCTCCTTCTCCTGCTCCTCCTCCTCCTGCTCCTCCTGCTCCTGCTCCTCCTCCTTCTCCTGCTCCTCCTGCTCCTCCTCTCATCCTCCTCCTGCTCCTCCTCCTGCTCCTCCTCCTCTCCTGCTCCTCCTCCTCCTTCTCCTGCTCCTCCTGCTCCTCCTCTCATCCTCCTCCTGCTCCTCCTCCTGCTCCTCCTCCTCTCCTGCTCCTCCTCCTCCTTCTCCTGCTCCTCCTCCTGCTCCTTTCCTCCTCCTTCTCCTGCTCCTCCTCCTCCACCTCCTCCTGCTCCTCCTCTCCTCCTCCTTCTCCTCCTCCTCCTCTCCTCCTGCTCCTCCTCCTTTTCCTGCTCCTCCTCCTTTTCCTGCTCCTCCTCCTCTTTCTCCTCCTCCTCTTTCTCCTCCTCCTGCTGCTCCTGCTCCTCCTGCTCCTTCTGCTCCTCCTCCTCTTCTCCTGCTCCTCCTCCTCTTTCTCCTCCTCTTTCTCCTCCTCCTCCTGCTGCTCCTGCTCCTCCTGCTCCTCCTCCTCTTCTCCTGCTCCTCTTCTCCTGCTCCTGCTCCTCTTCTCCTGCTCCTCCTCCTCCTGCTCCTCCTCCTCTCCTCCTGCTCCTCCTCCTCCTGCTCCTCCACCTCCTGCTGCTCCTGCTCCTCCTGCTCCTCCTCCTCTTCTCCTGCTCCTCTTCTCCTCCTCCTGCTCCTCCTCCTCTCCTCCTCCTCCTTTCCTCCTCCTTCTCCTCTCCTCCTCCTCCTCCTCCTGCTCCTCCTGCTCCTCATTCTCTCCTCCTCCTGCTCCTCCTCCTGCTGCTCCTCCTCCTCCTGTCCTCCTCCTCTCCTGCTCCTCCTGCTCCTCCTCCTCTTCCTCCTTCTCCTGTCCTCCTCCTCTTCTTCCTCCTCCTCCACCTCCTTCTCCTCCAGTAGAGAGGGAGGAGAGAGGGAGAGAGAGAGGGAGCGACGTAAGAGAAAGAGAGGGAGGGAAAGAAGGAGAGAGAGAAACAGGGAAACGAGAGAGAAAGGAGGGAGAAATGAAGAGGGAGGGAGGAGAGATAAAAGAAGAGAAGGAGGGACAGAAGGAGAGAGGGAGAAAAGAAGGAAATACAAGAGGTGGAAGAGAGAGAGAGAGAGGTGAGAAATGAGACATGCGGTGGGGGAGAGAGAGAGAAAAACTGTAGAGAGAGAAATGGAGAGAGAGAGAAGAGAGGGAGGAGAGGAGGAGTCAGAAAAGAGAAGAAAAGGGAGGGAGAGGAAGAAGGGAGAAGAAGAGGAGAAGAGAGTGAGAGCGAGTAACAGAAGCACCGAAACTGACGCTGAAGTTTACCTCGAACGAACCCGAAGAACGGAGAGTTCAACCGAGGTGAAAGAGAGGGAGAGGGAGAGGTGGAGAGGGAGGGAGAGAGAGAGGGGGAGGGAGGGCTAGAGAGAGAGAGAGAGAGAGAGAGGGAGGGGTGGAGAGAGAGAGAGGGAGGGAGGGGTGGAGAGAGGGAGAGAGAGAGGGGGTGGAGAGAGGGAGAAAGAGAGAGAGGGAGGGGGTGGAGAGAGAGGGAGGAATGGAGAGAGAGAGGGAGGGGTGGAGAGAGAGAGGGGGAGAGAGGGAGGGAGGGGTGGAGAGAGAGAGAGAGGGAGGGGTGGAGAGAGGGAGAGAGAGAGGGAGAGAGGGAGGGGTGGAGAGAGAGAGAGAGAGAGAGAGGGAGGGGTGGAGAGAGAGAGAGAGAGAGAGAGAGGGAGGGGTGGAGAGAGAGAGGGAGGGAGGGGTGGAGAGAGGGAGAGAGAGAGGGGGTGGAGAGAGGGAGAAAGAGAGAGAGGGAGGGGGTGGAGAGAGGGAGAGAGAGAGGGAGGAATGAGAGAGAGAGGGAGGGGTGGAGAGAGAGAGGGGGATGGGTGGAGAGAGAGAGGGAGGGAGGGGTGGAGAGAGAGAGAGAGGGAGGGGTGGAGAGCGGGGGAGAGAGAGAGGGGGGTGGAGAGAGGGAGAAAGAGAGAGAGGGAGGGGGTGGAGAGAGGGAGAGAGAGAGGGAGGAATGGAGAGAGAGAGGGAGGGGTGGAGAGAGAGAGGGAGGGGTGGAGAGAGAGAGGGGGAGGGACGGGTGGAGAGAGAGGGAGGGGTGGAGAGAGCGGGAGAGAGAGGGGGGGGGAGGGGTGGAGAGAGGGAGAGGGAGGGAGGGGTGGAGAGAGAGGGAGGGGTGGAGAGCGGGAGAGAGAGGGGGAGGGAGGGGTGGAGAGCGGGAGAGAGAGGGGGAGGGAGGGGTGGAGAGAGAGAGAGAGAGAGAGAGAGGGAGAGAGAGAGAGGGAGGGAGGGGTGGAGAGAGAGAGAGAGAGAGAGAGAGAGAGGGAGGGGTGGAGAGAGGGAGGGGTGGAGAGAGAGAGAGAGGGAGGGGTGGAGAGAGAGGGAGGGGTGGAGAGAGAGGGAGGGGTGGAGAGAGAGGTGGAGAGAGAGAGAGAGGTGGAGAGAGGGAGGGGTGGAGAGAGAGAGAGAGAGGGAGGGTGGAGAGAGAGAGGGGGAAGGATGAAGAGATAGAGAGGGAGGAGGAGAGAAAGGGAGAGAGAGATGAGAGGAAAGAAAAAAGAGAAAGAGAGGAGGGTGAGTCAGAAGAGAGGTAGAAAGGGAGTGGAGAAAGAAGAAAGAAAAAGGAAAAAGGGAAAGAGAGAGGAGAGAAAGAGGAGAAAAGAAGGGGGAGTAGAGAGAGGAAAAAGAAGAAAAAGAGAAAGTCGGAGGGTAAATGTGCAAATCTAAAACCTAAGGAAGAATTTTTTTTTTCTTTTTGTTGCAGGAAATCAATCTCATTTATCTGATTTATGTCGTCCAGACTCCGCTGTTTTTTTATCGTTGGTTTTTAAATATTTTTCTTGTTTTATCGTCACTTATTGATGACGGCGACGTTCAGGTCGTTTCCTCTGTGGATCAATAAACTTTAAACCACAGTTTGGTCAAAATGAGCAAAGTTTGTTGTTCACTGTCGCCGGGGCAACGGCAGAGCCCAGAGGCCGAGACCTGAGCCAGGACCAGGACTGGACCAGGACTGGACCAGGACCGAGGACTGGACCAGGACCGAGGACTGGACCAGGACTGGACCAGGACTGGACCAGGACCGAGGACTGGACCAGGACCCAGGACTGGACCAGGACCCAGGACTGGACCAGGACCCAGGACTGGACCGGGGTCGCGGTTAGGACCCTGTGCTTGGCAAAGGAGAAATTCAGTTGGTCTCTCTCTTCTTCTCTCTCTCTTCTTCTCTCTCCATTTCCCTCTCTACAGTTTTTCTCTCTCTCTCCCTCTCTCTTCCTTCTCTTGTATTTCCTTCCTTTCTTCCTCTCTCTCTTTGAAATCAAATCAAATCAAATCAAACAATATTTATAAGGCGCTTTTCATACAAAATTGTAGCACAAAGCGCCTAAATAGCAAAATAGTGAAGCAGTGATGGAGGAGGACTTCTCTTCTCTCTCTTCCCCCATCTCCTCTCTCTGTCTCTCTCTGTCTCTCTCTCTCCTCTGTATCCCTCTCTCTCTCCTCTGTATTCCTCTCTCTCTCCTCTGTATTCCTCTTTCTCTCCCTCTCTCTTTCTCTCTCTTCTCTCTCCCTCTCTCTCTCCCTGTCTCTCTTCTCTCCCTCTCTCTCTCCCCCTCTCTCCCTCTCTCCCTTTCTCTCTCTCTCCCTCTCTCCCTCTCTCTCTCCCTGTCTCTCTCTCTTTCTCTCTCTTCTCCCCCTCTCTGTCTTTCTCTCCCTCTCTCTTTCTCTCTCTCTCTCTCTCCCTCTCCCTTTCTCTCCCTCTCCCTCTCTCCCTTTCTCTCTCTCTCCCTCTCTCTCTCTCTCTCTCTCTCTCCCTCTCTCTCTCTCCCTCTCTCTCTCCCTCTTTCTCTCTCTCTCTTTCCCTCTCTCTCTCTCCCTCTTTCTCTCCCTCTCTCTCTTTCCTCTCTCTCTCCCTCCCCCCTCTCTCTCTCTCCCTCTCTCTCTCCCTCTCTCTCTCTCTCTCTCCCTCTCTTTCTCTCCCTCCCTCTCTTTCTCTCCCTCTCTCTCTCTCCCTCCCTCTCTTTCTCTCCCTCTCTCTCTTTCTCTCTCTCTCTCTCCCTCCCCCTCTCTCTCTCCCTCTCTCTCTCTCCCTCTCTCCCGCTCTCTCTCTGTCTCTCTCTCTCTCTCCTCTGTATCCCTCTCTCTCTCCTCTGTATTCCTCTTTCTCTCTCCCTCTCTCTTTCTCTCTCTTCTCTCTCCCTCTCTCTCTCCCTGTCTCTCTCTCTCTCTCTCTCTCTCTCTCTCTCTACCTCTCTCTTCCTCTCCCTCTCTCTCTCTACCTCTCTCTCTCTACCTCTCTCTTCCTCTCCCTCTCTCTCTCCCTCTCTCTCTACCTGGACAGGATTTTATGGACTTCTTGAACGCTCTATGTTTGTTAGCACATTAGCACGTTAGCACGTTAGCACATTAGCAGGAGTGGATGAAGTTTAGGGGAACGTCCCTGTAGACGGTTACATCGTTCTACTTCATGAAATCGATTTTTCATTTTAATTCCAGAATCACTCTGAGTTAACCCGTTACTTATTAATGAATTACTTATTACTTACTTTATTCATTACCATAAAGTTAGTTTTGTTCAGTATTTCTCGTTGTTCTCCTTTAAGCATTCGTCTTTTTTCCCTTGATTGTTGTGGATAAATTCTTCATGAAGAACGTTTATCCTTCGTGGACCTTGTTGGTTGAAGATTTGGTGATGGAGCAGATTTATGAAGCTGGTGGAGAATAAACGAGACATTTCCACAGACATTTTACCACAGAAAACCATTCACCAGAAGTTCTACAAACCTTACCGGGCAGGACTTCCGGCCGTTGTGAAAAAGGTCGATTTACTCGCGACAGTCCCAGTTTTGAGCCATGTGTCCCCTGTCCCAGCAGATTTATCCAAAACCACTGATTTGTTACAATTTTACACAAGAAATGTCCCAGATGTCCCTATTTTTGACAGATTCCATACCTGCCAACAGTAAACAGAGGCATACATTGGGTACGAAGGTATTCAGACCCTTAAATTGTTTCACTCTTTGTTATATTGCAGCCATTTAGTGAAATCCGATTGCAAATGGATTGGGATCGTATCAGATTCATGTGCACAGGCTAAGGATCGTATAAGGATTGGTTTCCCGAATCCGATTGGAACCCCTGGCTTAGGCCGATAGTAATCCGCTCGGTGCCGCCTTGTGCACGATATCGGATCGGATTGTCGTACTGCGCATGCGCGGGAATTTTCGCCAGGGATTTCACCCGGAAGTGGCAGGAGGCGCTGACGCCATCATAAGTAGCGATTGTTGCCGGAAAAGTCAGACGAAATCATGGCTGCAAAGAAAGAATGCACGACACTTACACCAATGCTGCTCCTTCAAACTCCTCGAGCGCCATCTTTGTATACCGCCACATAGTTTGTTGTGTTTTTATTGAGTAGCCATCACCCGGAAGTAGTTGGACGACAGCACCACATAGCGTAGTGGAGCCGGCCAGGTCGCTGACCATTATCCGACTTTCAGCCCAGTCTGAGGTCCTGAGCGCTCTGGAGAAGGTTTTCGTCCAGGATATCCCTGTACTTCGCCGCGTTCAACACAAAGAAAATAAGTCGTGAATGGACCGAGTGCAGAACAGTTTTCCTTAAAGGTCCCATGGCATGAAATTTTCACTTTCTGAGGTGTTTGAACGTTAATGTGAGCGCCCCCCCCCCCAGACAGCCCAAACGGGCGATTCTGAACAAGGCAACTATGTGACGTCACACTCGCGGAATGGTTTCCACCCCCCGTCTGGATGTCCACCCACCGTCTCTGTAAATCACGCCCAGAGAGTTTGAACCGCGAACGAGCTACGAAATGCGAGATGCGGGTTTTTATTTGCCTGGAGACACGTGAGAGTGTTTCCAGGTTCGGATGTCCTTTATCCGAGCCTCCAAACCTCTGAAACAGCAGTGGTTTAATTTTATTTTCTGTGGAAATGTGTTTTTTTTTTTTTTCATGGAACACGTCTAGTATCTTCCGAAGCGCTTAAAACACGGAAGTGGGTGACAGCGCACATTGATCTGCTAGTCCTGGTTCAGTCCTGCTTCAGTCCTGGTATAGTCCTCTTTAGTAGTGACCTGTTGGTTGTTTTGTTTGGGTTTAGTCCTGTTTTAATCCTGTTTTAGTCTTGGTTCAGACCTGGTTCAGTCCTGGTATTGACGCTTCCCAAACACGTGACCTTCGTCAACGCAAGCGCCATTTTGGACATGAACATCACCGCGGTATGAACGTGTTTGAATGCGATGAAGATGAGTCGGACACTCGAGATTTGGATTAAACCAAGTGAACGAGATGACACCTCCACTATCCAGCGAGACAGCACATTTACAGGGTGAGCAGAGGGAGAGATATTTTGAAAAGCTGAAAATAGCTGGTTTAGATAGTGATGTCTACCTGCTTCCGCCCGGATTGTTTACGGACGTGAGAAAGTACACCAAGACCTCGTCATTACCAGACTTCGGTCCTCATGATTTGTACATGTATGTCACAAGTAACCCATCGCCATACACAGGATGTGACCTGAAGGCATACAAGAGTTTGGATGCCTACAAATATTTTGTATCTGGCTGGGTTACATGTCTCTATCAGTGGGTCGTCCCTGGAGCTGGTGGTCGTCATCTCATTACCGCCAAGGTTTGTTCAAATTTTTAATTTAATATCGGTCCTCTGGACAAACTAAATGTCATTAAATGTCACTGACATAACTTTTTAGTCTGTTGTTCATGGCCGTTATAAATTTGCTGCTACCAGGCAATGAACAAGAACTGTGTTATTAGGCTCAGTGTCTGTGTTGTGGATGTAGGCGATTAGCCGCATCTTCTCCTTCTGTCCGGATCCTTTGGGATACGATAAAACGACATATCCTGCCTACTGTGCTGGTGATTACTACACCTGGGTGCGCAACAATACAACGGCATGATTGCGAAATAAGAAGTAACTTAACGCAATGGCTATATTCGATATCTGTGTCCTTTAAAGGTCCCATGGCATGAAATTTTCACTTTCTGAGGTTTTTGAACGTGAATGTGAGCTCCCCTACCCTGTTTAGGGCCTCCCCCCATGGTTAAAAGTTGTGAAATGTCTAAACTGAGCATTTGCGATCCTTTTCTGCGTTACAAAAAATCGGAGCTCAAACTGGCGATTTTGAACAAGGCACCTTATTGACGTCAGATCGAAAAAAGAAATGCAAATGCAGTTCCACCCCCGTCTGTCTGTACTCAGCGTCTCTGTAAATCACGCCCAGAGAGTTTGGACTGCGAATGCGCTAGGCAATGCGAAATGCGTTTTTTTATTTGCCTGGAGGCACGTCCGAGTGTTTCTAGGCTCGGAAGTCCTTTATCTGAGCCTCTGGACCTTTGAACAGCAGTGGTTTAATTTTATTTTCTGTGGAAATGTGTTTATTTTTCAATGGAACGCTTCAAATCTCTCCCCCCGTGCAAAAACACGGAAATGGATCAGCTGAGGGCTACAGCGGAGAGCGGAGAATTTAGCCACGCCCCCACCCTCTACTATTGGCCAGCTCTTTTCTTCTCATTTGCATTCAAGCAACAACGCCCATTATGGAGTGTTCCAGAGAGAGAAAAATTACTCTTTCTCATCTTATCTCTGTTTCTCATGCACTGAGTGTTGATTTTGAAGAAGGATTCATTTACAGTATTAGGGAACCATTAAGGAGCCATATAAAAGCATCAAGAAGTACCATGTCATGGGATCTTTAACGTTCCATTGATCTCTGCTGTGTTGTTGGCTGTGGTATCCCACTTCATGTCCAAAATGGCGGCCACAATTTTGTGACGTCACGTGGGATGGGTCAATAGTCCTGGTTCAGCGGCGTATTTGGCCACACCCCCACCTGCTGCACTGGCCTGTCTCTGTCCT
Source organism: Paratrypauchen microcephalus (assembly GCA_036785185.1). Classification (NCBI taxonomy): domain Eukaryota; kingdom Metazoa; phylum Chordata; class Actinopteri; order Gobiiformes; family Gobiidae; genus Paratrypauchen; species Paratrypauchen microcephalus. Next base: position 1,589,098 of record JAVJIX010000113.1, read on the forward strand.
CGTCATTTGCATTCAACCAACAACGCCCAGAATAAAGTGTTTCAGAGACATAGTTATGACTTTGGCTGTGTTCATGAGGCTCTCTCATGCACTGAGTCTTGATTTTGAAGGATTCATTTACAGTATTGGGGAACCATTAAGGCGCCATATAAAAGCATCAAGAAGTACCATGTCATGGGATCTTTAATTGTGCACTTGTTTCCCAGTTTTTGGTCTGGTCTCCATATTTGAATTTGTCATTGGAAAGATTTCGCACAAGCTCTGAAGTTGCGGTTAGATTTGCAAATGATAACAGGATTTAATAACAGGATTCTCAAAGTTCAACATTTTAAACACGCCCAGAAGAACTGACAAAAAGAGTGAAATCTGAACTGACAACTGAATACAAGAATCGCCTTTCAGAGCGTGTTTGTACACATCCAAACTATTCGCAGTAAGACCAGAGATTTGGTTGTGTGGAAGAAATGACGGTACTTCCCAAAACTGCAGCATTTGTGATTAGAAAAACACAAACGTGCGAACGTAAAGGTCGTAAATCACTCAGAACGGACTCTCGTGCGCCGCAGGCCACGTTCTAACACTGTTCAAAAACAAACCTGGAGCGGCGTTTTGTTTCACTCACACATTCACGAGTAATCCTCTATTATTCTTTATTCTTTATTTATTTATTTTTTGTTGTTGTTGCTTATTTCTGTTTGTTATTTCTGTTATTGCACTTTTAAAAGAATATAAATTGCTCACTTGCCCCAAAATTAAATAAATAAATAATAAAATAAAATAAAATAAAAAAGAAAGAAAGAAATAATAAAATAAAATGCATAAATAAATAAATTAAATAAATAAATAATAAAATGTATAAATGCATTTAATTAATTAAACAATAAAATAAAATAATTTACTAAATTAAATAAATAAATAATAAAATAAAATAAATAATATAATAAATAAATACAATGCAAAGACATTAAAATACAATCAAATTAAATAAAGAAATAATAAAATAAAGAAATAAATTGAATTAATTATTTAAAGCCCCAGTGTGTAGGATTCGTGGCACATAGGTGGATGGTGCTATTGCACTTTCTGTTTTAGCTACGGCAGACCTCGAGGGTCACCCGGGCGTGCGCACGAGCCGCGCGCCGCTACTGTATAAATAAAACGTGGTCCCGTTTTTTGTTTTTTTTTCTTTTCTCATGAAAACACACATTCCCGATCATGTACCATGACACTCTACACATCAAATGAAACCTTACAGTCTCCTCTTTTTGACTATGCAATTCATTTCCCTGCACAACAATCACTCCCCGAGCACATGGGGCTTTTATACGGAAAAGCACAAAACGAGGTTAGCTTACCTTAGAATGCTTTGCACATGTCAAACTCTGTATTTCACCATAAACTTGCTCTCAATTTGTCCATAAGGATCCAGCGAATAAAATCCAGTAAAACAATTTAGTCCAAAACACGTGTTAGATCCATTACGACGTGTGATCCGGCAGCATGCTTGTGTTGTTTACCCAAAACCACGAGCCTTGCCGAAGGCGGAGCCCAAATGTCCTTCTGCGGCTCTCGTATTCAAAATGGCTGCCTCTGCATGGGGAAGATCCCCCTTTTATGTGACTATATCTAAGTCCAAAAGAATACTTTGATTTCATGATGGAAGTGAAAAGGCTTGGAAAACAATGTATTTTTGAATGGGTATCTTCAATTTCAGTAATTAACGGGTAAAAATCTTACACACTGTCCCTTTAAACAATAAAATAAATAATAAATTAATACATTAAATAAAGAAATAAATAATAAAATAAAATAAATAATATAATACATAAATACAATACAAATACATTAAAATACAATAAAATTAAATAAATAATAAAATTTATAAATAAATAATAAAATAGATAAATAAATTTAATTAATTTATTAAACAGTAAAATACAATAATAAATTAATAAATTAAATAAATAAATAATATAATAAAATAAAAAATATAATTAATAAATACAATACAATAACATTAAATAAATCCAAATAAAATAAATCCAAATAAAAAATAAATACTAATTGGTATTAATTAGTATTTATTTTTTTATATCCAACTTTTATTTTTTTATTTTTTTATTTTTTGTATTGTAAGATAAATAAAAATAATAATAATAATAATAAAAGTTTAATTGGATTGTATAATTTTGGGTGTTTAAATTTGTCATAGCGCATTCATTCCGGATACATTTCCATCTTTTTAACACGTGCTGTAGTAAACGCTGATTTTTTCGCCACCACCTTGTGATGTCATCAAGTGGTAGTTTTCAAGAGAACAGCTCCTTTTACCTTCTGTTCAGTCGAGATCTGCGATTCCAAGTTTGAAAACACAGTGGAGCACTTCCTGTGTTACCACTGAATTAGGGTGACTCACAACAAGGAGGTTCCTGGTTCGACTCCCGGGTCGTTCTGTGTGGAGTTTGCATGTTCTGCCTGTGTCTGTTTGAACTCAGAGCAAAACATCAAATCCTCCAGCTAAAGGCTAAAAGCTAAAGGCTAAAGGAGAGAGAGAGGCAGAGAGAGAAAGAGACTGAGAGGGAGGTAGAGAGAGAGACTGAGAGGGAGGTAGAGAGGCAGAGAGAGAGAGGCAGAGAGAGAGACAGAGAAAGAGACTGAGAGGGAGGGAGAGAGAGAGAAAGAGAGAGGCAGAGAGAGAGAGGAAGAGAGCGACAGAGGGAGGGAGAGAGGCAGAGAGAGAGCAAGAGAGAGACTTAAGGCTAAAGGAGAGAGAGAGAGGCAGAGAGAGAGAAAGAGACTGAGAGGGAGGGAGAGAGAGAGAGAAAGAGAGAGGCAGAGCGAGAGAGAGAGAGAGAGAGAGAGGCTAAAGGAGAGAGAGAGGCAGAGACAGAGAAAGAGGCAGAGAGAAAGAGACTGAGAGGGAGGGAGAGAGAGAGAAAGAGAGGCAGAGACAGAGAAAGAGGCAGAGAGAAAGAGACTGAGAGGGAGGGAGAGAGGCAGAGAGAGAGCAAGAGAGAGACTAAAGGCTAAAGGAGAGAGAGAGGCAGAGGCAGAGAGAAAGAGGCACAGAGAAAGAGACAGAGAGAAAGGCAGAGAGAAAGAGACTGAGAGGGAGGGAGAGAGAGAGAGAGAAAGAGAGGCAGAGAGAGAGAGGAAGAGAGAGAGACTGAGAGGGAGGTAGAGAGAGAGACTGAGGGAGATAGAGAGAGAGACTGAGATAGAGATAGAGAGAAAGATAGAGATAGAGGAAGAGAGAGACTGAGAGGGAGAGAGGCAGAGAGAGAGAGAGAGAGAGAGAGACTAAAGGCTAAAGGAGAGAGAGAGGCAGAGACAGAGAGAGAGAGGCAGAGAGAAAGAGACTGAGAGGGAGGGAGAGAGAGAGGCAAAGAGAGAGACTAAAGGCTAAAGGCTCTCCCTCCCCTGAGAGGGAGGGAGAGAGAGAGAAAGAGAGAGGCAGAGAGAGAGAGGGGAAGAGGAAGAGACTGAGAGGGAGGGAGCAAGGCAGAGAGAGAGAGGAAGAGAGAGACAGAGAGAGAGAGGGGAAGAGGAAGAGACTGAGAGGGAGGGAGCAAGGCAGAGAGAGAGGAAGAGAGAGACAGAAAGGCAGAGAGAAAGAGAGAGAGGCAGAGAGAGAGGAAGAGAAAGAGACTGAGAGGGAGGGAGAGAGAGGCAGAGAGAGAGCAAGAGAGAGACTAAAGGCTAAAGGAGAGAGAGAGGCAGAGAGAGGGAGAGGCAGAGAGAGAGAGGCAGAGACAGAGAGAAAGAGAGGAAGAGAGAGAGACTGAGAGGGAGGGAGAGAGGCAGAGAGAGAGAGAGAGACTAAAGGCTAAAGGAGAGAGAGAGGCAGAGACAGAGAGAAAGAGGCAGAGAGAAAGAGAGAGAGGCAGAGAGAGAGGAAGAGAAAGAGACTGAGAGGGAGGGAGAGAGGCAGAGAGAGAGCAAGAGAGAGACTAAAGGCTAAAGGAGAGAGAGAGGCAGAGACAGAGAGAAAGAGAGGCAGAGAGAGAGACTGAGAGGGAGGGAGAGAGGCAGAGAGAGAGAGCAAGAGAGAGACTAAAGGCTAAAGGAGAGAGAGAGGCAGAGAGAGGGAGAGGCAGAGAGAGAGAGGCAGAGACAGAGAGAAAGAGAGGAAGAGGGAGAGACTGAGAGGGAGGAAGAGAGGCAGAGAGAGAGAGAGAGAGAGAGAGACTGAAAGGGAGAGGTAGAGAGAGACAGAAAGGCAAAGAGACAGAGAGAGAGGCAGAAAGACAAAGAGAGAGAGGGAGAAAGACAGAAAGAGAGGCAGAGAGAGAGACTGAGCAGGAGAGAAAGAGGCAGAAAGAGGAAGAGAGAGACTGAGAGGGAGGGAGGGAGGGAGGGAGAGATAGGCAGAGAGAGAGAGAAAGAGAGAGAGAGGTAGAGAGGGAGGAAAAGAGAGAAACTGAGAGGGAGGGAGAGAGGCAGAGAGAGACAGAGAAAGAGACAGAGAGACCAAGAGAGAGATGGAGAGAGGTGAGGGGAGGGACAGGGAAAAACAGATGAAATGTTGGAGAGAAAAAGGAGACAGAGAATAAATAGTGAAGAGAGACAGACAGAGAGAGAGAGGGAGAGAGAGACAGAGAGAGAAACAGATGAAATGTTGGGCGCATACCAACTGTGTTTGTGAGCGGAGGGGGAGGAGTCACCGGGGCAGCTGCTGTTCCTCCTGAGGCATTCAGGGACACCTCGGAAAAAAACACACAGTCACAGAAAACACACGCTCACATAACACGTTATTACACCCTGTTACACAAGTGTACGGCACGTTTCAGACGTTTATTTAAAGATAATAAACATGTTATAACAAAAGAACGAGACAAAGTTAGAAATACAAAACATTAGGACTTTATATCGTCCACACCTGTCCATCCATGTCCAGTTTACATGAGACACAGACTTTTTATTATTAGTAGTAGTAGTAGTAGTAATATTAATAATCATAATTTTATTTATTCATTTATTTATTTATTTTCTAATTGTGGCTCATATTTTTTATATTATTATTATTATTATTTATAATAATAATAATAATAATAATAATAGTAATTTATTGCTTGATTAAATAATATTAATAATCACATGATCATAATCATAATTTTATTTATTTATGTATTTATTTATTTATTTATTTTTCTAATTGTGTCTTATTATTATTATATTAATTGATTTATTTATTATTATTAACAACAGCAGCAACAACAAAAAACATTATTTTTATTATTATTATTATTTAAGTATTTATTCATGTATTTATTTAATGTATTTATTTATTTATTTATTATTATTATTATTTTGTTTTCAAATTTTGGTTCAAGAAATTGCTAATGGATTTATTTTATTTGGGATTTATGTTTTGTAAATGTCCTAAATTACACAAAATTTACACAAATTGATTCTTGTGAGCTTTAAGTCATGTTCTTTGTCGTTCCTCCTCAAAAACACACCTGGAGTTGTGTTTTGTTTCATTCATGTTTGAGGAAGTCTTTATTATTCGTCTCCAAAGCTCAAAACGCTCTGTTCCACCTTGTGATGTCATGAGGTGGTAGTTTTCAAGTGAACCTCTCCTTTGACCTTTTCTTCAGTAAAAACGGGAATTTCCAGAGCTGAAATCAACCAAATGATTCTAGTTTTGTGAAAGAAACAAAACACAACTCCAGGTCTGTTTGTGATGAGGAAACATTAGAATTTAGATCAGAAATACCATAATACTGTACAGGTTCGTTAAAAATCTTAAAGATCCCATGACATGGTACTTCTTGATGCTTTTATATGGCTCCTTAATGGTTCCCTAATACTGTAAAAGAATCCTTCTTCAAAATCAACACTCAGTGCATGAGAAACAGAGATAAGATGAGAAAGAGTATTTTTTTCTCCCTCTGAACAGGCCATTATGGGCGTTGTTGCTTGAATGCAAATGAGGAGAAAAGAGCTGGCCTATAGTAGAGGGTGGGGGCGTGGCCAAACTCTCCGCTCAGAGCTGTCAGCTGTGCCCTCTGATCCATTTCCTTGTTTTTGCACGGGGGAGAGATTTGAAGCGTTCCATTGAAAAATAAACACATTTCCACATAAAATAAAATGAAACCACTGCTGTTCAAAGGTCCAGAGGCTCAGATAAAGGACTTCCGAGCCTAGAAACACTCGGACGTGCCTCCAGGCAAATAAAAAAACGCATTTCGCATTGCCTAGCGCATTCGCGGTCCAAACTCTCTGGGCGTGATTTACAGAGACGCTGAGTACAGACAGACGGGGGTGGAACTGCATTTGCATTTCTTTTTTCGATCTGACGTCAATAAGGTGCCTTGTTCAAAATCGCCCGTTTGAGCTCCGATTTTTTGTAACGCAGAAAAGGATCGCAAATGCTCAGTTTAGACATTTCACAACTTTTAACCATGGGGGGGGGGGGGGGCTAAACAGGGTAGGGGAGCTCACATTAACGTTCAAAAACCTCAGAAAGTGGAAATTTCATGCCATGGGACCTTTAAATTAAAACCTTTACACTCTCGTCATTCATTTCACAATTTTAACACTTATTACATCGTGTAATCGTGTGTTTCTGGAATGAAATAAACTGTTTCAACGTCCCAAATAAACCCAGTATCACCTGTAACTGAAAAGGAGGTGACTCTTCATAACATTTTTTTTTTCTATTTTGCTCATTTTAGTTTTCTATCGTCTGGCTTATTTATTTATTTTAAGCTTTATCTTATTTAATGTGTTAATTTATATTGTGTAGCACTTTGGAGACTTTATATTGGTAAAATGAGCCATACAGATAAAAGTTTAAGTTTTCTTCTTCCCACTCCTTTATGGGCTTGTTGGGCATGTTTTTTTTTATTTTTATTTTTTTGCTTATTTCTGTTTATTTTTTCAAAGTTCAAAGTTCAAAGTCAGCTTTATTGTCAATTCTGCCATATGTGTTCAACATACAGTGAATCGAAATTTTGTTTCTCTCTGGCCAGGTAGTGCAAAAGACAGTGTACAAAATACAATATGAAGACAAAACACAACAAAAAACTATCTAAGACAGAGATCTAAAGTTAAAACTAAAGTCTACGATCTAAAATCTTAAAACAGTGCAACATAATAAATAAACTATACTATATACAGATTTCCAAAGTGTGCAGTGTGCATCAAAATGTGCAATGGAAGATACAGCAGTGACTTGGTCATGTGCAGTAGAATGTGCATTAAGATAAAATAAAAATAAATGTGCAACAGTAGTAATTCTAGTGCAGTAACAGGAGTAAACAACAGTACTAAAATTCCAGTAGTCAATGTGCAATAACAGTAGTAAACAACAGTGCAACGGGGGTAAAATTCAATAACAGGAGTAAACAACAGTACTAAAAATTCCAGTAGTAAATGTAAATGCGCAATAACAGTAGTAAACAACAGTGCAACAGGAGTAAAATCCAGTAGTAAATGTAAATGTGCAACAGTGCAACAGTAGTCCTTAGCAGCAGTTTTTTAAAGTGTCTAGAGTGATATGTCTTTTATGGAATACAGGTTATGCCAATATGGGGGGTGGGGGGTGGGAGATGGGTAAGGTGGGAGTTCGGGTGTGAGTTCGGGTGTGAGTTCAGCCTCCTGACAGCCTGGTGGATGAAGCTGTTTGAAAGCCTGGTGGAGTGGGCCCGGAGACTCCGGTACCTTCTCCCCGAGGGCAGGAGGCTGAACAGGCTATGTGCGGGGTGGCTCGGGTCACCCACAATGTTGGACGCTCTGCGGGTGAGCCGGGTGTTAAAAATGTCTAGGAGGGAGGGGAGAGAGACACCAGCGATCCTCCCAGCTGCATTCACTATGCGCTGCAGAGCTTTCCTGTTCTGTTCAGTGCAGCTCCCGTACCACACAGTGATGCAGCTGGTCAGGACGCTCTCAATGGTGCCTCGGTAGAAGGTGGTCATAATGGGTGGAGGGGCTCCAGCTCTCCTCAGTTTGCGGAGGAAATAGAGGCGCTTCTGAGCCCTCTTTGCCAGTGATACAGTATTCACTGTCCAGGAGAGGTCCTCACTGATGTGCACCCCCAGGAATTTGGTGCTGCTCACCCTCTCTACAGCAGCACCATTGATGGACAGTGGGGGGTGCTGGGTGGGGCCTCTCCGGAAGTCAATAACAATCTCCTTGGTCTTTTCAACATTAAGGAGAAGATTGTTATTGCTGCACCACTGGGTCAGAAGGCTCACCTCACTCCTGTAGTTTGTCTCATCGTTATTAGAGATGAGACCCACCACAGTCGTATCGTCCGCAAACTTCACTATGTGATTGGTGCTGAACGCCGGTGAGCAGTCGTGGGTCAGCAGAGTGAAGAGCATCGGACTGAGCACACAGCCCTGGGGGGCTCCTGTGCTCAGTCTAATGCAGCTTGAGGTGTTTCTGCCGACCCGCACTGCCTGTGGCCTCTCACTGAGGAAGTCCAGCAGCCAATTACAGAGTGAGGTCTGAAGCCCCAGGTGGTCTAGTTTGATAATGAGCTGCTGTGGGATTATAGTGTTGAATGCTGAACTGAAATCTATGAACAGCATTCTCACGTATGAGTCTTTATTGTCTAGGTGGGTGAGAGCCGGGTGAAGTGCAGAACAGATTGCATCCTCGGTAGAGCGGTTGGCCCGGTATGCAAACTGGTATGGGTCTAGGGTGGGGGGAGGATGGATTTGATGTGTGCCATGACTAGCCGTTCAAAGCACTTCATGATGATGGGGGTCAGTGCAACAGGGCGATAGTCATTAAAAGTGGCCGGAGTGGGCTTCTTTGGCACGGGAACGATGGTAGTGGTTTTGAAGCAGGAGGGAACGACAGCCTGGCTCAGAGAAGCATTAAAGATGTCTGTGAAGACATCCTTGAGCTCCTCTGCACAGTCTTTCAACACACGACCAGGAATGTTGTCCGGGCCTGCAGCCTTGCGGGTGTTGATCCTGGAGAGTGTCCTCTTCACGCTGGCTGCAGACACACACAGGGGCTGGTCGTGGGGAGGTGGTGGAGTTTTTTGGGGCCGGGTGTCATTTCCTGCCTCAAACCGTGCAAAGAAGCTGTTGAGGTCATTGAGCAGGGTGATATTATTGTCACAGGTCTGTGGCAAGGGTTTGTAATTTTATTTCTGTTATTGCACTTTTACCCAAAAATAAAATAAAAAAAATAAAAAAATAAAAAATACAATAATACAATTAAATAATAAAATAAACAATAAATAAATAATAAAATTAAATGCATAAATAAATAAATAATAAAATTAAGAAATAAATGTACTTAATTAATTATTTAATTAAATAAATAAATAAATAATAAAATAAATAAAATAATAAATAAATAAATACAATAAAATACAAATAAATACAAATACATTTAAAATACAATAAAAGTAAATAAATACAAACAAAATACAAATAAAAAAATAAATATGAATTATTACAAATATATAAAATAAATAAATAATACAATAAAATAAAAAAGAAAGAAACAATAAAATAAAATGCATAAATAAATAAAATAAAAAATAAATAGTAAAATTAATAAATGATTGTCATTAATTAATTAATTAATTAATTACATAAATATAGCTGCAAGCAGCAATGTGGGGGCCAAGCACTGTTTGACAGGGTCTAACAAGGTCTGACAGGATCTAACAGAGTCTGACAGGGTCTGACAGGGTCAGGGTCTAACCCTGTCAGAACAGACACATCAAAGACATATCAAAGGTTGCTAGGTGCGTTGCTAGGCAATTGACAAATTCCTGCAACTTTGACCTGCTGGTGCCACTAGACGGTTGGGGCTGGGGACCTATAAATTGCTGTGTGTAATGAGGAGACTGGCTGGAATGTACATGCCAAATTTCACAACTTTTTACCAGACGGTTCTAGGGGTTGCCATAGACTCCCATGGTGAAAGGAATAAAGAAAAATAATAACAATCAGGAGACCAGAACATCAAAGGAAAGATCAAAGGGTTGCTAGGCAACTTCGCTAGGCAACTTCGCTAGGCAACTTCGCTAGGCAACGCAAAGCAAACACTTTTTTTTTTTTTTTAATCTTTTAATATTACAAGGTACACAATAATACACACTTCAGGTACATAATAGTACATATTCTATCACCACAATAACATTCACAAAGCACTCAGAAGACACATCGGGGGATGCAGGTACGGGAATAAACACCACTGGGCACAAGGGCCAAGAGAAACGGGGGGAATGTGGAGGACCAAAGGGATTGCCCCAGGTGAAGAAAGAGGCCTGGGGGAGAGCAAAGGTGATGCAGTGCAAACACTTTTTTTTTTCAGAAATTTTATAACCACAAGGTACATACATTCGAATGCAAAGCACCCAGAAGACACATCGGGGGCGCTTTATTCGGTGCTTTGCCCCCTAATAAATGTATAAATAAAATAAATAATCAATAAAATAAAATACAATACAAATAAATACAAATACATTAAAATACAATAAAATATATACAAATAAAAAAGAAATACTAATTAAGCTCACTGCTCCTGAAAAAGGATGTGTGTCACTGTGTGTGAGACCAATAAAGGCTTAATCTTAATACAAATAAATACAAAATAAATAAAAGTTGGATTGGATTGATAATTTTGGATGTTTAAAACTGTCATAACGCATTCATTCCGGTTACATTTCCGTCTTTTTAACACGTAATAAACTGCTGATTCACCCTTTTTCGTCACCAGCGCTGCCCCCACACGTGTGGCCCCCCCACGGCGCACCTCACGTCCGCCTCACCGCCGCGCCTCGCTCGTCCCGCGGTCCTTGAACGCGCCGCCGCGTTCCTACGAGCCGAAGCCTCCCGTGCGCCTCCTCCTCCTCCTCCTCTTCCTCCGCCTCCTCCTCCTCCTCTCAGCGCCATTGTGTGTCAGAGTCTCCGGCGGTGCGCACGGCTCCTTCTCCCCCCTCCGTGACCCAGCGACGCGTCTCCGGGGCTCCCCATGTTCCAGCTCCACTCCCCGCTGGACCTAAATGTGGTAAGGCTCCGATCCGCGCTCCGAGCCGCTCCGAGTCACACCGGAGCGACCATTACGCAATCACCGATAACCTATTTCGATGCTGGAGAGGTCCGTAGTCGAAACTTTGACTTGTTCCGAACGTGAAATTGAAACGCAAACCGCGTCGCGTCGCTTTCGGTGCCGTTTTTACGCGTAGGTCGTGAAGGGTAGTCTGCGCCTTCTTCTTCTTCTTCTAAACTTTTTTTTAAATCTAAAACGCAGCGACTGCCCACGTCAGAAAGGCAGAAAAGAAGTAGAAACACGCGTCCTCACAGCTTCAAAACACGAGTGGAAACTGAAAAACTGAACCGACTTAAATTCCTGTTTAGTTTGGACTTTTACGCGCAGGACTTGGCGTGTGTGTGTTTGGAAACGGGGCGTCCAGGCGTGTGTCAGACCCGGAGATAAGACCTAAGACCGCACCGCGCGTATTTGCTGCACTTTCTGGAAATGTGTGGCATTTAAAGTCCGCGTTGGTGCGTTTTGGCTCGTGTTTTGGCTCGGGTTTTGGCTCGGGTTTGGCGCTCGCGTTGTGTTTGTTGGTGCTTTTGTGCGCAGAGGAGAGTTTTGGCTTCGGAAAACGTGGATTGTGGCGCTTTAAAGGCAGAATAAACAGCGCAGGTCTCGCACCTCACGGGTGGAGAACACGTGTGGTTAAAGTCGGAGCTGCTGATAGTGACACTGATGTTGGAGCGCTGATCAATGGAGCTGATTAGTAAATAAAACAACAACGAACATGCTGTTTTGTAATGTCAGCTGGATGCTAAAACTTAAAAAAGTACTATAATAATGTGTTATTTAGGCCTATATGTGTAACTAATTGTACTTTTATGAGTGTTTTAATCACTACTACTACTACTACTACTACTACTACTACTGCAGTAACCTGATCAAACTACTGTCAAAGGTACTACACTACTACTATTACTACTACTACTGCTACTACTATGACTACTACATGATTAAGCTATACTCATAAAAGTACAATTTGTTACACAAGTAGGCGTAGATAACACATTATTATACTACTTCTTTAACCTCCTCGTAGTAGTAGTAGTAGTAGTAGCAATAGTAGTAGTAGTAGTGGTAGTAGTAGTAGTGGTAGTAATAGTAGTAGTAGTGTAAAAACTAGTATAATAATGTGTTATTTATGCCTAAGTGTGTAACAAATTGTGCTTTTATGAGTATATTTTAATCACTAATACTACTACTACTGCTACTACTACAACTACTACTGCTACTGTAGTAACCTGTTTGAAGACCTGACCAAAATACTGTCAAAGGTAATACACCGCTGCTACTACTACTACTACATGATTAACCTGTACTTGTAAAAGTACACTTTGTTACACAGGTAGGCCTAAATAATACATTATTGTACTACTTTTTTAAACTACAACAACAACAACAACAACTACTACTACTACTACTACTACTACTATTTCTATTACTACTTAGAGGAGGAGGTTAAAAGTAGTATAATGTGTTATTTAGGCCTACCTGTGTAACAAATTGTACTTTTATGAGTATGTTTCAATCACTACTACTACTGCTACTACTACTACTACTACTACTGCTGCTGTTACTACTACTGCTGTTACTACTACTACTACTACTACTGCTGTTACTACTGCTACTACTACTGCTGTTACTACTACTGCTGTTACTGCTACTACTACTACTACTGCTACTACTACTGCTACTGCTACTACTGCTGCTACTACTGCTGTTACTACTACTACTACTACTACTGCTACTACTACTACTACTGCTACTACTACTGCTACTACTGCTACTACTGCTACTACTGCTGTTACTACTACTACTACTACTACTACTACTACTACTGCTGCTGCTGTTACTACTACTACTACTACTACTACTACTACTGCTGCTGCTGTTACTACTACTACTACTACTACTACTACTACTGCTGTTACTACTACTACTACTACTACTACTACTGCTGCTGCTGTTACTACTACTACTACTACTACTACTACTACTACTGCTGCTGCTGTTACTACTACTACTACTACTACTACTACTACTACTACTGCTGCTGCTGTTATTACTACTACTACTACTACTACTACTACTACTACTGCTGCTACTGTTATTACTACTACTACTACTACTACTACTACTACTACTGCTGCTGTTGATGAGGATTATTAATATTGTTACTTTTGCTTTTACTTTTACTCAAAAAAAAGTCATTTTAAAAAAAATAACACATTATTATAATACTTTTCTAACCTACTACTACTACTACTACTACTACTATTTCTATTACTACTTCGAGGAGGAGGTTAAAAGTACTATAATAATGTGTTATTTAGGCCTACCTGTGTAACAAATTGTACTTTTCAGAATCAGAATCAGAAAGATTTTTA